>SSNP01000015.1:2830734-2876737 GCA_006937955.1 Pachypanchax playfairii | reverse complement strand
GGGGGGGGGGGGGGGGGGGGGGGGGGGGGGGGGGGTTAATTCTGGCATCCATGAAATCAAAGCATGGATCAAAATGAAGAAAACAAGGAAATAGGCTTGACCGATCAGTCCCAATGCCGTTTCCAACCTGTCCTCATGATTTTAGTCAAACACATTTGTGATCTGTTGAGTTATCTCATTGAACAAAGAAATAAATGGGCCAACCAATAAAAAAAACGCCGGCAGAAGTATAACCTCCATGGAGAAGGTACAATCACTCTTTTGAGTTTCACAGCAGCAGAAAGATGATTCACGGCGTGTTTGATAAATCAGGCCGGCGAGACAAATGACTCAAACTGCACCAGTGAGCACCTGCACCTGAAAATCCTTTTATTAACCTGGTCCTTGGTTTGCAGTCATGTATCTCTCATGCAGCTGACTTTAAGCAAAGGCTCGTCTTCTTCTTCTCGACTGGAAACATCATGGAGGACACAAAATATGACACAATAGTATTTTCCCATACTTTCAGTGATGACTTCACTTATGGCACATTTTTCAGGAAGAATATGATCTTGAAGCTTTTTATGGCTTGAATCTCTCTACTTGTGATTTCACTAATTGGAGCATGACTTTGCATTTTTTTTCTTCCATCCATGAGGTTCAAATGCATTCCAAAACAAATTTAAGATACTTTGCATGCAGCAGTTTTGAATTAGTGGGCTTCTGGCCTTGATTACCATTGTTCATAAATCAAGCCTTATAATTAGAGCTCTTAGCTGATTATTTAGGGATTAGATCATTAAGACTCAGGCAACAAACTCCTTTAAAGGCATGTTGGGTACAGTATTTTACAGTGTACTCATTTTTTAATTTAAGCTATTTTTCCCAGATAATTATGGTCATTTAAATTATCTGACTTTATCCTCTAATTATTTTATATTGAAGAGAGTTAAGCTTTAAGTGGGCTCCCTACGTCACCAGGAAAAGATGCTGCTATTGGATTTTACTGAAAAACATGATTTATTAAAATTCGAAGCTTTGCAATTGGCATCAAAACACAAAAGCTGTGTGAAAAAGAACCATCTTTTCTTTACCGACCAATAAAAACTTCTGAAAATGAAGGAAGGCAGGAAGATGAACAACTCAAGCACATGACAGACTGAATTAAACACAAAGCTACAGTATTATTATCCATGTGTTTTAGTTTTAGTGTTACTATTTTTGACCCATCATCAATCAGTTTGTGGTGACATGTGACAAACCACTTGTAAAACAAAATATATGTCTATGATCTCAGCAAAAAATATCTGGTTAAGGATTAAAAAAACAAAACAAGTACCTGGTAAATATTGGGACATAAATAACCTGGTTAGGGTGATGAAAAAAATGAATATTTTTGTTTGTTGTGTGAGTTTTATTAAAAACTAAAGCATGTAGACAATGAGTTCTTCCCTCAAGAAATATAAAAATCTCAATTCAAACATAAACATGGCTCCATTCCCTTTTTACCATAAATTTAAATTAATAATGTGATGTATGTTCCTGCAGACTTCAACCAGGAGGATTAAAACGGATGCCTGTTTGGTCTAAATCCACAGTTAAAGTGAAGATTAAAGGTACAATATTATGTACTGAAAAGTAGCAGCCTGTTTAGGAAAAAACTTTTGTTTATGTTCTAAAACTTTTTAGAATTATCATTCCCAGTTAAAACCAGACAACTAGCAGATGATTCTAAAAAGCAAATCTTTAGTAAGTCTCAATGAGGTAATTCTACTTTATTCTCATAGTGACAGGACCGTCAAACCATCCTTGCTCTTATTTGGGTTAAACAAAAGATTAAAAACTGACAGACCACCCAAACCTGTGAAGAACTGAGCCTGGTTTTGTCCTGACCTGTGCTGCACCTTCTTTGTTGCGTAACAGACTCTTGATTGATCCCATATTTTTATTCACGTGGGTTTGTCTTTTTGATCCAAATTAAAGCGTGAAGAATAAAATGGCAGAACTCTGTAACAGCCACGCTCCCACCCACTCTTTGGTACGTGCCCTCTCATGTAGACACATATGGTTCTATTCAAACTCTTTCTTTACAGGGGGACCTTAAAAACCACATGATTAGAGTAAATGGAATATGAAACCCCAAATTTGGGTCTTTTGATGAAGAACTCAGATGCAGATATGCACCATATTGCCAAAAGTATTAGGACAGCCCTCCAGGTGTGTCAGTCACCTCTTATGGCCCAAGGCGTGCAGACAGCTTCTGCAAACATCAGTGAAACAATTAATCGATTTCAGGTGCTCAAAGAATTCAAGAGTGGTACCATGACAGGATGTCACCTGTGCAATATATCCATTTGTGTAACATCTTCACTAACTAATATTCCATCGAATATTACATCACCAATTGCAATGCACAGTGGAGTAAAGCATGTCTCCACTAGGAGACATGTTCTCTGGTGAGACGAGTCACATGCATCTGTCAATCAGATGGACCATTTTGGTGGAAGGAGGATTGTGGTATGAGGTTTTATATCGGAGGTTGGGTTCTATCTCTTAGACTAGGTGAAAGAAACCCTCAATGCTTCAACACGTCAAGAACAATTAGAACGATTTCAAAGTTTGGAGATGATCCCTTTCTGTTCCAACATGATCTCACTAATGTGCTTCTGGAAGAGTGGTCAACAATTCCCATAAACACACACATAAATCCTAGGGAAAGCAGAGAAGTTAAAGCTGTTAGGGCTGTAAGGTGTAGATCAAATCTATTAAACACATTGAATTAAGAACAAGGGGTCATAAGGCAGAAGTAGTGTCTTATAATTGTATTTTCACATTGTGCATTGGGAATCTCTACATATTGGTACCCGTTGTTAAAGATTTCCAGAACCCAAACTCCAAGTTAAGAAAGTGGCCATTAATTTTCCTTGAATGATCAAAGACTTAGTCCTCAGACCAAAAATATCCTGAATAATCTTATCTCACACAGGCATGGCTCATATATTTATCTCCTTTCATATCTTCAGAAATGGACCATAATTTAATCTCTGTGTTTCTTCTCTCTCCCATTAACTCAAACATTTTCCCTCAAGCAAAGTCAAACGTCAAAGTTCATCAAGAAGTGACCAAAGCGAGTGGAGTTCGCCTACAGATCTGCAGTCACATGGTACTTCTACTTTTTGATAGTGATTTGGACTCTGAAACATCGGCATACGTACAATATAGGTTGTGACTTTTTATTTATTTTAGAAAGTGAATTATTTTATTTATTTATCATGGTTTACTCAAAACAACAAAGTAATGAATGCGCCTAAAAATACACTTTAATTTTTCATCTTTTATGCTATTACTAACATATAGTATTTCTCACAAAAAGGCCTGGGATATTTGGGTTTGCAATACAATGTTTAAGTTGGAGAAATTACATGAAACTGCTTTTCTGTTGTTAAAAAACATCACTGATGTTTAAAGCTGCTCTAAGCAGTTTTCCAATGTTTGGGCTCACGATTGCCGCTTGTGCATGAGGCGCGCGTGCTGTACGTGCACTCACAGCTGAGCTAGTCCCATATTTGACAATTTACAGATTCGCAGGCATGACTTTGACTGAGATGTATAATGTGATGTATAATATTTAAACCAAATCAGCTGTGAGCACGTCAGACAGCTTAAAAATGTTTCTACTACAGGAAGTATGTGGAAACTCCTGGAAGCATCAACTTTTCATGGACTCAGATAAGCGTTTGACTCACATGCAGAACTCAGGCTGGACTCAGATATCAGAGTTGTTAAAACTGACTTTATTTTAAACAATGATCAAACTCAGGGCAATGAGCATGCAGAGAGATAGGTTCAGATGACTCCGGGTTTCACAGAGCTCGGGAGAGTCTGAGGAGACACAGAAGCATCAAGTGTAATCCAGCAGGCGCTCCGAAGCTTCTTCTCTGCCACCCAGCTTAACGAGCAGCTTAACGAGCAGGTGTTCCAGCGCTCCAACCAAAGATCTTCTTCCTAAGAAGATGACTCACTCAGTACAGTCGCTCACAGAACTTGACACAACTCATTTCCCTGCGTATTTAGTAATAATTTCTCACCTTTCAAGCAAAAATGACGCAGAATGCAGGTCTTTTCTCATACCAAGATTCTCTTAGCATTTTCCACTTCTCAAATGCCAAACCAATCTTTACCTCCGTCGATCCGACTCAAGTTTCTTTTTGTCATGCTGGAAAAAACTCTTGTTTTGGTTCTGGGTTGGAGTGTGTCTCTCGTTCTCGGTAGAATCCATGTTTCAAACGCTACTCTCTCTGCAGCTTTTAGCTAGTGATAGTAAACGCTACGCCTGAGCATGAACGCGCATGACTCCATGATGCATTCAAGTGCCTCTAGAAAGTACGGTGTGTGTTCGACCCGAACAAGCTCTATTAATAGCTAATAAAATGATTTTACATGCACATAGAGGCAACTACAGTGAAAATGCCTGGGCTCTTTCTATTGACCAGGACATTGTTGGAGCATGTATGAGGAAGAAATTGTACAGTTCTATACATTTATTTGTGGTTAAACTTGCTCAGAGTCCCTTTAAGCTTTTTACATTTTCCATAAATTCAGCAGAAAGTTAAATATCTCATTTTTTTGGGCATACAGTTTATTCAGTCTTGAGTCATTTAATCTTGTAACTGCAGTGGACAGCTGGTTTCTTGTACATATTTGGGTATTTTTGGTTTATTTGCACATAAGCCACAACACTGGAGCTCTAGTGTGTCACTTCATAGATAATTTCTTGTGCTCTTACTGAGGGATTAGATTAATTTTAAACAGGGCAAAAGGTCAGTGGGTCCACACCTATCGTGAGCTAATTTTTCACTGTGTTTGGATAACGAATGCTAAAATTTACTACACAACAGATGTAAAACTTTGTTAAGTCTCTAAGACATCGGAATCTTTTTATAGAATGACATCAAACAATTTACTCCACAATCTGAAAAAAAAAATGCTGGAAGAAAGAGGAAAAGACAGACACTGTGTTTACATCATTGTCATTTCAGTTGACCTCTTGTTAAAACAATGATAACAGATAACACAGTCTAATAAAATAGCCTTGCATGTATTGGTCCCCAAATACTTCTTCCTTCCCTTTTTGGAGGTTTTCCAAGCCAGAGGGGATGAATAATATCCCCTGCATTGTTTGGATGTGTTCTGTGATCTCTGCCCAGTTGGATGCTTCTCTAATGTGTCAGATCTCTGTAGATGTTTTCTAGTGTGAGTTTACAGTCCAAACAAAAGAGTCTAATTTCCATGACCTGCAGCTATGATCTTGTTTGTTCAGTCAGCCTGAGCTCATGACCTACGGTGAGATTTAGAACATATGAAAACTGTTAAATTTGAGGTTGTATTTGTTCAAAACCTTGCAGCTCAGAGGGCAGCCTAACTTCAGACCAGCATCAGGACTGAAGGTGCTAAAAGAACCAGTAACTTTCTTATAGCAAATGATCAGGCTCAGAAAGCTCACATCATCTTATGTCAAAGCATCAAGAGTTTTCCAAAAAATAGCCAAATTATTTCTTAAACACTACCGTCAGATTGTAAATATCAGGAATAGAAGAGACACAAAGTCTATGATGCATTGTCAATGTTCTTGAGTTAGTGCAGAATGAGTACCATTCACCCAATCTCTCTAACCCCAAAACACTCTCTCTGTCCCATACAACCCCTGACGAAGTGGCTGGATTGCAAAAAAAATTAAAAAATCCAAAAACCTTTCGAATAATTGAAGATAATTCCATGGTCTTATTACTTGCTATGTAGGTTTTTCTGCTACTTCCAACACCAAGTTACACCCGAAGTTCCTGAGACGATGCTACAGCACCCATACTCACACCAGCAGTAGGTCTCATTATAATATAAAGATTTGCTTTACAATGTAAAGATATGCACCTACTGCAAAGCAGAATATTTTGTTGTTTGATCACATTAGTAAGCAGAAGGATTAACGTTAGGGTTAGGGGTCGCATACAGTATATAGGGTCGTTTTTACAGAATGCAAAATCGACCAATGTGGTCGAATTTCACTGGAGGCTGATCTTGAATCTCTTGGACCCTACCAGGATGCTGCTTTGGGTTAGATGATCACAAAATACAAGTAAAAACGGAGTTATGAGGTCATTGGGACCACTGGAAATTTGGACACATTGTTTTCAGGTTAATGATGCCACTCCTTTCTAAACTCAAAAGTGTCACAAACGTATCATTTCATTTAACTAAGCCACATTAATCTGTTCTCTTTATGTTTATGTTGGGTTTTACTGGAGAAATTCATTATTATAGGTCCAATTTCAAAGCAAATTTGTGTGGTGTGAAGTCCGTACAACTCAGCAAAAGCAACAAAAGCATTACAAAAAAATATCCGGCAGATGGTTCATAGAGAATATGCCAAATCGAACTTTTTCATTTTAACTTTTAGTGCTTACAGACACAGTTTATGATGGTTTCGCTGATCAGGGGTTAATGTTTCCTTGGTCACAAGGGAACAACCAAGACAGAGGAAAAAGAATGTGGAGTGATGGGTTATTTATTTAAACAGGAAATGCAATAAAGATCAGGGTTCAATGACATCCCTCTGCAGCTGAGGAGAGTAAATCAGGAAAATAAAATAAGACTTATTGTTTTAGAAATAAAAAATACAAATGCTCTGTCTACTTGTTCAGAGATAAATGTTGTTTAAATATTTTTCCTCCTTCCTCAGAGGGAGAAACCTCCTACATGAGAAGAACAAAGAAACTTATCACCATAACTGCAAATTTCAAGGTAAAAATATTTACTCTTTGGATAAATTTTAAATTCAGGTGATATTTTTTAACCCTTTGCCAAAGTTCTGACCTGAACCCTAATAAAAAAAAATGGACTGGGCTTAAAATCTGGGTTTAATCGGGACAAATTTTACAAAGAAATTAAAATTACCAACTCATTTAATTTAAACAAGTTCTAACACAAAGAAACACACTCAAACATTAGAAGACTGAAATAATGCCAGAAGCTTGTTGATGATACACAGATCATTTGGTTTATGATGATGCTTGGTGAAAAACATTTAAACAAAAAATAGTGGTAAAGTCTGTGTGGATTATTTAAAATCTGCAATACTCACTTAAAGAGGCCATTTCATACAAATTTCAGGACTTTGTGGTTATTTCTTAAGTATTAATCAGTAATATGAAACATTTTATATCTAAAAAAACACCAGGAAACACTGATTAACAGACCTTTCAATCTGTCTGCCTTAAAATTCGGGTGGTTCCGGCTCGTTCCGTCAGGCTTCAGCAGCATCTCGTTCATATTCATTATTCGAATTTGCTGGACTCTGATTGGCTAACAAACTAGCCTATGAGAGCAAGGTATACCATTTCCTGCCCCGCTGTGCATGGTAACATCAGATGTCGTGTCTTCCTGTTTGCTACGTTATGCTACAGCTTTTAGCCAGCAGCATGCTAGGTGTGGTTTCAACTGCAGGAGCTGCCGAAAACTAATGAACAAAGGAGTTGTGACGAAACAGATACAGGCCGTTCGGACTCGGGAGAACTCGGGTTTTATCACCACCTGCGTAGTTTGAGACATAAAAACTGAAAGAGAAGTTGTTTACCTGTTTTCACACCCACTATGAAGGTAAGAACACATGTGGAGCTAAAATATTCAACAGAAACCTCAGAAAAACAGTTTTTAATGGAAGGGCCTCTTTAAGAATCCAGAATTAATTTCTGATAAAATTAGACCTAAAATGAACAAACACATTATTTCCTCCTTTCTTGTGGAAAATTTTTGTACTTTTTTTTATGTAAAAACAAAAACTGTAATCAGATTTTTGGAAAATGTGTGTTGGATAAAATGTTACTTCTTTAAACCAGCTGGGATTGTTCACCTTTGGTCCTGAGTCCAAATTAAATACAAGTCTCTGACTTATAATGTTATACGTGTGTAATTTAAAGACTTGATTTGTGAGAAGCTTTCTCAACCAAACATTCTTTTGATAAGAAATCTGGCTCACTTACAGACACGAAGCAGCTAGCTGTGACTACAAGCCAAGCAAATAGTGGAACAAATAAATATTTCTATTGGATTTCCTCCAGTTTTTTTTCTTTATCTTCCCTTATGTAGGTCAGACTCTGCATTTTTTTTTAATATTGCTTTCTTCTCACTTCTAAAAAAAAAAAGAGACCGCCTCACAGACTCACAGACCTATTTCTTAAAGCCAGACAGTCAGACATACATAAGTCGTCATGTGAAAATCGCACAATTCAAAATTTCCACCTCAACACACAGCTGCATTCTTGGACTGGTCACAGACACGAAAGCAGGGAGAATGAGTTCACATCACTGCTCAGCCGGTGGAAAATATTTGTAGTTGCATGACTGAAATGTTGACCGTGAAACTAATTCTTGGTAAAGTCTAGTTTATAGGCTGCAGTGAAATGCTACGAGGCATCATGACCACCCATACCTCACTTTTACACCTACTGTGGATGCACATGTGAGAGAAGGTAATTAATGTAGTGAAGTTAAAGAGCATCTATCTATCTATCTATCTATCTATCTATCTATCTATCTATCTATCTATCTATCTATCTATCTATCTATCTATCTATCTATCTATCTATCTATCTATCTATCTATCTATCTATCTATCTATCTGGCTGTCTGTCTGTCTGTCAGTGTGTATATCTGGATGGATGGATGGATGGATGGATGGATGGATGGATGGATGGATGGAAGGATGGACGGATGGACGGATGGACAGACGGATGAAGGGACGGACGGGCGGGCGGGCGGATGGATGGATGGATGGATGGATGGATGGATGGATGGATGGATGGATGGATGGATGGGTGGGTGGATGGATGGATGGATGGATGGATGGATGGATGGATGGATGGATGGATGGATGGATGGGCACCCGGGGGTATACAGGATTGTCTGGATGGTAAGGTGCAGTCAGTCCAGCTGGAGATGGAATCAGGTTCAGAACAAAAAGAACAAAAACTAGAATGATCCATCTTCTACCATCTTTATGAAAAGCTTTGATTGACCAAACTTTGTTTTATTATTGTGATTTGCTTGCAAATGTGCTTGTTATGGTCAATAATAAAAACGTTTCATCGATCTGTCAACTTGACGTTAAAGCCCGTTTTCTACATGTTTTTCTGCTGTTCATAGTTTCTGTAGCAACCAGAAGTCACTTAAGCATACAAGTAAAAGTTTTTCATTACTTCTG
Organism: Pachypanchax playfairii; assembly: GCA_006937955.1. Taxonomy (NCBI): domain Eukaryota; kingdom Metazoa; phylum Chordata; class Actinopteri; order Cyprinodontiformes; family Aplocheilidae; genus Pachypanchax; species Pachypanchax playfairii. The sequence continues at coordinate 2,867,502 of SSNP01000015.1, read as the reverse complement.
TCTTCAAACCAACTTGGTACCAATGTGACCAGCAAAGAATCACCTGTTTTGTTAACTTTATTCTGAAAAACCATAATTACTGACCTGACATAATCTGAGCTGTCAATGAGGTTTGACTGAAGGTTATGTTATTGCAGTTAAACGCAGTAAAATCATTGGGGTTTGTCAGGAATAAAACTGAATTATTTTGGAGAACAATGTGACTGAACAAATGTTTTATCACTACAAGTGCTTTAAATCTAAAGGAAACTTCGCAACATCTTGAACTCTGGGTTAACAGAATAACTATTAAACCATCCATCATAGTTTTACAAAACAAAGTACATGTTACTTTACAAACCACAAATGAGCATTAAAGGGAGAAAACGTATTATACACAACGTCAGCACTACATATTTTGTGTAAAAAATGCACCACAACTGTTAAAGTTACTGCTTTATTTTGGAATAAATATACAAAAATCAAAGACAATTACAAGTACCTGTGTAAAAAAGTATCTACTTTTTTGTTTTTGCACAAAGCTGAATAAATGTATACATAGTATACAGAACAGCTCATGTAAGTCATTGTTTTCTTTTGCTGTATAAAGTGCAAAAGCTGATTTCTAAAAAAAAATAGTAATATTCCAACTAATGCAGGATCATCCAGAAGTTAAGTGCTGGACTGTTCAATGTGGCTTTTTCTCAAAAAATACATAATGAATGAGAGGATTAGACTGGAGAAGGACATGTCGTTTCAGGGAAGGAGGTCAGGAATGAAGATATTCTAGCGTGACACATTCCATCTGTGCTTTATGAATTCCTTGATAATAAATTATCTGTAGTAACTGTTCCAGACAGGACTGACGTAACAGGCTTCAGGACTGGCTGAAGATGATGAAGTGTGAAGATGAATGATTAAGGTCAAGTGAAGGCTGCGGTGAATCATGCTGAATACAAACTGCAGGACTCCAACCAACTTTAAAAGGCTTTGCACACCAAACATGTTGTTGTTTTTCACTAACACTGATGCAAGTTAAAACATATAAACACATTGTTCCCATTTTTAAATCACATTTCCCTTCAGGACTTTTAAAGAGGCCCTTCCATTAAAAACGTTTTTCTGAGGTTTCTGTTGAATATTTTAGCACCACAGGTGTTCTTACCTTCATAGTGGGTGTGAAAACAGGTCAACAACTTCTCTTTCAGTTTTAATCTCTCAAACTACGCAGGTGGTGATAACACCCGAATTCTCCCGAGTCTGAACGGCCTGTATCTGTTTCGTCACAACTCCTTTGTTCGTTAGTATTCTTCAGCTCCCGCAGTTGAAACCACGCCTAGCATGCTGCTGGCTAAAAGCTGTTAGCATAAGACGTAGCAAACAGGAAGAGAGATCGCCTGATGTTGCCATGCACAGCGGGGCAGGAAACAGTATACGTTGCTCTCATTAATAAGTGTTTCTTGACGTTTTTTAGATATAACATGTTTCATATTACTGGTTAAAACTTAAGAAATAACCACAAAGTCCTGAAATTTGTATGAAATGGCCTCTTTAAAATAGGTGGATTTTGCATTTTTTTCAGCTTCAGTCGAATAAAAATGTAATCTGTCACAATACAACAAAAGATAACATTTTCAAAACAAGTTGAAACAAATTTGGCGAGAATAGCATTTTCCTTTTGTTCATAAAGATATTCACCTAGTGATGGATTTTTAGAAACATAAAAAGTTGATGTGCAAAGGCCTGAACTTTTATTGAGCAGAGCGATGCTGGTACAGCCCAGTGAACTCCGTCACACAAACGAACAGGGATGAAACCAAACTCAGCTTGGTCCTAATGACCACTGACACGACTTCATGGTTTCAATTAAACTCAAAATCTGGCTCTCGAATTCCTCTGATTCATCTGAATCCAAGAGCCCGATTCAAATGAATCTGACAAACACTGAAGCAGAAACATTGAGTGTTTCATTATTCTTTCTGTGAAAGTTGTTGGAATAGAATCATGCTAACTGTGGTCACCTCTGTCAAAAAGCATCCAAAGTACTATCAGTGTTTCTTCCTACATCTGGTAACCTTTGTTTTTTGTTCAATTTTAGGTTTTTGTTTGTGTTTGTATTTGTATATAAATTGGTTTTAATTAATTGGAACACATTCTCCCTTCACATGTTCATGTTTTGCTTCCAAATTACGTTTGTCAATATCTTTTCACAGCCCGATAATGCAGATTGAAACGTCTCCCATCTGATAGATGTAGTAGGATATTTACAAAAGATTCACTTGAGTCAATTGAAAACAAACAAAAAAAACATCTATAGTTTATATTGTTTATAGTTTTGAGTTACTAACAAGGCCTCTGGTTACAGAAGTCCAGCTCCTGTGGTTTACGAATTCCACTGCAGCGGTCCCTTGTGAGAAGATCCCCACTTTGGGTTTTGCAGAGCAGAGATCGTCTCTTGAAGCCCTTCCCACAGGTTCTGGAGCAGGATGACCACTGCCCAATGTGCCAGTCAGCACAAGGGTCTCCACAAACTCTGGTAGCCAAGGGTCTTTGTGAAAAATCACAGTCCAACCCTGGTTTCCCATCTGCTCTTAGACACTGCACCAACCTCCTCTGGAAACCGCCACCGCAGGACACTGAGCACTTGTTCCAGGATGTGGTTATCCATTTCCCAGGATCAGAATCGTCATTGCTGAAAGAACTTTTCAGAGTGTCTCTTCCTTTCTCTGTGCTGCCATCTTTGATCAGGACACTATTCTTTGAGTTTTCATGCTCCTCTTTGCTCAGAGTTTTATCCTCCTTGATTTGACGGTGGAGGTAGAAGGAGTAGCGGATTCGAGGAGGTGTTATCTGGCCTGCACACAGTACTTCCACCGTTAAGGTTTCTCCCAAGGGTTTCACAGCTTGCAGGGTCTCAGAGAGGCCAGATGTGCCGCTGTAGCGCAGCAGGCTGTTCTTTACATGGATGTCTTTCTCTCCAGCTGACACAATGTAATTTCCATTGAGCAGGTAATGACCCTCATTGTTCTTCACCGCCAAATAGTTGTCATCACTCAGCATTCCCTTGTAGCCTCGCTGGCGAATGTCTATGTTGGCTGCACCCACTGGCAACATGACAACAAAGTTGTAGCCATGCCTGCAAGCCAAAACATTTTACATTCAGTTGGAGCTCGTGATAGATGCATGAATCTGATGGAAGCTGAAGCATCTGATGATGTCGTAGGTTTTACTCACATAGGCTTTGTGAAGAGTCCCGACACCTTCTTGCAGCCCTTGTTGTCGCCTCCACAGATCCCACACTTATCAAACTTCTTGCTGGAGCCTATCTTACCATCACATCCAGCCTTGATGCATTTACCTTGGACACACACTCCAGTGGAATCTGGCGAACATGGCGTCCCATCAACCACCTGCAATGCACAAATAAAAACACATAGTAACTTCATTCAAAATCATTGAACACATCTTATATCATAAATAAACTAACTAAATATTTGCATATTTCTGTTTGTGAGAAATGTATTTATCACTGTTACAAAAACCTTGGTACAGTATATAACCTTTTGGAGAGCCAACTCTAAAACTTACTTTCATGTTGTAAATCGTACACAGTGCAGAAATTTCTTCCCCCTTAGTGTCACAACTTTATGGTTAAAACATCCAGCTGCTGTGTGCATCTGTATGATGTGTGCTAGAGTCTGAACTCTGTCTCCCTGCTGCTCAGGCTCATCCTACACCCTGCTATCTGAAGGAGATAAACGGTCCTCCTTCTCTTCTTCATTCCTTCTTTTGCTTTTTAAACTAAGAACAGAGGCAGCTGGCTGACATAAATTAATTTTATTCTATATTCACTTTCAGTTTGGTATTAAAGAGAAAGATTAGATCTTCTCAAGTGGGTTTTTGTGGAACGTATTACCTGATGCAGAGAGCTCTTTGGACAATTACAGATTATTATGGATTAGGTAAACAAGCTAAAAGCCTTGCCACAGCTGCCATTTTTAAACAACTCCAATCTCAATAATTCCACAGCAATTTATGCAACTGATAATCTTTCCATCACCTGAATTTTACTTTTACGTGTTATTGTTGCAAATAGCCACAAAACTCGGTATACATGAGTCAAAAGTTTGGACACGCTTTGACTAGTGGTGTAACAATGCAATGCAAAATTCAGATTCTTCAGAACTTAGGTAGGCAGGTAGGTAGGTAGGTAGGTAGGTAGGTAGGTAGGTAGGTAGGTAGGTAGGTAGGTAGGTAGGTAGGTAGGTAGGTAGGTAGGTAGGTAGGTAGGTTACCTTGGGTGAAAGGACATGAAAGTAGCCGGTGCCGTTGGCCCTGCAAATGAGTTTGCATCTGTCATTGGGTGTAATTCCAGAGTACTTTGGTACCCACACCACAGAGTGGGTGACACGGTTACTATTGAAGCTGTGTCCAGAGTTTTGACACTGCTCTTCACGGTATGTCTTTCCTGGACAAAGCAACAGAGACATACAGCAGGTAAGAGATAGAATCAAACATAACTGTTGCTGGACTTAGTTTTCTGTCTAATGTCCAAAGTCTTGTCTGAGTGACATCTACCAGTGTCTAGGCAGTGCTGTAGGTTGCAGGAACGATATTTGACCCGGACCCCTTGGCAGTATTTGCCCCCGTTTGATGGAACTGGGTTGTTACACTCCCTTTTAGATAGTTGAACACCACCTCCACAAGTACGTGAACAGGAACCAAATGGACCCCACTTCCCCCAGCGTCCATCTACCTGGAAAACCAAAAAAAATAGAACATTGTCCATTTAAGACATCCAGGTGTGTTTTGATATACTGCTCAGGTCTTTGTGTTGAGTTTTACCTTCATATTTTGGACTTGTTTGGCAGAGCAGACCCCTCGGTCACAGACCTGTCCATCACCACAATGGGTGCCGTCTGCCCACGGGAAGTGCCTGGTCATACACATCAAATGGCCACTGGATTTTCCTGTACACCACAATCGACTGCATGGCGGCTGAATTAAAGGACACGGCCTGGAGTCTTCTCCAAAGGCCAGCTCACACTGACGGTTGAGGCTGTAAGATGATCCAGGCAGTACATCAGGAAGAACTAAGGTCTTCTGGGGTTGGTCAAGCAAACAATCCCCTGGAAAAAAGAGACATCGTAAGTAACAATCAGAAACCTGAAAATTATTAAAGTTTCCTCTGGTTTTGGCAACACTGGACATGTGATGTCTTCTTAGTCACTGTAAGAACTTACAATGATTTTCCGCAAGAGTTTTGGAACAATGTTGTGTGAACAGAACAGAGAAAATTGTTACTCTTTGGTAAGATGCACAGCTTTGTGTTTGGAAGATAGAAGGGCGCATCATGCATGGATGACTGAGAATATACACAAACCTTTGAGAATCAATAAAAATGTTTGAAAACATGTTAAAGAAATTCATATAAATTCATTTTTTCCTTGTAATTAAACAAGAGGGTGGGATTGTGGGTGCAGAAATTTCTGTGTTTCTTCCTCTGGTTTCTTTGAAGGGAAAATAGAGTTTGATACTGAGCATGGAGTTTATTCCAGAGATGTTCACACAAACATGCAGCAACCCACACACAGAGCCCTCCATACCCCAACCCATCCTTTAACTCTTCATATAAAACCCACAAGCCCACCCTTGTTGCATAATTTGCTACACAGGCGGGCTTGTGAGACAATGTTAGATCTTTAGATTAGATTTCAAAATTACAGACATCTAGCAAGGAGTGAAAAGGTCAAAACATGGTTGCTATTAAATATAAATGGCAGCCAAATGTTTCTTTTATTTTAGCAAACACAACATCTCTTCCTCGGGAATCTTCACATTTAAAAACAGGGATGTGGAAAGTAACAACTGTGATTTCTGAGTTGTTTGTCAGGCTGTTTTTCTTGTGGTCACGTCTCAGCAGATAAGTCAGTGACCGAATGAGCATCAGCTGGTGGCAGACTTGTTTATTTCCATTTCACATCAAATTTGGCAGAAGAAACAGACTAATTGGCTGATAGTTCAGTGCTGTTTAAACAAACCTCTCTGCACTCAATATACTGGGCCTCACCTCTGGTCACAACACAAGAAATCACTTACTGACAAAGCCAAAAACATTCTTTTATGTGTCTCGTTCCTTCACTAGTCTGTGTTCTTCTTTTTTAAAATATCATCTACAAAATTTGCACATAAAAAAGCAAAAAAATCATTTGTCTATTTGGAGTAAAACTACATGGGAAGTACTGGATATATGCACCTCTTGTCCAAACCACAGGGGTGACTATCCCAAGACCAAGCCCTATAATTTGGGACAGATGTGGGTGCAGTTTTAAAATAAAAGTTTAGGATTGCTCTCGAGCCAAGTCCTGTGGTCTGGTCTGTTTGGCAAACAACCTGCAACCTAAACGAGTGAATCTCCTTTTAGTTATAGCAAGTCCTTCTCCCTGAGCACTCTGTCAGATCCATCCTTCACTTACACTCTTATATGTTGCCTGTTTTTGGAATTTGAAGCATTAAACAAAAAAAAAACTCAGTTTTCAGAAAGAACAACCATATTTTTAATGATAATTGATGTTTGTTATGAGGATGTGGTCTCTGCAGCATGTTTATTAATCATCGCTGCTTTGTGTTCATCTCAGTTTTGCCTTCAGGTCTGTTTGCAGTCTAATGCAGTAAACTCACCATGTCCACTATCCAGGAATTCAGTGATGATAGCAGCGCTGCAGGGGGACCAGGGGCTGGTGCGATTTATCTGAATAAGTGTGGGAGACATCATGTGGTTGACCTGCAGTTTCCCAAACACGTCCTCACATGCTTTCACGTTGTCGTGCGGCATGTTGAACACATGTCCTGTTGAGAAGGAATGAGATATTAGATGTGATCTATAGTACATACACTAGATCTGTAGACAGTTGCGTACCAAGCTCATGAGCAGTGGTGAAGGCAGAAGGGAGGCCGTCATCTTCGATCACAGAGCAGCTTCTCTTTGGGTCACACATGGTGCCGACATCTGCCATACCAAGAGTGTCACAGGTCGATGCTCCACAAAGGTCCTGGAATTAAACAACACAGCACTTTGGAGCAATGGAAACCTGATATAAACAACCAGGAATTATGGCGCGATCTTACAAAAGGTAAAACTTGCTGAGTTATTATTATTTTTCTTCTTGCAGAAAGCTGATGTTGGAAAAAAGCACGACATTTGGCTCAATAATGTAAAATAATGGGCTTCTGCTTCCAAGGGACTATCAGCTCATTTTGACCAATGGCTGCTCTATGATTAAGGTTTAAACATTGGATTTACAAAACAGGGACACACCTAGAGTTAGACTGGCTTCATATTTATAAAACCCAAATTTACAGTTAAAATAAAATCTTCTTGGAACCTTAAAGCACAGTTCAATTGATTTTTTGGCAAATTTGTAAATCTAATGCGAGGAATTTTTGGGACTGAGTTACTCAACTTTGAAATGAAGAAGCAAGTTTATATGGAACTTTCTGCAGCTTGTTTTGTAGGGATGTTAACTTGCTGACAGACTTTGGAAATTAACTTGATTTAATCTAATGTTATTACACCAAAAAATAGCAAGGTTTAATTTATAGCAGTAACATGATGAACCCCCCCCCCCCCTTCAGACTGTCTGCTGGTGTGTTAGGGATTGGAAAAAGGTTCAGTACTGTTCAATAATACCTTCCACTCCACATTGATCAATAACATTAAACAAAGGAATGAATCAAAAACAACATTTACATCTTTAAAATTCAGAAAATTGATTAAATAAACCATCATTTTTTTGTACTTTTCACTTTTCAAACTAGTACTATGTAAGCAGCTGGAATAAAATACTACTAGACCTGAACATTTCCTGGATTAACTGTTTTTAAAAATGTAAAAACCATAGAAAATTCTTGATGGATCATTTTCATTCTCTGTTTAGACAATTTCAACTTCTGAGCGACAGAATCGTTACGGAAACCAAAATAACAAATATAAATTCTAAATTAACACTTTTTTCTAAGTGCTTTTTATTTATAAAGTAATGTATCTTAAATTTAGTGAATTCATTGTTGGCTCACTGCACTGTGGTGACTGTACAAACGATCAAACCCACAATATAAAGAGATGTTAGGTGTGTTGCGTTGTTGAGTGGGAGACGGCCCCCAAATAAATTCTCCTTAGGGCCCAATACAAGCTCAGGCCAGCTCTGGTCAACAGTGTTTAGAGCACATCTTCTTCTATGATGTCATGCAACTGTCCCCAGCCATAACATTTCCATGGCCGGGCTGAGTTTCCAGATGACCTATTTCTTGACCACAGAGTTTTAAATCCAAGTCTTAGCCAGTGTCTACTTGGACCTGAACCCCATAATCACAGGACAAAATCAGCTCTAAATACCACAAACAACTGCCCATCTGCCTGGTACCGAAACAGAATTTCCTGTGCAGTGTACTACTAAACGAATGTCAAACATTCCCCCTAAAAATCCTCTGCTGTACATAAAGCAATGATAAAACATGGTGCCAGGTGAAGATCTTCAGCACTAAGTCAGATCCTTCCAAGAATAAACCACAAACCCGCAGTCATTGACCAGTGCAAATAGAATCCAGATGTGCTCATGTGCAGAGATGACATGTGAAAGCTTGGGCCAGCTGAGTACAAAAAAATGTAAAAAAACAGCAAGATGAACAAGAGAGAAGAAACAGCCCTGTCAGGGAGTTTGTGCTTTCTGATGACCTACTTCTCACATCTGTCAAAATTTTATGCTTTTAACTCTTTTAAATTGCGCTTTTGGTCCAACATTGTAAAAAATGATGCTAATATTGGCAGGGTTTAAGACTTCCAAACATGGGCAGACATATTTTTCCCCCCACTATCTCTCTATCAAACAAGGGTGTGTGCTCTGAGCTACAGTCTCTCTCTCTCCTGAGGGAAACATACAGATTTATAGTTAGATCTAATCTTTTGGCCATTCTTGTGCAGTAATCAGTCTGTGTAGCATAATAAACTGAGTAATTTTGCAACATTCTTTTCACAGCAATCAGGCTGTTTGTAGAGTTTAAACACAACCGCAGTTGCCTCTGGACATCATCAAGTTGGTCTTCATAAAAGCAGCGAAATTACTCTGCAGGCTGGTTAACAGCTCACGATGGACGCCAGCTTAAAGTCATGTTAAACAACGAAATGACTCACCTAAACTAAAGAGAATCATGCCATAAATTCACAGAGGATGGACTGCTGACTGAGTTTCTGCATGTAGAAACATTGTTTGATGTCTGGAGTCTAAAAGGGGAAAATATATCTATAAACAAATTAAAGCATTAAACGGCAAACCAGATCTAAAATGTATCTGGAAATGTTTCTACATAAGGTCTGGTGTGTTTATATGTGGTTGTGTAATCAGATTAAGCAGAATGCAAAATGCAGACAGATTAAATATCATAAAAACTCATGAAAGACTTTGAGTTTTGGGGATTCCCTTCTGCCACATTCTCTCCTGGCTGTATGTAAAACGTTGTTTTCTTATTTTGACCATTTCTTTTTAATGCTTTCTTGTTTCTGTCCTTGTTACAGTTCGTCAAACTGCTGATTAATGCAGATGAGGTCATTCAAATCCCCCGTCGCTTGTTTTTTTCTGCTTTATATTACAAATTACATCCACATGACTCACTGTAGGCAGGTCTGGTTCAGTTTATTAGGGTCATCTGCACTGGCTGTGGAGTTTATAGCATCAGCTGTACACATATGGATCAAAACCCTGTCACGTATGTAGATGTTGGGTAAGAAAATACTTCCATGCAGAATACCACTTAAGAGGCATCCATCTGTAACCCTGAAGACGTATATGTCACGTGCGGCTGCAGCTATGCATAACGTCCCATTCTGAGCTGCTTGTTTCAGATTCAGTGATGTTATTCTGATATAAGTAACTAACACCAGACTGTCCAGTCCTCCCTTTAGGAGCCTGTTTAATGAGAAGCAGGCAGGGTGGCAGGCAGGACTGGAAAAACCCCAACCAGAGGATCATGGGAAGGGCTGAAAGAAACAAGACACTTCCAACAAGTGCATCCCCAAGGGCTCTGACGCTCATTACATTCGGTAAAGCTGAAATTATAACAAGCCTGCAGCGCACGTCATATAAGTGACAGCAGCCAAAACTCATACAGCACTGTTTCACTGCATGTATGGCTTTTTAAATTCTGCTTGAGGCAGCTTTAAAACTGTGTCCATGTTTTATTTTAGCAGAACAAACGATATACTTCTCACCTACTGAATTTGTATGCAGCTGATTTAAGTTTTCAAGAGTCTTCTGAATGAAAGGACGTCTACTTCATGGCTCACATTGTCTCACCAAGTAAATCTGAAGTCAGGTGTGTGAGTCCAAAAAAGAAAAAATTAAAAGCGCTCTTAAATGTGCTTTTTGGCTTTAATTCAGAGTCAACGCTCTGATATCAAAATAGACTGAGTGTGAGCTCATCAGATGGGAAATGTGCGCTTTAGGGTGACAAAGGGGATTTTAGAGGGACGACCTCTCAGGGAAAACCTCTTTCAGTTATAAGTGACATTATTTTCCCCACTAGAATCCTCTTGCTTTTAACTTATAACCTGAACTCATTTGTTTTACCTGTCTGGTAAAAAGAATCGCTGTGTCCCAGTAGTCCGGGTGCTTGTCGTTGTTTTTATTCATCTTTTTCTGCCAGATGCAGAAGTTGCGCAGCGTCATGGCCGCGTTCCCGGACACCATGGGACCTTTATCCTCCTCGGATATGATCATGATCTTTACAACTGTGACGCTGATGGAGTTTAGAATGCTGGGGTGCTTGTAGAGTCTCGCTGCGACTGACATCAGCGTCAAGAGGTAGTGCTTTAGGTCATCGCCGTGGAACTGTGCCATGGACTCGTCCGCCACCACGAGCGTTTCCACGTATCTGGGGACCGAGGCGAACCTCTTGGCTCTCCCCATCCTCTTCAGTGTCATTTCGGTTATATTGTTGTAGTTTGTCAGTTGCTTGTATTTCTCTAGTGATTGCGCAACGGAGAGGCTTAGATCACTTTCCACGGCGCACCGAGAAGCTGGACTGGGCTTGAGGTGGTTGCTGGTTCTGCGCCGGATGATGTGCGCAGCCTGTGCGCTCTGGGTGTCATTTTGCACCGGGTTGATAAAATATTCCCAGCCTTGGAAGCCGAATGCACCGTTCAAACCTCTACAGAGGCTCAAAGCCGCGTAGGAAAATTGGTCACCGTTTACATATCCTGAATAAAAGCACCGGCTCAGGTCCGGTTTTACATCAGTGTTTGGGAGCCATACGTCTTGGTCCGAGAGTGAAGGCGCAATAAAATCAGAATCTCGCTGCAAGTCGATTACTAATTCCTGTTGGAAAGCTTTTAACTTTATAACACATTTACCATCACTGATGTCAACATAATTGTCAGAATCTCTCTTGTCATTGTCATCCAGTCTTATCGGAAAGCAAATCTCACTTTCCATGCAACAAATAAACTTTAGGAGTGAGAGCACCAAGCAGAGGAGAAAAGTTGTTCTGACAAACATGACGATGGTCCCATTCATCAGTGAATTCAATAATCGTCAGAATAAACTAAAGCATATGAAATCTGGAAGCTCAGTTGAAGTAGCGAGAACCGCAGATGAGAATGAGGAGCATGATCCAAAGTGCGGGTTTCTAAAAAGATGCCGGTTGTAGAAGTCCACTTAGAGAAAACTCCTCCCGGTCATGACCTGTTTCCATCTTCCACCTGTGAGGATTGAGTGTGCTGCTGCCTTCTGTGGACTTTATGCATTTTCGTCATGTGTGAAAATATAGAAACACAATCTCCCTGCGGCTGGGGGGTAGTTTCTGGAGGCGCTCATTGGATGCGCAGCGCAGCTGAGGACGCATATGAGATTATTGAATAATCTGCTTTCTCCCCATGAAAATCACACAACACTTAATCTGCACAGGGCATCAAACTGCTAATAAGAAGTCACCTTAACTCGATTCTGAAAACTGAGTTATTCCTAAAATAACAACTGACTGCATCAGAAGCATGTTAGATCAGTAATTCCATCATTTTTTTCCAGCGTTGGCAAATAGGCTAGTTAGTAGGCTACCTATAGGCCCTACGTGTCTCTGTGGATTAAATTAGGACTAAGTTAAATTTGGTACAAATTGTGTCTATAACATCAAAATTCTGAGATTTTCCGGTTTTGTTTGGTCTCTGTGAGTGAAACACACACGACATCTGGTGGACGACAGTAAAATACATTGCCACATCCACGTTGCAATGTGGTGATCAAGTGCAGACGTGGTGGAAAATAAATTTCAAACACTGTTTGGACTTTGTTACATGTAGCCTAGTAGAAGTTTTGATCAGAACTTTTAGCTAGGCCTACTATAATCCGTTACATTAGCCTATATATGCATGTTATTGATTAACGAATATTCAAAACACTTTTGTGATAAACGGATTTTCTATAAACTGAAATTCTCCAAACTAAGTTGGTATTTTTAGACAGTGTAATGCTGCATTTTTATTTTTTTTTTTTCAGATTTTCTGCACGCGCAATTTGGCGCTTTGTTTTGTTGCTAGGAACTCAACGGCCGTTGCTAGGCTTAAGGACCCCTGTTGGTTTGTTGACCAAAGAAAAGCCTGATTCAAATTTGCTTATTTTAGCTTCACAGGACAATTAAATTGCTATTAATATGAGCTACCGAGATTACACAAACGTCTTGAATATAGTTTTACATGTGTGTTAGGTCAAATTAATTTTTTGTATACTTTTTTTTAGTACTGTCGAATTTTTAGTCACTAAAAGTGTAACGCAGCGTAGTGACCAACCCTGTCGTCAACATAACTTACTGCTCAGTACTCGTTCGTAAGTGTAACTTGTGTTTATTTTTTCAATTTCCTATGCTAATAGCGTTGAAGTTGAGTTTGTTTTGGTTGCAGTGTAAGTCTGCGGTGAAGACATGAATTCTTATCACGTATTAGAGCTGGTGGGCGAGGGCTCCTTCGGACGAGTTTACAAGGGAAGGAAAAAATTTACTGGCCAGGTACATTTTTTTCTTCTGACATAATAGTAATTTTCTGTTTGATTGTGTTTTCTCATCGTCTGTTATCTCCCCTCAGGTTGTGGCTCTAAAGTTCATGCCTAAGGTGGGTCGTTCTGAAAAGGAGCTACGAAGTCTGAAGAGGGAAATAGAGATTATGAGAGATCTTCAGCATCCAAATATTGTTCAGCTCTTTGACAGTTTTGAAACTGAAACAGAGGTATGATTGAAGTTGGCTGTTCAAACCAAAAAGCACTGATGACACTAAAAGATTATCTTTACATCTATTTTCATAGTTTCTTTGCTCACAATCTCTTTTACTTGGATACAGGTTGTAGTTGTAACAGAGTATGCAGAGGGCCAGTTGTTCCAGATTCTGGAAGATGATGGGAACCTACCAGAGAACCAGGTAGTCACTGTCAGTGCACGGTTTTGCAAAGTTCTGGCTCTTTTATTCATGATGAGCATTTGATTCCACTTCCCCGAGGTGCGAGAGATCGCCTGCCAGCTGGTCTCAGCTCTGTATTATTTACACTCCCATCGAATTCTTCATCGTGACATGAAGCCACAAAATATCCTGTTAGGAAAAGACGGTGTGGTGAAACTGTGTGACTTCGGGTACGTGGATGCTGATCAATCCACTTCAAAAGTATATGTATTTTGAAAAATGTTAATTGGGAAATCAATTTCCTGCAGATTTGCCCGAGCCATGAGCGTCTCCACCTTGGTTCTGACGTCCATCAAGGGGACCCCTCTGTACATGTCTCCTGAGCTGGTAGAGGAGAAACCCTATGATCACACAGCTGATCTCTGGTCTCTGGGCTGCATCTTGTATGAGCTCCACACGGGGGCGCCACCGTTCTACACTAACTCCATCTTCCATCTGGTGCAGCTGATTGTGAGGGACCAGGTGAAATGGCCAGGCACGATGAGCAGCACCTGCACGGTACAATACAACACACATATCGTAGACTGGAGCTCAGAAATTCAAATTTATTGCTTTTAACTTTTAAATAAAATTAGAGAATATCAGTCGAGATAATTACATCTAATGATATTTACGTTTTTAGATAGAGATGTTAGTAGAAAACAAGCACTTTAACATATGATGAATACAATTATATAAGATTATTATTATTATTTCAGAGTTTCCTGAAAGGTTTGTTGACTAAAGACCCTCAGAAAAGGTTGACGTGGCCAAACCTCCTTCATCATCCCTTTGTTGCTGATGGTGTTTTAGGTGATGCCGACATTTTTTAAATTATAATAAATAAAAAAAAATAACACTGTTCTGTTCGAGAATATTAAGAAAACAGATTTTGAGTGTTTTAATTATGTGTTGGCAGTGCTGTCAGACACAAATGCCTTCAGCCCCTTGACGGTCACGCCCAGCCCAGATGTGCTGGCGTTGAAACTCAAGCAAGCGGCTGAAAAATCTGTCCCGGCGTCTGGAGAGAGCCGACTGCTGCGGAAAGTCAGGGAGCAGTGGGCGAACAAACAGAAACCTGCGGTCAGTGACAGCGAAAAAGTGGGTCATTAGTTTAGTGTTTTATTTTTACAATAAACCTGTTGGAGCTCAGGGAGGAACGTTAACCTGTTTGGTGAACATTAACAGAATAAAAAGGATGGAAATGAAAGGATTAACGCTGCTTCTCCGAATGTGAGTGTCCCCAAGCCTCATACTTCAGGTCAATATGCTCTGACAGCTGTCAATCAAAGCCAAAATCTGAAGAGGCAATCCTGTACAAGATCAAAACAAAGGTAATATTAAACACCTAACATTCATTCAAGAATTCACCCCCCATTTTCATGCAAGAGTTTTAATCTAAGATCATCTTACACTATATCCCCTTTTGGCGGCTGTGATAATAAAGAAATATTTCCCACTGAAATATACTAAGACACTTATTTATATTTGGGGTTATTGTCTCTCCAGGGGCCAGATTAGCAGAGATTACCAGCAGGAGTTTCCCTCTGTGGAGGTTGGGCCACGACTAGTAAGAAGATACAGCAAAGAGAATCCAATCCCCCTGGTAAAACAAACTGTTTCATCTAAGTGATCTAAAAATAATCGTTTTAAATATTGTCTTTGATTAAACGGGCCTGGTGGGATGCGTCTTCTCCTGTTCTTTCAGGAAATTGACAGGAAGGATTATTGGGAGAATCTTGTTGAAGAATCGGATCCCAGCACAGAGCAGACAAAGAGTTTGAACTACAGTGTCATCATACCTCAGATTCGATCCAAACTCGCAGCATTTCAAGCTCAGGTGATAAGATTTTCATTCAGGCACAAAAACACTGTTTTAAAAAAAACTGTTTAATCTGTGTTGAATCTCGTTTGTTCAGCTAACAGGAGGATTTGTGAACGAACCTCAGCAGATTCATCCAACTCTTAAGGTCCTGCGGAATTTGTTACTGATTCCTGAAATTTCGCGCCGCATCGGCCGTGAACTCAAAGTGCCACGGATCCTCTTCAACCTGATTCACGATTCTGTTGCAAACTCGGATTTCATCAAGGTTACTCCTCTGTAATGCAGCTGTATCGATGTCTACTCAATGTCTCTGACTAGCTCGGACTTTCTCTCCCTCTCAGGAACAGTGGAGCGTCCCAGTCCTCGGAGGAGTTCTTACCGTGGTCCTAATCTACTGCGAGACTCACTGTGACTGGGTAGAAGAAGAACAAAGGTCTGATTAGTCGTCTTTTTTTGCTTGTCCGTTGAATACAGGCCGACTCTCATCATCTGTCTCTCATCCTGCAGACTGGAAGACCTCACCAAACCCTTAATCACGATTCTCAGCCAATCACATCTCGTGGCTCTGGCAGTAAGTGTCCAGCTTCACAAATATCATTTTTAACTTTGTTCTTCATTGATTTTAACTCATTTAGTTTTAATCATCTTTATTTCAGTGCGTTTTTTGACTTGAAAGTCGCTCTTTCTTTCTTTTTTCTTCAGCCTCTAGCTGCATCGGTTTTATCTCTCTTCATACAACATGATGTTGACGTGTTCGTCGATCTGGAGAGTTTAACTTCCTTGTTGAAAACTCTTCTCTCAGACTCATGTGAGGTACCCGGTCTAAGTGCGTTTGGTAATATTTAGCTTATGAAAGATGAAAGTGAGCTGCAGCTGTTTGCTCTGTGTTTCTCACTCAGACAATGATTTCACTACCTTCTGGTTGGGGGCTGTATGACGGCCTCCTCTCGTTACTTCTACACACGCTGTATGAGGTTAGACAATCTGATCAAACCTTTTCATTCATCAGATTTCAGACGCTGAATCCTGTGATGCCTGTTTGTTCTGTTTAACAGCATGAGAATGCATCAGTGTCGCTTTGTTTGAATCCAGATGTGTTTGTGGATCTGTGGAAAAAGGTCGATTCCTCGCTCAGAAGCTCAAACCCAAACCAGGACTTCTTTTCAGAAACTGGTAAAAATACAAATCCAGTTCATGCTGCTTGATTTTAGACTTTTAGATCTTGAAGGATGAAATAAAATGTTCTGTCTCTGTGTTGCAGGACTTTATTCTTTTCTGTGTATCGTGCTGTTCTTCTTCACTAAGGATCCACACTCCTGCATTCCTCTTTTCTCTGAGAACCGTTCTAAGTGTGTGTGCACGCTCGGTCGCCTCCTGAACTCTTCCTGGTTAGTGTTCCTGCGTCTTAATCTAAATTAATCAATTCTCGAGCTGTAAAGTTACATCCCTCGGGGGTGACAGTCGGGACTTTTCTTCTCTACAGTCTGCGTTTGTTTACCAAAGAGCCTCCTGGGATACCTGACGTGGAGCCGGATCTCTACAGTCTGTCCTCACTCAGCTGCCACTTGCTGTGTTTTCCGTTTGCTCTGGACGTGCCGTTACACACCATGTCTGCCGTTCTGCAGCTGTATGACAGCTGTGGGATTGTTTCAAGCCTCTTTCAGGTTAAAACCTTCTCATGCTCCAGTAAAACCCTCTCTAATAAACATAATGAATCTCTGATGCAACGCAGCATAACTCTTGCCTGGTGCTTATGGGTGACATGCAGAGGTGTACATTTTGATGTCTTTGTACTTCAGGGGACGGATCGGCATGTTTGTCATTGGCTGTTTGACACGTAACGAGTCCTCTGTGTGATTCTTTTGTTTGTTTTTTTCTGGTTTTGTAGATGATTCAAACTCTCCCTCCTGCCCTGCTAGAGCTGCCTGTCTCCCTGCTGAGCCGCCTGCTCTTGTGCGATCCGGAGAGCTCCGTTTCCCACCTCGGAGAAGCTCCTTCTGGGTTTTTTTCGTCAGCTCAGGACAGCCAGCTCGCTGCCGCTCGATGCCAGACCTCTTTAACCAGAACGGCCAGCTCTCTCCTCTGTGATTTGCTGCAGCTCAATGTGCTGTGGGACTCTGCCGTAGAGCTCCTAAATCTGTTGTCCCAGGTGGCCCGTTGCTCCCCTCGGCCTGCCTGCCCTCGGGTGCACGTTGACGCCGCAGCGCTGCAGCAGGCGCTGACTCACCCATACGACCAGATCAGGGCTGCCACATGCAGGTTTCTGGGAAACTCAGAGCCGATCGAGCCAAATAGTCTCCAGCCCGAAGTTTTCAAACACATGATAGACTGTCTTCATGACACCTGCATGGTGGTGAGGCGGGTGGCTTGCAGGGCTGTTGGGAACTGGCTGGGCTGTATGGCTGCAGGGTTTCAGACTGGCAGAGCCACCAAAAACTTCAGAGACGCTCCAGAGGACAGTAAACAAAAGCAACACAATAAACATGTCCAACACAGCAAAGCAACAGTAACAGGGCTGAATGTAGACGAGGCGGAGAGGAGAAGGTGGACCCAAGAAGCTAAGAGGGCAGTGGCCATGTTGGCGGCGCTGCTCTCTGACCCTGATGCCATTACACGCCGTCACTGCTGTGTGGCGCTGGGAAACTTACTACATGTTGATGGTGCCGTGTGTGTGTTGCTGAAGGAAGACGTGTCCAGCTTACTGCTCAGAGCTGCATGCACAGATTCCCACAATGCAGTGAGACAAGCTGCCATAGTAACTCTGAGCCTATACAGCCAGCAGGACGCAATACGTCAGGTAATCAAAGGAGCCACAGATGTTAATAATGAGAGTCATTAAAATCACTATAGGTTTTTATTTATCACCAACATTATTTTATATGTTCAATCTGTGGCATCTCGTTAAAGGTCCTGGTGTCTCTTGGTGCCAGAAGGAAACTTTTCCAGGCTTCACTTCACGCCGCTCCACAGTGTGACTATCAGCAGCTTCTCATACAGCTGGAAGAAACACCAGTTGACCTGAAATGAAAGTAAAACATGAGAAAAAATGTATTTACAGTAAAACATCTTCTGGTCATAATCAACATGTTACTGGACTGATTTCTCCTCCCTTTTCTACCTGAAAATAAAACGTAATAAAACTTGGTTTGTGTTTATCAGCAGATTTTCTGTTTTTTCTCTGCGGCGCTAAACGTGTCTTTAAAGTTGCGTTCAGGTTCCTTTTGGGTTTCGGAACTTTAAACAATTATCTGTGAGAACATTTAGCTTAAACAGCCGCCAACGTGGACGGATCGTGCCTCTTTAATCTGCCAATAAATCAACTAAATATTAAGGTTTAATAAAGTTACTATAACTGTGTCAAAATCGTCCCCTGCCGCGGTAAAAAACAAACGCCGGTTTACCTCGAACTCATGAACCCGACCTCCAGTCTGACGTTATAACCTTTTAATTTAAATACTATAATTTAAAGGAAAAAATCTGATTTCCAATTCATTGATTTTAATTTGGTGTCTTAGTCGAAGAGGAAGAAGAAAACAAGCCGTTTCGGTCATTTCCAGGTCTGAAAGAAAAACTCCGAAAACACTGATTCAAGTTCAACACACTTTATTTTTATTCATTTTTCAAATAAAAAAAAAGTACATCACGCAAAAGAAACGTTTAGACTATATGTGGATAATTTACAACATGTTATAATGTGTTGCATTTTTGGTTTGGTTGTATTATTCTTATCTGATAGTCCACCGCAGGGGGGTGAAAACATCCACATGAAGAACCAGCGCTGATATTCAACATAAACTCCAACTAAATGTGCAAAAACAAACCAACAAATCAAATGGTGTAAATAGTTCTCAGATAAATTAACATCAAATTACAAAATAAATTAGTTGATGTCACTGATGAAAATAACAGGAGATTTTAGGGGAAATATTTTATTTAAAACAAACAAAGTGAACACATTTTTTTCCTTGAGCGTAGAAAAAGTTCTTATAAATTAGTGCAGATTAGCCGTGGGCCTAAAAAACTTATTGCCTTAACAAGGAGTTTAGAGAAACAATCCCACTTATTTCTGAATCTCTAATGAATCTATTTCAGAAAGCACATTACTGTAAACACATGCAAAGGGAAGCTGCTAAAAAAGTTACAATATCAACACAACAGGTTAAAATCTTTAACAGAAGGATGAAGGAGAAGCAGAAGAGGCTCAAGTTTGTTCTGTCTCCTGCTGTGATTATCCATCTGGAAGATAAACTGTGGATCCTGAGCTGCAAATACATTTTATTTACTACAATATGCAAGAAGAAATTATTACAGCCACTTCACAAGAAAAAAAAAAAAAAAAACAGTTTACCTTCAAACAGTGTAAAGGACTAATTTTATTTTGGTCACGTTAGTTGCTGCTAATGCTAGAAAATGTTGCTGTGGTTTGACTTGTTGCATAAAAACAGTGATGTAGAGACCAGGAAAAGAAATAAAACCAAGATAACATTCTTAAAAATAAGTAATGAATATTTAAGTCAATTAAAAGTGCAGCTAAAAGGGTTTTGATTTAGGTTTGCAAATCCGTAATTCTTTTTACGATTGTCATTGTGGATTTAAGAAAGTTTTGGAAAATGTATTGACTGATTGCAGAATTCTCCAATAAAGAAAAACCCAAAATAAGATAAATAATGACTTGATTCAGAATGACTGAGACTTGACCCGAAAAGAAATTTGACAAACTACTCACATAAAGTCAAACAGTAATTAAAAAAGAAAAAAGCTGAAGTAGAAAAAATCCATTAGGTTCTATTGCTGACATCAATTTCAATGTAAGGCTATTAAAAAATATATAACTTGCTTTTTTTAAAAATTACATTACTTTTACAAAAAAAAAGAAATAAAATGAGTAAAATTCACAAAGAGGAAGATCCGTCCAGGATGATTGTCAGTCAAAGCGTTGCAATGCCACAGTGAAGGCTTGAGTGATTTTTACAGTGAAAATCAATGGAAGCAAGTTGATTTCAAAACTAATTTACATTATTAAAGCATGCATTTGCCCCCGCACCATAGAAAAAACAACATTAAATTCAAAACGCTACACTCCACATTGTTTTGCCGTGACGCTCGACTTTAAGTTACTTGCAGGAAATTGATGTCACACTGTCGAGTCCTGCTTGAGCCTTTGGCTGCGCGCCTTGTAAACCTCGATCAGCAGGTCTTTAACGTACTGGATTTCGCGTTCGACGGACTCCGCCTTGTCACGCAGCTCCCGGTTCCTTCCCTCCAGGCAGTGCAGTTGCTCCTCCAAAGAATCAAGCTCCGCCCTTTTTCGCTGGCGATACCTGGATCAGGCGGGGAAAAAAATTGATTCTCTTTTCTAAAATAAGATTTTTCATTTGGCTTTTGTTCGGCAAAAATAGCTGTTTACCTGTGAGCGGCGGTTTTGTTCTGATCTCTCTTCTTTTGTTTCCGCTCCCCCCCTTCGTGTGGAACGATGTCCACTTCGTATTTCACAGCGCAGTGGTCTTCTTTCAGCCTGCATGCTTGTCTGTGTCCTGGAGAGTCCAGGTTCAGACTCTCCCTCGTCATCAGAAAACATTCTGGGGCTTGATGCTCAAGGTAATTACAGTGTAAATCAGGTTGGAGTATTTGGAGACTCTCCGATTTCAACTGTTCGTTGATGTTCCCTAAGAAGCTATGGTAGGCCTCAGACTGTGGTACCGCTGGAACATAGCAACCTTCGCCGCCGTCGGTCTTCCAGGAAACTGTTGCTTTTGTCACTTCCACGCTGGTTTTGATGCTGCTCAGCACCTCGTTGTTCCCGCTGACTTCCCTCATGTTATACATCAACACATCCTCTTTCTTATGTTGGGAATCCAGTGAACCACCAAAGCCAAAACCACCACCAACAACCTTTGCACCACTGATCGCATCTTGAGTGAAACAGCAGTTTTTCTCTTCTTTGGGTAAACCTGCACATCGTCTGACCTCGACTGCGCTGCCCAGGCAGTAGCTTTTCCCTACCAGCTGGTCATCCTCTGCACAGCTGTAACTACCTGCGATGGCCACAGCAGAGATACCTGAGTTACTTCCTTTGGAACTCAAACTGTTGTCGTAGCCTTCACTGAATCTGACAGTGTCAACAACCCGTTTCCTACCACACCCACTGGGGCGACTGCAGCTGTACGGGGCATGCCTTGGAATTTTGGATCGCCCAATCGGCCCGCCACAGATGCTCAGCAGGTCCAGCTCTCCGGTTGCCAGGGTAACAAGAAGAGGGTTGGAATCCGATTGGTTGGATGTAGAGTATGATGTGTATGGCAGTTGACTGAACGGCTGAGAACCCACCGGCAGTGGACCCCTGTCGCATTTTCCCAACCTCTGCCCTTTCTCTGGCAGTGGTTCAGACAGGAAGTAGTCCTCTAGTTGGGCGAGTTCCTCCTGCAGCAAAGAGGTCATGACCTCCAAGTCAGAGGGCACCTGGATATCATTCTGAAGGGGTGAAGGGGGAAGGGAGGCATTGGTGGAGGAGGGAGGGGAAGGAGGGTTTGGGAGGTACGAGGAGAAATCCACTTCTTCCGTCATCCAGTCAGTGAGACCATCACCTATCGAGGAGGGAAAAAAAAAACGTTGTTCGTTACAAGATGACTGGTTGAAGAAAATGTTACAGCTAAAACAACTACATTCATCCAAATATAGAAACATTCATTAGTAGCAAAGCAATTCAAATTTTGTAAAAGCATAATCTGACTGACATCGTACATGCAAAGTAGTTTTTTAATCAAGTTGTCCAACGTCGATATAGTAGACGTAGCTAGTTTTTTACTTACTGTTCAAGAAGGACGAATCTGCTGCAGTGCCGAGCCCACCTGAAATGGGGAAAAATATAAAAAAAACGCACTAGCTGCAACTCACCAATTAAGTGCTGGCTCTCCTCTGACACCTCCCCCCTGCACCCCTGTGATTGGCTGTGGCTAGCCTGTGGGTGAGAGAGAGCGAGGGGGTCTGCCGGGCAGACACGAAGAGTCTTCCAAACATGAGCCGATGTTGCCATCATTTTGTCTGCTGATGCTTTGATTCAGTCCAAGTCCGAGCATATGCTGAGAGTGAGCGGGGTCTGACAGATGGGCCACAGAGAGCAGGGCAGGGTGAGCATAATGAAACCTGGAGGGTAAACAAAAACAAGGATCAGAGGGCTGCGCAACTTTAAAAGAGCTTCTTCAGTCAACTGATGGAGTAACGGATAACAATCTGTGCTGCCCTCAGCCAGAGATCTCACTGCCTTTAAGTGTCGGGATGAAGCAACAATCAGGAAATCACCCATAAATGAACATGTCATTCATATTTATAATACACAGATGTACTGCAAATACACTTCAGAGGTAAAGCAAAACAACTAATCCAAGACACAAACCATGAGACAATAGGTCCTAAAAAGGGGAGGTGGTGTCAGTGCCCCCTCCCCTTTAAAATGCCTCAAAGCAACATCAACTTCACATCCTCAAAACACACGTGGGACCTGCAGTGACGCTGTCAAGGGCCCAACTGTTGATAAGAAGCTCCACAGTAACCATGTCTCTCAAGTGAGTGGCACCCTGGTGGTTAAATTGGATTAATGCAGATCAGATGCTTCTAATCCAAGTTCCTCTGAAATTAATCACAGCTGTTTGATCACTTAAGTAGCCCGGATTACAACATCGACTAAATGAAGGAGACTTTCGCTGCTTTTTTGTGCTGCAGAGTTTTCAATAATTGTATAAAGTCCACTGCACTGAGTAAAAACAACAACAATAACTGGTTAATACTCGCAAAACAATTAGATCTGTGATATTATAAGAATATTAATGGCTGTAGATCACGTGTTTACAGAAAAAAAAAACAGTTACAAAGATGTTTGATGACAACAACAAACGGAAGTAGAGGCAAACGAGCAGAAATTAAACCTGAATTCAAAGATAATAAACAAGATGGAGTGAAAAGAGAACCAGTCAGTTAGCGGAACTCTCCAAATCCCTGGATATTTACACACAACAGTGTAAACTGAGCTGAGAAGAAGGGAGTTAAAAACAAGAGTTTGACTTACTCCATTCTTGCAGAAAAAATGTAGAGCGCTTGGGGTGCGTTGCTAAAGCAAAGCACGACTTCTTTCAGGGTCCAGCAACTCGGAGGAATTAAAGAGCCATAGTTCAGCTCCGAATACCCGGGACAACGCAAATGGACGAGATGTTGCTTTGTTGTGGTCGACCTGTAAACTGAGGAGGAGCTTAATTGAGACAAAGCATCAGTTCATTCACACCTAGCAACCAGCTGCGTCACCGGGATAAAAAGTGTTGTTGCTCGTGTGTGTAGATCCCTCCGCCCCTCCGCGGATCGCCGAAGGACGTCCCACTCTCACTGTCCGCTGAAACAAACCACAAAGTTACTCGTTCACTGTTTTAAAAGTTACATTTTTAAACTGGTTAAGGCAGAAAGTACCAAGAAATTGTGATATATTTTATTGGTCATCGGTCTTCATTAGGCTGTTGGCATAAACGCTTCTCGAACTGATTAAATAAACATTTAGGAGGAAAAATATAAATATTGAAAAATAAATTAAGTTTAAATTGTTTAACTCAGTTGTAAAATAATAATAAATGAAACATTTGATCTGGTTTAATTTGTGTTAATGATGTAATCAGAATTATTAGACCAAAGTAATCTCATTACTATAACGGGTTCCACCTGTCGCGACTCGTTGTTGCTATGGAGATGAGGTAGCGCCGCTAGCTTCTTAGCACAACAGGGTGTAGCCGTTCGCTAATGTCCATAACCTGCCACTGAGAGACATCATTTTTAAAAACGCAGGTGTCTAACATACGGTTCGGACATCTTACTTTTCCAAGAGAAAACGTATTGTGTTGTAGAGGGACTATTTGATTTATAACACATTGTTGTTTTGTAGGAAGGCTGTTGCATTGCCGTTGCATCAGTGGTTTGCGCTCAATGCGATTGGCTGTTCGGGCTGAAACTGCTGTTCTGTCATTGGCTAGAATCGGTTTTATCTTAAATATGATTGGACAGCGGTAGGCAAGGCGAGCCGTCACCGTGTTGACATCTTTTTCCCCTGCAGTGCAGACTGCGCACATGTTTCATGTAAACAAACCGGGCGTGGAGTTAGGTGGAGCAGTTTTCCAGACTTGGAAGCTTTTAATATTACATTTTTACAAACTTAAATTTATCTTGAAAGCACAGTAGTAGAAGAAGTCAGTGTTGTTAAGTTTAACATTTTAAACATGATAATCTGTTTTTTGATCCTTTTGTCTCAACAAGAAAACATTTGCTTTTATGTTTATACTGTTGCTTGACAATGAGCTATTTGAATTTTTATTTATTAATCTGTTTATCAATTAACAATTAGTTATCTGCTCACTCTGACAGTTGTAGCACATGACAAAGTAAATAATTGAGGACAATGTGTTTACGAAACAGGGTTTGTTGTTTTCTTGTTGTTGTTTTTTTCAGGGTTATTTAGAGAGGCAGTGTTAAATAAAGTAAGTTACTGTCATGGGCTATCAGTAATAAATTTGTTGGATTTAAAGCTTTGCTTTTCTCTTTTTACCAAATCCCGAAGCTGAGCAAGTCTGCTGTTCTCCTGTTGCTATAGCGATAGCGGACACTGCCCCCTATTTTAGACTTGTTTTCTGGTTGCTGTTGCCATGGGATTTGCATCTCTCTCTCTCCCTCCTCTTTACCTACTGTTTTCCTTTCAGCTCACCTCTATAACTCTTCCCCTCCCTGCCCAACTGTTCCTCCATCTTACTTGCTGAGTTGCATGTCTCTGACTTTATCACTTCACTAAGTTCTGCTTAATTCAGATATTGACCGCCCTGTGATAGATTTGTCTGCCTGGAAGCATATATCTGCATTTAGTGGAAATTTTAGAGCATCTGACTTTAACTAAGAAGTCATAATGACATTATGCTGACAGAAACATTGTATTTAGGTAAATATCTGAACTCTACTTGTTTTTATCTGTTTTTAAGTATTTAAAGGGACAGTTCTTTTATTGGGGGAACTGCTCAGCAAAATGCCCACTGAGTTGAAATACTTTATAAAAAGTACTTTGAAAGATTTGTCGAAAGGCGACCTGATGCAATCTAGATAAATGTGGTCGTAATGGAAACCAGATTGAGATAGCAGTAGCTGGTGAAGTTGGCAGGTCTCACAGGAAATCGCTGACTTCTCCCTCTGTCTGTATTAATTGGCCCACTGAGGGCTTCCTGTTTGTGTATCAGGAAAGAAATCCAAGGTGCTGCCCGCGATGATACGCCTCCTTCTCCCTGTTGTCTTCACCATTAAGAACAATTTATTTTGTCACTATTTAGAAAAAGACGAGTTATTTACACAGAAAAGCACCTTCTCATGCGCTGCCTGCGTTTAATAATCCAGCAGACTCAGCATCTCTGGGCAATAACAAGAAAACATACATGTTCCAAGTTGTCGAAAAAGCCCAACTGAAATTAACAAGTCAATTTAGATGATTCAAACTGGACTTTCCATGTAGTTTACATATTTAATATATTTTTCAGAGCAACATCAACTGATGCCCAGATTAATCGAATGTTGTGCACCATTTGAGTTAGAAAAGTCGACGCTGCATGCCAAGTGCATGTATGGCACGTTAGTGAGGGTTACACCATCATTTCATCATCATCTCTCTCAGAATTTATTGTCCTCAACTTTTGCCCCTCTTTGAACATATGAAGAAAACATGTAGTTGAGTTACACTTGTGAATGGAAGCCTCTCAGAGGGGATTTGTGGATGTTTCTGCTTGCTGATCACTTACTTGTTTGTCTGTTTGACATGAAAACAGGTAATCGATTCTAAGAGAGATGACAAGCTTAATATAATTTACCTTCATGATTGTTAAAACTTTGGTGACCCTCATCTGATGTTCAGCCGGGATGAAAAGAAGCAAGTCAAGTCCCAGGTTTCGGTTTATTTACAGTTCCTCCAGGACTTCCTGGTAAATCAGAAGTGTTTGATAGGAAGGATCGCAGCGCCTGTTTAGTTCTACTTTGGGATCTCGCAGCTTTTACTAAATCATTCCTCTTTATTAGTTTATACTCATGATGTTTAATAAAGCACACATAACAAAAAGCTGGATTCACAGTCTCCTGGGATGATAAAATACAAGTCCATACGAGGAAATCTGACGTTCACCATCAGCAAGGACATAAAACTGTCAAGTGCAGTGTTACTCAAAAAGTTCTTGTCTGGTCAAAGTTTACAAAAAAAAAGGTGAAAAAAAAGTGGCTACAAACGGATTCCTAATGTAATGTTTCTGCACCATTTGTGGTCTTCTGACTTTTGAACGGTTCCCAGATGGTTTGTGTGTTATTTACAGCACTCAGAGTGTGTGAACCCTTAAAACCCCAGAAGCGCAGCGTCTCTCACCTCTGAGCTTTACACCACTGATAGTCATTCAGGCAACACGAGAGCCAAGTCTCAATGCAATTTCTCACATAAACAAAAATCTTTTTATCTATGAACACAGATGCCACAGGAGAAGGTTTTTTTATGACACATTGTAAAGCATGTAAAGTAAAGCAGGTCCCTCACAGCTGGTGTGTAGAGCTGAGACCTGTCGCATTGTAGGCAATAAAAGACACAACGTTGTTGATTTTAACAGTGTTGTGTGGGTTAATAGCCAAACTGCAAGAGAAGGTGAAAGTACTACTTAAAAATGGATTGAGTTTAAAAGATTTAAAATATTTGCATGCTCTGTGCTCTGATTTGAATCCATCAGATCCAGGAAACTCACAGACTGTATATAAAGATTGAAAATGTATCCCAATTTATTTCAGATGTGCAAATTTCAAGTTATGTTTTATTTTTAGAATCTTGTGACATGGAGCTGAAAGTCCATCCTGCTCACAACCGTGGTGTTTATTAAGCTTCAAATAGCTATTTACAGGTAAACATATTTGACAAATTGTTTTTGAACATACAGCAACATGATTAAAAACTAAAATCAACAGGAATCAGCAACTGGAAAAAAATAACCTGAGGTGTATTTTTAATTTTTATTTAGTAAAATGTCCCATTCTTTTAGAAGGAGGGGGCGGGACTTAAAACATCTACTGCAGCCAGCCACTAGGGGGAGCTTGTTCTTTGTTTTTGCTTCAAATTCCTCATTTTATTACTGTGTCCAATTAAAAACATATTGTGGTTGAAACCAATTAAATAAATTAGTTTGTGTCATTTTAAACTAAATCTACAGCTAAATTAATTTAGATATGTAACTTTCAGGTTTATTTACTGGACACACAATAATAGAAAAAGTTCTTCTCCAGAAAACTGTTTTATCATCTGTTAAAGGGACATAAGGCAAGATTTGTGAAAAACTACACATGCATTTCCAGTTTATTCAATGCTAATGGGTCATGAAGCATTAAAAACCCAAAATAACGAGGCCATCCGCATATATGTCTGTTGCCTTAGAAACGCTGTGTGCCACATAATGTGCTGCAGTTCGACGTCCGAATTTCCCGCGCAGTTGTAGGGATGTGACGTAAATTGACGCTGCATGCGCGTTGCAGACAGCTCTTGAACAGGAAGTACATGGCCGCCGTGGACTTGGATTCAAACACTGAAGGTATACTTATAGATGTTTCTGCAGCCAGCAAACGACCTGCATCCACTCTCACCCCCCAAAAAAGTGGCACCACGAAGAAAAAAAAGACTTTATCAGCGGCATCTCGTGAGTCTAAAAAAAAATATGACCGAAGCCGGGCAGGCACCCGCATAAATATTGGATATGCGTTCGGTTCATGGAGGGAACTTCAGCTGCATTTGGGAGTGAAAACGGATGCTGACATGGCTCATTTCCTTGTGACCAGGTGAGAAAACATTATAGGTCGTGTTTAGAGCCTGATACAGTATGAAAATGATGAGATCAAATCAAATAACAGAGTGGAGAGACCTGACGTGAAGTATGTTAGCCTCCCCGGTGCAGTGCTGTGAAGACGAACCGTCTGTAAGGTGTCTGTGCGCGCTCCCGTGCCGGCTTGGCTGGTGGCTGCAGATAGCCACAGCGCCTGTCGCAGCAGCACTGAGTCAGATTTTGTAAAGCTGCCTTAAGTTCCTTTAAAAGGTTTTGTTTATTTTTAGGACATAATAAATAAAAACACTGTTCAGATTTAAATGCCTTTTTCATTTTGCCCAAATTTATTGCAATTGTCTCTGAAGTTTAGAGCACAAACATTCAATCAGTTATTCTGAGGATCATATGTAAGTGCACAAATATTTTGATAATAATTCTGATAAAAAAGACTGGAAAGTGATTTTCTATATATAATACATAATTAATAATATATTTCATAGGTTTGCTCTCTTTCACCATTCAAGCATAAAGCCAATTTTTAAATGACAAATCTGTCATTTTTATTGATTTCAATTAAACATAAAATCACATTTATCATTTTATCATGCAGATTAAAAAGCATTTATTTTAGGAGTAATTCATTTACTGAAAAAGAGACTTTAATGATCAATAAACTGATTGGAAAGATGATTTCTGGGACACTGTGGGGGGAAGATCAAGGGCCTGGTAGTACGTTCACAAAGAGTTAACCAGTGTTTTACAAATATGGGTAAGAATTATAACTATCAGCAAGAAATAACATAAAAATAATAAATAATTCATGGTGTGATGTCCAATACTGAGTAAGAGAAATGAGAATCTCCCACAGCGGGCACCAGTCTGTTTTCTCCTCTTATTTAGCCCGCTCTGGTACGTTTCCCCCTCTGGATATTTTTCATAAAGTATTGTTGTGCTTGCCACAAAATCTGAAAACATTCTAATTTAGTGAATTTATTTGTTACACCACTTATTTTGTGTTAGTGTCAAAAGCAAAGTGAGTTTGATTTCTCCAAAGTGGCAGAACTCAGGAATGAAAGACGCTTTCATCTGGCATGTCTGTGTTTGTGTGTTTGGGGATGGGCAGCAGATTTTTTTTTTTCCTTTTTTTTTTGCTCTTTAATCTGCTAAATTAACCTGAACTGACACGAGGATATGAAAACGTATAAATTGCAAACAGTTTCCTCTGAAATGCCGTGAAGGATGAGGAGGTTTTGATGTGCGATGCTTTAAAAAGTTTCCATCTGAGCTGAGAGACGTCTCAATTTCATCAGATATCTTTTTCGGGTTGTTTTGAGACGAGACTAATATCTCCCATTAATACTGACAAATGCATGGGAGACCTTTGGCTAATCCACAGTCGATCTTACATGGGATAAAGGCCCGGGGAGAAAGAGCAGTCTGCTTGTGTAAAAGTGAGAGGAGATCACCCCTCTGCTCATCAATATTTCACTAACAATAAGGCCAGGTGTCACTCAGGCTCGCCGCCACAATAATGAGCTCTCATTGGCCTCTTATAGATCTGGTTATTATGCAGCTGGGCGCACCAGAGGCTCCGAGAGACACGCCAACGTGTGAAAATCTCTCCCAAGGTCAGAGAAATGCAAACGAGGCGAGGCCGCCGACAGCATCTGTTTGATAAAAGCCGGAATGAAGGATGTTCATTTCCATCATTATTACACAACATGTTTTCACCTCATCCAGGGATTAACGCTTCAGCTGAATCTAATCAGAACCTGTCAGGAGCACGGCTTGTTTTTTTTATTTGTTTTACTACCCTTCATATCTGCTAAATACTCTACCAGTTCACTGCAGGTGAATAAATCACACAGCTCAATCCAACAGTTATCAAACTCCAGGTACGCTTTTTAAAAAAAAAAAAATCACTGCGCAATAAGGGCGAGACAGGAGACGCGCTTTGTGAAGAGATAAGAACTATTTTGCGAGACGAGTTCATGTGTGGTTTCAAATTTCTCAGGGTTGAATCATGCATGTTGCATGTAATTTCATTTCTTTCTCTCTTTTTTTTTTTTTTTGGTTGTTTCTTTTTATGCAGCTCACCTATTGCAGACAAGCAACATAATTAATTAGGCTGCTCCAGAAATCCAAATAGGTGTTTTAATAGTTTTCATACCTCCGGTCCAACTCCTGGATCTAATTAGAGTTAACGAGCCAGTGAACACGTTAAACCACCTATTCTTGTGTAAATAAACAAATTGCAGCGTATTTAAAGAGAACATCCGAAAGTTAACAGCTCATTATGATGAAACATGAGAATATTAAAGGCCTCATGTTTAATGATTTGTTTGTAAGAAACACCGTGTTCAGTTTAACCAACAAACCAACCAATCAGATGAAAGAAAAACAGACACATCTTATATATTTATTTATTAGATAGTGTGTTTATTAGTATATCATTACAGCAATATAATTATTATTTCTAATGAAATATTGAGAAGATTTTACATATGTAGAGTAAAAAAAAGAGGTTTTTATCTGTATGAAAAGTTTCTGGAACCATATATAAATATACATATTGACAACGATGTGTTAAAAACCATGCACCACAAAACCATGTTAATATGTAACATACATGATGCTTCTGACATGTTTTCCATCAGTTCTTAGTAAGTATATTGAAATGATTAACACATTTTTTTTGCGGAATCTGAAAAAGTAGAAATGTATAAAACAAAAACAGGTTAGCATGATGATGCGTGTCAGCTATTAGGTTGTAAACTGCTGAGAAAATAAGAAATATTGTCAAAAAGCATAATGATTAGAAATAACAGAGTAGAATTCTGCTTGGTGAGCTGTCCCTCGTTAATTCGTCGCTCCCAACTTTTATTTTCATCTCAGACTCACAGCTTAACAGTTTTTTAAAAGCAGGCTGTTCCCTCTCCTCACACGCCATCGGATCGCCTGCGTCCAACAGGAAGCAGGTCAGGTTACAAGAGTCTGGTCACACCTTTAGTGTCTTTAATAAAATCAGCCACCGCTCAGCTCATAAACTGCGTGTACCCCTCTGCTCCCGTTACTATGACGTCCATCCAGATCCTCATGGCCTCGGGGGACGGGGCCACCATGTAGTAAAGTCGGTCGTGAGTTTTCACACAGAAGGTCAGAGATGGATTTGGGCTCTGGATCGCAAAAAAAATAAAAAATAAAACGTAAAAATGGCACAAAACAGTAAAATATACAGCAAAATGGTTTCTAATTTCAAAATAACTGACGTGTTTTAGATGTTCAGAATCAACCTTTAAGTACAGATGAAGAATTTATTGAACTGCAGCAAATTGAAAATCTAATCTCGGATAAATTTTGCTGCAAATTTGACAATATTTGCAGAATATTCAGAATAAATGTGACTGACAGCAGAAAAGGACTTTAATATCTGTTTAATCCTGCTCCAGTTGTTACTAACAACTGTAAATCTGACTGATGAAAATCCAAAGAAACCATTTAAAACCTGTCAGTGAGGCGAAGCGTTTACCTTGGCGGCGCTGCGCAGGTGATCATAATAAACCTCCTCAATGGCCTGAAAGTAAATGAGCCCTTTCAGCTTGGTCTCGTGCTTGTCTGAGAAGAGAAATATATTAAGACGCGTTACATTTCAGCTTGTAGTCCTGATGCAAGAGCTCTGCCAGCGCAGACAGACACCAAACAGCAGAATCAGACAGTGATGAGGGGAGCTATTAGGATCCGACGAGGTGACGGGAGGAAACGCTCCGATTTACCTGAAAGACATTTTGTAACAAATCACATAATCTCAGTTTCCAAATATTTGTTTTCCCTGAAACAACATCAAAATAACATGAAATAAACTGGTGTTTTCCCTGGAAAAATATATTTAACACATAAAGATGCGTTGAGCTGGAATAAATAAAATATCACAGGACGAAACGTTTTCATGCTTGTTTGTTATTTTTAGGATTATTTTACCTGTTTTTCTTTCTTTTTATCAGTTTATTTTAATGTCTGATTGAACATAAATGTTAAATTATGATTAAGTCACAATCCATATTTTTTGTTTCATTCATTTTTATTATTAATAAACTAAAAAACTTCAATTAAACTAGAACTTAAATTAAAGGAATACTGACTCTTTTCTAAAAACTGTTATTTTTAGTAGGTGAAAGAAGAAACTCTAACTTAAATAGAGTTGAAGAGGCCAGACACACAACAAGAAAAAGATTTTTTTCATGCAGCAGTAACACATGAATAGGTATGAGCAGAAGTGTCTCAGAGTAAAAGTTAATTAAAAGTCTATTCTAAGCGATGCCTGCAGTCTTTACGACATCCTTTAATCTGACTTGTTTTCTTCTGGATTCTCGGCTTTTTTCTTTCTCCTGTAGCCTTTTCGCTGCCGGCGTTGGATGTACATTTCTATAAATGTTAAAAAGAAACTGACTTTCGGATATCACATTTGATCTTCTCGTTTAAACTGCTTAAAGCAGGTCGGAGCTTCTGTCCAGTTTCTGTTGTTCAAGCTGAAATTCACTGAAATCTGATGATGAACATCTTGGAGCTGGTGTGTTTTTACAGTTCAGGGTTCAAAAATGAAAAAAAAAAAAAAGTCTCTGACATTCCTTCACATACAATTTTTGGCTCCAAGAGTTTCTGAATTCCAGTCCGGTGCTAATAAAAAAAAAAAAGCATATTTTTTTCTTACACTCTTCGCCCAGCGGAGAAACAAACATCCACCAACAATTAAAAGCAATCTTTTGAAATTTACGCCACACTTTTTTTTTTTTTTATAGAAGTCAAATCTGCTTTGTAATGAGATAAATGTTTTTGAAATATGAGTTTCGTTTTATTAGTCACGAACAAGCCAGGAGCTAGCCTCCTCCCCAAAAAAAACACATCCAGAGAAACTATTGCATCTTATTTCATCACCGTCATCACCATCATCTTCGTCAGGAGCGAGGGGGTGAAAAGGCCCAGGCAAGTGAATGGAGAGAGGAGCAAAAAGGAAGCAGGGGTGTCAGTAATGAAAATATACCCGCATTCTGTTTTTAACTTGATTGTAAAATAATGCTTCAGAACATGCTGGTAAATTATTCAGAAAAGTCTTCTCATCTTCAATTCTGATGGACGTGAAACAGGAATGAAAACACGCGCTGACTAAAGTTTAACACAACAACTCAAAACTCTGCTGGAGGAGGTTCATTAACCTCCAGATGACGAGAAACATTCAGACGCTGATCGTAAAGAAAATCCAGAGTGGAAGTAAAATTCTGTTAGTGAAGGATCTTTATATTAAGAATCCCGACAACAAGGCCAGAAGTTAACGTCTGAACATCCCAAACACGACACAACGGCGTCATCAGCAGAGACTTATTACAACTGTTCATTTAAAGTGACTGAGTTGCTCATTACCATGTGAAAACTCGTTGATTCCAGTAGAATAAAATAGGATTCAACCCATTATTAAGGTTTTACAAGCCCTCTGAGGAGCAGAGAGAAACTTTTTGATATTTGACAAAAAATAATTTATCTTCTAGTAACTTTATATTGAGTTATATATTTAATCAGCTCGTACATGTGATCAAACATCCCACAGCTGCAAGAAAGACAGTCACTCATGCATCATTAAAACTCAGTACTGTAAGGAAAACAAGAATGAAGAATCTTTTACAGTAGGTTAAAATCCCATGGTCTACATGGTCTACAGGGTCTGCAGGGTCTACATGGTCTACATGGTCTACAGGGTCTACATGGGTCTACATGGGTCTACATGGGTCTACAGGGTCTACAGGGTCTACAGGGTCTACATGGGTCTGCAGGGTCTACAGGGTCTACAGGGTCTACAGGGTCTACATGGGTCTGCAGGGTCTACAGGGTCTACAGGGTCTACAGGGTCTACATGGGTCTGCAGGGTCTACAGGGTCTACATGGGTCTGCAGGGTCTGCAGGGTCTGCAGGGTCTACATCGTCTGCAGGGTCTGCAGGGTCTACATGGTCTGCATGGTCTACATGGTCTGCAGGGTTTACATGGTCTGCAGGGTCTACAGGGTCTACATGGGTCTACATGGTCTGCAGGGTTTACATGGTCTGCAGGGTCTACATGGTCTGCAGGGTCTACATAGTCTGCAGGGTTTACAGGGTCTGCATGGTCTACATAGTCTGCAGGGTCTACATGATCTGCAGGGTTTACAGGGTCTACATGGTCTGCAGGGTTTACAGGGTCTACATGGTCTGCAGGGTTCACAGGGTCTACAGGGTTTACAGGGTCTACATGGTCTGTAGGGTCTACATGGTCTGCAGGGTTCACAGGGTCTACAGGGTTTACAGGGTCTACAGGGTCTGCAGGGTCTACATGGTCTGCAGGGTCTGCAGGGTTTACATGGTCTGCAGGGTCTACATGGTCTGCAGGATCTATGTGGTCTGCAGGGTCTACATGGTCTGGAGGGTCTACATGGTCTGCAGGGTCTACATGGTCTTGAGGGTCTACATGGTCTACATGGTCTGCAGGGTCTACATGGTCTACATGGTCTGCAGGGTCTACAGGGTCTACATGGTCTACAGGGTCTATAGGGTCATGGGTCAGGAAGGAAAGAATGGGCATCTACCAATCAGAAGGTTGGCAGTTTGATTTTTGTATTTACTACATGTGAAAAGTTTTTTAAATGTACATTATATCTATATATATAATGCATCGACCCCCTGCAGCCCCCGATTTACAGATCAGTGTGTGTGAATGTAACTTGTGTAAAACTGTTTTAATCGGGCAGTAAGGGGTCCTGATTCCACAGACGTCTGAGTTTTCTGTCCTTATTTATACTTTTAATTACCTCCTGGATGTCGTGTTGCTGTTTGTCTGTTTTTTAGTCCATTTACTGACAGATAAAAAGAGACTGGTAAGAAATAAACCTTTATCTGTCTGTGAGGGAGTTCTCTTCTTTTTACCGGCTGTAGATTTATTAAAAAATTGTGTTTGAAGATAAAACTGATAAACTTTTAAATCAACTTATTAGCTCCTGCTTCTTTTTTTATCTTTTCTGAAGCACTTTAAGGATCCACTTCATTTAAAAACTGTGAGCAGCTGGTCTTCTGATTTTTACTGCCTTCACTTTGATAATTAAACAGATACTCCCTCTTTTTATTTAAAATTCATATTCCTTACCAGCGTAGTAACAGAAGTTCCTCTTGAGACGATCGAAAACGAACCAGCGTTTCTTCCATGACTTAATTTTCCCGCCCATTTTCACCAGATGACCTTTGCACATCTTCTCAGTGAGAATGACGAAGGGGCAGGTGTCTATGCTGTGGCCGCACGACTCCACGTGCGCCCGCAGGTCAAACTCCTCCTTACGATTAGGCAGGTAACGCGTCATCGGACGGGCCTGCGGGATGGAAACAAGGTGATATTACCTGGATGATGCGTACTGAGCTGTAACCAAACAGAAATGTATCCTAACCAGTTTGTTTCCGTGTTTTTTCTTTTAGTAAACTTGTTGATTAAATGTTTGTGAATCCAAACAGCTGTTATTAACAAGGTGGGCCCTCTGGTTATTTTCTTGCTGTAGGTTCAAGTCGCTGTTTGTTTTAAATCCTTGTGGGGTTTTTTCCATCCTAAAATCTCAAGGCAGTGCAGCCAGATTGGTCTCGACTACTGACATGATGGTGTGGAGGAGGAGCACGACCAGCACAGCAATCCCCTTAATAAGTTCACATTAAAGTGCTTTATTACAATCCCTCCATCCATCTTCTGTACGCCTCCTCGTAACCGAGGCTGGTGTCTATCGTCAGCAGGGAGGCGGGGTTACACCCTGAAAAGATCACCAGTCCATCAAAAGGACGCATAGAGACGATCGACCATTTACAAACACACGCAAATACACATGCGTGGCTTGTTTACAGTCTCCAGTCCCACCAGAAAAACACTCACATGTTAGACTCCACACAGAAGGACCTCAGCTGGGACTCAAAACCAGGACCAGATTAGCACCTGCATCAATCAAAACCAGTTTGGGAAATCTGACTTTAAGATCAGATCCGATCTACTTGTATTTGTGAGACTGATTTTGAGTTTGTCCACCATCAGATGAGATGAATGTTTGGGACTCAGTTGTTGCTCCACTGTTTGGTGCTGCAGGTTCAAACAAGATGTTTAATATTAAAAACTCCTGAGCTGAAGAACAGGGTGCTAATAGGCTCATCACTCAACATTAGACATGGTTGTTTAATTAGTTGTTAGCATGACAGGAGTTTATTCCATTTGGACGAGGAGAGACAGAATTAAAGCTTATTTTAAATGTTTATTTTGTCTCTTCTTTTCCTTCCACCTCCTTTGTTCTCTTCATTCTTTGACAATTTATCGTCTTTTCCTCCCCCCATCAACACATCTCCCTCCCTCTGTCTCCTCCCGTTGTTCCACTGACCTGAGAGAAATGCTTCTCTCTCATCTTCACCTCCTCCTCCACCAGCCTCCGCCTGTGGGCCGTCTCGTCCTGAAGCCTCCTCTCGGCCTCCTCTCGCCTCCGCCGCTCCTCCTCCAACATCTGCCGCCGAGCCTGCACCTCCCTCTCCTGGGAGCGCCGGGACAGGAGAACGAAGAACAGATGCAGAGAAGAAATAATAATAATAACGTAAGGGGGGGGGGGGGG
>SSNP01000015.1:2799005-2830724 GCA_006937955.1 Pachypanchax playfairii | reverse complement strand
GGGGGGGGGGGGGGGGGGAGAGAGGGAGACAGGGAAAATATGTTAATGGTAGCCAAATA
Source organism: Pachypanchax playfairii (assembly GCA_006937955.1). Lineage (NCBI taxonomy): Eukaryota > Metazoa > Chordata > Actinopteri > Cyprinodontiformes > Aplocheilidae > Pachypanchax > Pachypanchax playfairii. The sequence continues at coordinate 2,830,665 of SSNP01000015.1, read as the reverse complement.
TTGCAAAACAAAGCAGGTGACTGTCAGAAGAGACTCGGGAGAATTCAAGTCCCAATCCAGGGTTTTGTCAAATAGATCCCTTTAGTCTGCATGTGGAAGAGGAAGCTTTGCTGATGTAAAATGATCCTTTGCGGCTTTCAGATACTTACTCACAGGTCTGCTTTATTTCAACATAAAGAAAAAATACAAAGAAAAACAAAATGTTATCCAGCTTCATTTCACCATGTCAGAAAGCCGCCGTTCTCTTATAATTTAACTCAAAGTTACGTCTCGTCTGCTCTCAGAGGAAATGAATTACTTTGTGATTATATGATCCCATTTTTATTGTTTTCATAAATCCGGCGCACAAGTTAGTCATTGCATTCAAACATAAATCAGAAAGTTATTCCATAAATAGTATTTGATTAGTGTGTGTTTGTCTTGTTCTGATTTACGGGTTGTCAACACTGCAGGGATGAATTTAATGAGGAATTTGATTTTTATGTTTATTATTAAAAACAGCACAGGTAAAAAAAATGTTTTAACAAACATAAACCCATAAATATCTAGTTTACTGTCAAACAAATGTAGAATATTGAGTATTTCCTGTTTCTCAGCTGTTCCTGTGTTTTTATCTTTTAGGTGTGAATTTCCTCCCGGACGAATGCAAAAAGGATTATTTTCTATTTTAAGAGTAGCAATTGTAAAAGTAAGAAAATGTGAGTTTTTGTAAATATTTCGTTTGTTTTGAATTGACAGAATTGTTTGTTTGTAGCTGCTCATTGTGTTGTTTATCTTCATGAACCTGAAGGAGTTAAAACTCACTCTGTTCTCAATCAGTCTGGCTTTCTCCTGCTGAGCTTCCTTCAGCATCTTCTCCATCTCCTCTATCCTCTGGGCCTCTAACCCACAGGCGCTACAACACACAAAGAGGAAGTTGCATCGATTACACGCCTATGACAAGGTTCTGGATGAAAAAGGTAAACAAACATGCCTGGAAACCAAACACTGAAAAAACAGCAGGCGAGCAAGAGAAGACACGGGTTCTCCATTAACGCCAGTAAACTTAACTTCAAAACTTGAAGGGGTTGGCATGGCAACAGCCAACATGGTCACGTGAACAGGCATGTAACAAACCATGCTGTCACTGGAACAAAGCACAGTGACCTTTCTTCTTAGAGAAGGGGCAGATTTGGATGTTCCCATGGAAACAGAGCCAACTGCTCTTTTTTTTTTTTTTTTTTTTTCAAGCCTCTCACCTTTCTGGGGTACAGGCGGAGTTGCCGGTGGAGACGCTGGTCTCCAAGCTGTCTGAGCTCTCCAGACTCAGGGTGTCGTATGCCTGGTTACCACCCGGTGGCGACTGATGATGCAGGAAGGAATGATGGAGTGTCGGAGATGGATCTGAGCGAGAACAGTGAGACATCGCAGACTTACAACACCCTCTACTGATAGAAACAGGTCATTACTACGAGGTCAGAATCATAAATGTACACGGATGATCAGCCACAACATTAAAACCACTGACAGGAAAACTTGTGTTTTGGCATTTATGTTCATTCACTCTTGCACATCATCTCATCTGAACATTATTTCTGATCAAACATTTCCCTCATTACTACTCGCTCTGGTTCCTTTAGCATCATAATGTGTCATTATGCTGCACAAAATCTGATCTGGAACAAAACAAAGAACTCAAGGCTTCCATTTGGACCTCCAACACTAGAATTATTTCAAACTCACAGATTCCCTCAGGAGAAAGAAGCTTTTACAGCAACACAAACCAGGCCTCCACAAACAAAAGCAGGCGGTTTAAATGTTCTGGCTGATCAGTCCACATAAAGTTGTGCAGAGATTCCTGTTAAAATATACAGTGTGTTTTATGTACTGGAGTACCTTTACACTGCAGCACCACCTGCTTCCTGGAGTCCATGTCTAATGGGCTTTTATCTCTCAGCATCAACTATAATCCAGAAGAAAGACACCAAACACATCAAGCTGTGAACCGCTGTCAAGATTTGATCATGGTTTAGGAGCATAAAACTGACCGTGGTGGGTGCAGTTTTTTCATGCATGACACCACTAGAGAGCGACAGGATGGGAGCGCTGCAGACGTGAGAGCTTGATGTTCCCTGTCCAACCTCGCCATCTGATTTAGACTTCAACATCTAAGAAAGAAAAATAACACAATAACCTGTTGATACTTTTCTTCGTGGGTTTTGGGAGGGATTATTTTGTCTGTCACACTATAAATTAAGCTTGTGGAAATCCTATACCTTTAAATAATGAGCTGAATGGATACCCTAACATTTCTGACCACTAGAGGGCGTCTGGGGTGTTCAACAATGAATATAAATTTCTAACAGATAATGGGAAGAAGAGGATTAGGACTGTATTAGTGTCAAGGCTCTATCACGGTAGCTGCAAAGGGAGCATAGGTGAATTTACCTGCCCGTGTCTGCGTGTGGAAAAAGACTTTGCAGGTAGCGGTGGAGGACATGACTGCAGCTCTCCAGCAGCCATGATGTCCTGGTACCAGCGCTCTAGATTAATGGGAGGCATTGCATTCCTGCTCAGCTCAGGCTGGCTCTGAGGTGATCAAAAGCATCCAGCCAAAACATAAAAAAAGTGAACTATAGCGCTTAAAACAGGCAGGAAAGGGGACAAAAAAAGACATGTGGCAATCCTTTTATCTAAGAAGCTGAAACAGATCAGAGAAGTTGAGTGGATGGTGCAGTGAGGTGAAGATAAAAGTTCACAGGAGTCAAATAAAACTTGAATAGGAAGGACAAACCTGTGCAGAGAGAAAAAAGGAAGGACCACATGCAGCTGAGCGGCATGAGAAGGTGGACTCGGATGAGGCAAGCTGGAAAGGAGAGGAGGAAGACGAGGGACTAGGTCTCTGCATCCCAAAGATCTGGCTTAACTGACTGACTGTGACGTATTCCTTCACACGGAAACATTTCCAAAACAGAGAGAGAGAAGAGTTTGGAAAGAAAGTGTAAACACACATCAGTGAGAACATTTGGAGATACGGTTAATTAGCTGTTTATAGCAACAAGCAGATAAGCTGTCTACCTCACAGGGCAGAGCTGGAGACACAGTGAGGGAGAGGCAGTGGAGAGCAGCAGGGGAGGAGGAGTAAGGCTGCAGAGAAGCATTTCCATACATCCTATAGACATCAGACAGCCTGAGGTACTCCTGCATCAACAGCCACAGCAGGAACAAGAAGACAGTCCCAAGCTTAACGTCAGCCAACAAAGTTCACACTGCAAAAGTAAGAAAACTGCAACTCTGTCAGCCTCTGTGTTTGAAATGAAACCGGATTGCTCTGATTCTTCAGTTTGATCCTACATTCGCTTTTTATTTCAAACACAAAGACAGAAACTAAACACACAACATGCCCAGTTTGACTTTAGAAACACTGGATTTGTTAGGATTTTTTTTTGTCCAAACTAAATTTACCTCTTGCAGCCTGACAGGACAGAGTTCAGGGGAAGGGATGTGAGAAGAAGAGAAGGAGGCAGAGGAGGGACAGGGACTATGAGGAGGACCATCCACATAAACAAGGTCAGGTTCGCTGATGTGAAGCAAAGCCTGTTCGAAAGTTTGTCCAAATAAAAATTAAAAATACTTTTGCAATAATTCTTCCCCAGATTAGACACCACAGGTGGTTGGGATATAACGTCTCTCATCTACCTGCTCACCTCTTTCATGCTGCTGGTGGATTGTGGGAAGTTTTTCCCTCCTGTCACGATCCGGTACCGGATCTCCAGAGCACGCAACCTGTCCTGTTCCTGCAGGTTAAACCAATATGTCGCATCATGCACTTGAATGTCATGGAAATTATGCAATAGGTCAAAAACAGAATTCTCTACAGGGATAATAAAGTAATAAATATTGCATTATGTAAGATAATCAAGTATTGTGTAATATCTCATATCATACCTGTATTATTTCATATTTATGGTTGAGGATTAACAAGTTAAATGTAGCACTGTTACACAATTTAATAGCAAAATAAATATAATTGTAATTTACTACCGTTATTAAGGAAAATGGATAATTAAATGAACTTTTCTTATGAAAATGTTCCTGATCACAATCTGTATCATAACAAACTATTTCTAGACTTTTTTGTTTTGCTGCTTTGCATCCTTTTCTTTGTGGAACATTATTGCCTTTTTAAGATAATATCTGGTCTAATAATCAGAGAAGATTTTTACCGGTGTGTGCATGGCAACAACCCACATTCTCTTATATATTCAGCACCTTGGGTTTTAATTTGATTCTCTGAAGTTCTACCATAAAAAAGTATTTCTTAAATGCAGTATGCTCAGAGATCCACCTTATGTAAGAGCTGCTGAGTCGCCATCTTCTCTTTTTCCATTTTCTCGCAGTCTTGAGACGCCTGTAACCCGAGCTGCTTCACCTGAGCATCAAGAGCAGCGATCTTCTCCTGTCAGTGAAGATGTTTCTTATGAAACACCTCGTTTTCAACAAATTACTCACTGATGTCTTCACTGCTATACGCCCACCTTCCTCTTGGCCACGCTGCGGTGATGCTCGGCTCGTTCCTGGAGAAGCTGCAGGCTCCAAGCTTCCTTCTTCTCCTCCATGCTGCTCTCCTCCTCCAGCTGGCAGAACTCCAGCTCCTCAAACTGCTTGGTCCCAGACTCCAGAGCTTCAGCTTTCTGTCCACACACAGGTATTTCTGCAAATTACTCCCACCATTCAAAAATCAATATAATCTCAACACAGAAACCAGAAATTACCTGGTTCTGTTTGTACGTTCACACTAACCATGTTCAAAAACACAAGCAGCTGCTCTTGGAAGATGTTTATTCTCAGTCAGCTGTTTCACTTTAAGGTTCAAATTAATTTCATTTGAAAAGCAGGAACTTTTTTGTCTTCGTAAAACAAATAAATACATATATTTTTAGATGAAGTGCAGGACAAAGTGTGGACTTGGCTGGTAAACATGCATCTTTAAACCAAATAGAAATCTAACTATACAAACGAGTCAACTGCAAGAGGAGAATCCATTTTTGTCTGCAAACTGTAAGAAACAGGATATTTAAAAGCAGAAAATGATAATAATAATAATAATAATAATAATAATAATAATTGTTGGAGATCTTAAGGTTTTACGATGTGTTGAAAAGGTCACAGGATATGTTGCAGGAGTGAGTGATCTAAATTTGCCCTGACTTGTAAAAACACTTCTGTCTTTATCTTAGACACCAATTGGTTTACAACTAGTTCCTGTTGTTTATCCACAGGAGTGATTGTTTATTCCACTCTGACTTTATTATCTGACCCACATTTGTTTCCCTTCCTTGCTTCCTCCAGATGGGAGGTGTCTTTGTGAATAAAAAGGCAATGCAGAGGTGAACACATCAGAATCGTCTCAACACCTTGGATGGGGCGTTCTCCTTTGCATAGCTCATTGACACCGTGTCTGACTGATGGTCTTTTTGATAGTTATTTAACTTAGGGGTATTAAAATATCCTGACAATAATAATAATAATAATAATAATAATATAAGGCATAATTAAACTCTAAATGTGAGAAAACATTGTTCCAGTAGGAGCAACATCATTAAACAGGGGTGAGCAGAAAGTTTGAATCCTTCATTTTTCAGTTTACAAACAAACAGTCTTGATTTTGTTTCAGATTGAGAATTAATAGTGGAAATAAAAAAAATATTGGTCCGCCACGAATTTCCATCCCGGAAAGCTGAGCTACTCGGTTCCACAAAGTTCTGATCGAATTGATGAAAACATCAATTTTTGTTTGTGAAATGAAGGACTCAGTGTATTAAATCAGGCATATAAGGGGAAAAAAAAGTTTGTTTTCTTTCTGTGTTTGGAGTTTTTTGGATTCAATTATCTGTAAAAATTCCTCATAATTATCTTATCATGCAATTTTACATCTATTTTTTATATTACTCTTACTCTGTTCAATAGTTTTCTTTTTAAATACTGTATATTTCCATCTATTATAAATATCTTTTGAGCATAAACTTTAAGTTATGTTTCTATTTGTCTTGGCCTTTTTAATAGATTCACTGATAATTTATTGACATTAAAAACACAGATGAAACAATATTTTATGAGTGTAATAATTCCCCTCTCGTCACTGGGCGGTGTTTATATATATATATATATATATATATATAAATAGCAGCATATATATATGCGGGTGCAGATGGTTGAAGATATTCCCAGAAATAAAAAAACATGCAATGTTTTAGAGCAAAGTTGTTAATGAAAGTATTAATTGCTAGTAAAAACATCCTCAAGCATCCATAACGAGGGAATGGAATAATCACGATGAAGCAAATGAAACTGCTCCATCTTAATAAACCTCACGTGGGTATGAGATCAAATGCAGCAGCAGAGAAATTAAAAAGTGCAATTGTGGATTTTATGAAGGGATCTGATTGCTTCAGAGCAGAGTCAGTGTTACAGCTGTTTCTGTGGTGTTCAGGATGATATAACTCACTGTTGCCAGCCAGTGGGCTGCGTGAGAACACTGACCCTGCTGAGCTGCTCCTGTAACTGTTCCCTTAGAGACAAGGGGCACTTATCAAACTGCATCTTCAGCTCATTGTATTCATTCCTCTGCTTTTCCAGGACCTTCCGCTCAGCCGACACATTAGCTCTGCCCTAAAGACACACAGAAACACATAGACGGACGGACGCACGCACAATCAGACCCACGTTCAAATCCAAATATCACAACAGGGAAGGGGGAAAAAAAAAAAAAAAAATCAAGGAAAACTTGGACTGGCAAGAAGTTAAAAAGGAAGCAGAGGTTAAGATTGGTTAGGGATTGTAACATGTCACACATCTGTTAGAATGAGAGGTAGTTAAACCGGCAGTTGTCTTTACATTTAGAAAGAAGAACGTTTCCTGTTTTCAGACCATTCACGTGCACTTCAGCGTGTTTGTAGCACCACTCACCTTGTCCTTTTCCTTCTGGGTGGCCGTGTCCAGCTGGCTGAGTCTGAGCTGCAGCTGAGCCAGGATATGGTTCTCGGCCTCCACCTGCTCCTGCTCCGCCTGCCTCTCTGCATGCAGCAGGGCCTGCTCCATCTCCACCTGCATTCAAACACATTTTCTTACTAACAGCTGCTGTCAAGATAAATTAACCTGTTTGTTTGTCTGCTGACCTCCTGTTTGACTTCTTGTAGCTGCTGCTCCAGTTCACCCACTCTGTGCTTCAGGTCATCAACCCTGAGCAGGATCTTCTTCCTCTCCTCTTCCAGGTATACCTGCTCCCGCCCGGCAAACAGCTCCTCACACTAAGAACAGATTTATAAGTTTAAAAAAAAAGACAAAATGCAGCTAAAAACTATTTCTTTGAAGCGAGTTTATGTTCCACCTCTTGATGCGTGCTCTCTGTGCTGCTGGACTCTTCTCTCTGCAGCTCCTCTTCATTCTCTTTCACCCTCTGGGCTCGGTCAGCTCCCTGCGGAGTCACTCCTCCTCCGGCTCTCGGACCGAGTCCTCCGACTCCCCCCGGCAGCTCGTTCCTCACCAGCTCTGCTGTGCCGTTTTGGTTGTACTCCGCACAGAGATTCAGGATGGTCTCCAGTCTTTGTCGCTCCTATAAGAGGAGATGAGAGACATGATCACAATGTGAGTTCGCTGCAGCTGTCCTTGAGTGACATTGTCCCACTTAGGCAGCTGTCCCCGAACCGCAGACAGGAGACGACTGCAACACGATAGACTTTTTTCTCTCAGGAGGGAATTTACAGTGAAAAGATTTTAGCTTCCTAGAGTTTTGTTTTTCTTTAACTAAGTTTGTCTTGTGTTGTCTCTCATTTTGCTTTATAATAAGAGTTTTAAATACAATAGAACCATAAAATCATTGTTCCAATCTGGCATCTGATTGTTATCCTTGAATTTTATCTGGTGTATAAATTATTCGGGATAAATAAAACTTCAAACTAAATAAACTTCAAATAAAAAAAAATACAGAAATGACAAAAATTGGCTGTGAAGCTGCTGCTCACTGAAGTGAACAACAGATGACAGCTGCAGTTTTAAAAATGATTTTTCTCAAACAGATTTGGCTTTACTAGTGAAAAGTACAAGTTGATATAATATACATTTATAGCATTTTAACACTTATTTCACTGGCGATGCAAAATGTGTGTAATATTCTGATAGAAACTGTTTTTACATTTTATTCCTTTGAAAACGATAAATACTGACAACAAACTTTCTACCCTGGAGCAGGAAATATGAATTAATAAACACCGAAACCAGAATTAAAACTTCAAACCCAAAGACTCGTCTGTTCTGATGCAAGTGATTCATCTCTGTGTGGATATTTAAACTAAACCAAATTAACTGAGAACATTTGGATCTTTTTATTTTTTTACAGCAATTGAACGTGTCTTTAAATGGGCATATCTACGAACTAATTTCCTTAGAACTGATTTCTCCCCTCAGACAGATGTGAATATGTAGCTTTAAACTAGTTTATTGATCAGGTTAAATAAGATGCTGATACAGAAATAACCTTCAGTATGATGTTTTCACTGATTTGTTGCAGTTTGATTTCGTCTTGCTTCCGATCTGTGGTAAAACACCAGAGTTTCAGATTCAGGGAATTTATTTTACTGAAAGGAAATTCTCTCTTTGTCCTAATGCAGGTTGAGAGTTTTGTGATTTGGGTGTTAAAAAAGAATAAAGTCCATGACTCCAACCCTGATCCGCTGTTCATCAGCCTCTTTTTCATGTATATGAAGTATTTTCTTGGTTTTGCTCCGTTTTAACAGCAGAAACAACCTGTAAATCCAGTAAATCGACACGCAGCCACTCAGAAACCAGATCAGTTAAATCTACAAGCTGAAGCATCATGTGAACAGAAGGGGTATCTAAAGCCCAACGCACACCTAGACGCAGGAAAAATCTCAAAGGCATTACATGCGAAAAATTTGTCTTAAAGAGTCCATTTCATACACATTTCAGGACTTTATTCTTAAGTATTAACCAGTAATATGAAACATTTTATATCTAAAAAACGTCAGGAAACACTGATTAACAGACCTTTCAATCTGTCTGCATTAAAATTCAGGTGGTTCAGGATCCTTCCCTCAGGCTGCTTTGGCAGCAGCTCGTTCATATTCATTATTCGAATTTGCTGGACTCTGATTGGCTAACAAACTAGCCTATGAGAGTAAGGTATACTGTTTCCTGCCTCGCTACGCATGGCAACATCAGATGTACTCTCTTCTTGTTTGCTACGTCTTATGCTACAGCTTTTAGCCAGCAGCATGCTAGGCGGGAGCAGCCAAATACTAACAAACAAAGGAGTTATGATGAAACAGATACAGGCCGTTCGGACTCGGGAGAAATCGGGTTTTATCGCCACCTGCGTAGTTTGAGAGATTAAAACTGAAAGAGAAGTTGTTGACCTGTTTTCACACCCACTATGAAGGTAAGAACACCTGTGGAGCTAAAATATTCAACAGAAACCTCAGAAAAACTGTTTTTAATAGAAGGGCCTCTTTAAGAAGAAACTGTTCTACTCACACACTGACAGATGGAGATGAAGATGTGCTCGATCAATTTTACAAACTTGATCCTAATTCTGCTATTATATCAAATAAAACAATTTAATTATAAACTGAGGGTAAAAAAACACAAAGTAAACATACTGAACGTTTTGGTTCATGAATCAGCCAATAAACACGAAGTGACCACCCAGCTCTGTGATGTCTCAGCTGTTAGAGAGCAGTGGGGGGGGGCTTCAGGTTGGAGGGTGATGGGAACTGATTTAAGTACTGTACTGAAGATAGACAGGAAGTATGTGGTTTACGATCACGTGTGGGAATGAAGAAGAAAGAAGACGCCTCTCGTCTCTCTGATAAATTTAGTGTAAAGCAACAACCAGCCGCGCCCTCCACACCCGATCCCGTGACGTCTGTAAGAATGTTCAGCCACACGATGCCAGTAATGTTCAGAGAGGAGATAAACTGCCGGCTGAGCACCAAAGGATTTGATATCGGAGAGCAGACGTGCAGCTTGTGCCAACAAGTTTCCACTGAACCCTGTTTATCTGATTTAAATCATGTTCACGGGCCTGTCTGAGTTCATCTGTCCTTCGTTCTCGTTTAACAAGCTGTTTGCAACATGATAAGCACTGATTTTCAAAAGAAGATTTACAGATGCAGAAAGACAATCCAATCACTTACCAGTTTCTCCATTTCCTGCTCTCGCAGCCTCTCCTCTCTCTGCCAGCGGTGGTATTCCAGCAACTCGTCCTCGTTATCACTGATCTCAGAGATGCTGTTTTTGCGTTCTCGGGTATGTGGTTTCACATGATTCCCTTCTTTCGTGCTCATGCTGGAAGTCTTCCTTTCACAGTGAGGGCTTGTAAGAGGAGACAGACCAGATACTGATCCCAGGCTGGAGAGGATGGAACTCGCAGGACCAGGCCGTAGTGATCTACTTCCTGTGTTCTTCTCCCCCCTTGTGGCCTCTGCTTTAGGTGTTAGAAGCTTGCAGTGGCCTTGAGGACTCTCGGGGAGTCTCTGTGAGCCTGAAGTACCTTTATAGGATGCATCAAGGCTGAGAGGAGGAAGGTCCCTCAGACTGGTGGATACAGTCAACCTCTGAGGGACATCAGCCTGAGAAAACAGCTGACCCTGCCCCCGCTTTGGGCTGGGGGACCTCTTCTGTAGAGAGGAACCTCTTAACTGAGGGCTGGATGGAGCTGTTTGTGAAAACTTGATGGGAGACGGTTTGTGACTGAAGCTTGGGTTTTCTGTCCTCTGACCTGATCCCCTGAAATGTGGTTTGGGGCTTGATGGGGCCTCTGCCCTCACATTCCTTTGAGGTTTTGGGCTCTCCTGGGTCCTCTGAGCCCCACCTGTACCACTCACACCCACAGACAGTGATGTCCTTGGATGAGGAACAGGAGCTTGCTTCATACAAAGGGTCCTGGATGGTACAGTAGGGGTTTTATTTCCAACAGTCGGACTCTGATTGAGGCAGCTTCTGTTTTCCTGAGTGAAACTCCCAGGTGAGGAGCTGCCGCTCCCATTCAGCATCTCTGCAGATGTTTGAAGAGGCTGTTTAAAAAACCCCGATGGGGACGAAGACCCCCTCAGGACCAGGGTCTCCTGCAGGTTTGACACAATGCTGTTGAGTTCGGGGTCATTGCTGCTTGAAAAAGACTTGTGGTTTCCATTGGAGACACTGTGGGGGTCTGCAGAGGAGACACTTCATGAACAGCTGAACACAGGAAGACAACGGTTGTAAAAACAGTTTTATTTACCCAGCTGAACTTAAACACACCTCAAGACAGAATCCACAGACATTCCTGCTGCTCGTGTGTTTGGATTCACTTATTCAGACACTTTAAACTGTGCGAGCTCCTCAGCTGTGTCGTAATTCCACGGGGATAGAAAGCAGCTAAATATAAAGATGAAGCCATGTGGCTCATTCAAAGGGTTTGGTCAGGAAAGAGTGGGCGACACACTATAGGAAGGGCGTGGTGCCTCTTACTGTTCAAGCACTGACAGCCAAACTAATAAGGTCACAGGAGAATGGTTCCTAAATATCAGCCGGCCAGTATTCTATTACATTTACTGCAACAGCATAGAGAAAACTGGAGGTAGAGATTACAGCACAATGAGGTCACCACACGGAGCGAAAACAGAGATGAAGTAGATCACAATGTAGGCCGCTGATAATTAGCTCTGACTGAGCTATTTCTGAAAACGAGTGTGAAAAATTGTGCCAAATTTAACAAATTCAAATTTCTGAACTGTTTTTATTTCCTGCCTGTCGTCTTAATTTTAAGCTGTAAATATGAGGATTTTTTTTTAAATGAGTGTTGGTAAAAGTCTGAATTGTTCTCAGTCAAAAGAAGGAATTTGAAATGTACTCAGAACATTTGCTTTGCCTAGAATAGCTGCTGAGGAGCTCGTGTATTTGTACACACACAGTTGTTAGAGGGTTATTTCTGGATGTGTTTGTTACATCTTATTTTTACCTGAGAGAACAGGTTTTGTTGTGCTCGGTCTGATACTCCCTCCTCCAGGCAGCATGTTCTTCATCCTCTGAGCCTCCTCGGGGTGGTTGAAGCGGAAAAAGGCCGACTGGCCGAAACAGAGCATGCAACCTGCAGACGGGGGAGGATCCTCATTAAGTACACTTTGTGTATTAAACTGATGATTGAAATTTTATTTTATTCATCTCATGATCCAATTATGAGTTCTGAAATTGATCTAATGCAGAATTATTTTTTTAAAAACAAGGCAAATTAAATTCAAAAAGTTTTTAACGGTTATGATTCCTGCACTTTTTACGCGCCTTCTGAGCTGTTTATCCAAAAACTATCTTGGTAAAAGAAAAGAAAGTTTGATTCAGTCATCCAGATTTAAATCAGTTTATTCAAATAATAATAATATATACATATATATGGAAGAGACAACATTATTTGTCTTGTTAGGAAGAGAACTTAATCACAAAAGATCCAGTCTGATGATTAAATTAACAGATTAATCAGTTTTAATTTAAAATTTACCTCTTTTATAATTTCACTGCATTTCATTGAAGAACTCTTGAAGTCACCTGGTGATGTTTGTTTCCAGCTGTAGATGTTATTTAATTATTAAACTGGATGTTTAATAATCTTTTTATCCTTCAGGGATCAAAGTGCTGCTACACTCCTCGTTAGAAACAGTTTAATCCATACGCAGGTTGTTTTCTCTTCATTGTCCTGTAAGTTTTCTTGTTTAACAGCTGCTGCCTCCACACACACACACACACACACTCACTCACTCGCAGCAGCTTTAGATGACATTCTGTTGAAGCTGCTGGATTTGAGGGAGGAGGACTGAGTGGGCGGGGCGTTATGGGCTGTTTTATTGTTAGCATGCACGCTAGTGAAAGGACATGGACATACTGTAAACTTTTACAATGTTGTTGTTTATTGTGACTCTATTTATTAGTCGTGGTGAAACGAGAGTTGTGTCAGGTTTTTCACAAAACTCCAAACTTTGGTCTCATCCGTCTGAAGGACTTCGATTGGGTCGTTCAGAACCAAAGTCGTTCTGCAAACATGTCACACCTGTGCAGTCTTTTTCTACCTGTACTGTCTTAACCTTTAACCTGCTAACTGAGGTTTACAGTGACGGTCCCTCTGATGAAGATTGACAGCTTGTGAATAAACATTCTCTTTGAAAAATGAACCCCAAATTGTTTGGAAATGACCTTTAACCTTTCCCAGATGGCTTCTCATAGATCATTGCTGATCTTGTGCTCTTTGTATTTGGACTATAGATGATGAACATGTACCTTGTGTGAGGCGGTGGGGTTTGGTGATCGGGAATCCATCCATGGAACACTGGTTCCCACATGGATACAAGGTGATGCTCCCTGCCTGGTTTTCGATGTAGCAGTGTTGAGCTGCGACACCTGGACCCTGCAGGGGAATATCTGTCCCATCGCTGCCCAGCGTCGTTCTCCCTGTCGGACGTAAAACAGTTTCTCATCAGTTCCTGGAAAGTCATGTGGAGGGGTATTTCCTATTTTTAGGTCTGTGGTTCAAAGCCAAAAGGGACATGATCTCTCGAGGTCAAGGCCACATGAGCAGAGTCCCAAACAGAATCTGGGAAGGACTGAGAGTCAAAAAACTGTCTCAAAAACCGAGCCGGGCTCAAACTGCTGTGTTAGGAATTTAAACATCTACAGCGTTTATTTTGGATTTAATATCAGTTAAATTTCATCTTTCTTTAAGGTGAAATCTGTGAAAACAGCAACAAATCCTGCAGCGCTAGTAAACACGAGTTAGACCAACAGAAACGAGTGTGACGATGTGACTGGAACCGTCTCCACAACAGAAAGCCTGATTCCCATCAGAACAGCCAGCGGTACCGATTCTACAAATGTTTCACTTTCTTTCTTTTATTCATCGTGGAAATTTTAGCTCGAAAGTCACTGTCATTACTATTATTCACACTTTGATTTGAAATGTATCCCCCCCACATCCACTAATAACTACAAACTGTCTGTCTTTGTTACAACATTGTTACAACTCTCTGGCGTTAGGGTCAGAGGTCAAACCAGGGTTAGGGTTACTATGATCCGTTTCATCAGAACCAGACTTTGGTCTCAACAAGGAAGTTAATTATATAAACAAAGTGTCCTAAAATGATTTTTTTAATCACGAACACACACACAAATGGCTTCTCACCTTCCAGCAGAGGCAGCAAAGTGATGGCTGTGCTCAGGCGTCCACTTCCTAAACTAACCAGGTGGGGGCGCTCTGCCTGGACCTTCAAGGACTTGCCCGTTTCAATCAGGTCTAGAGGTGTGTTCTATCAGAACAAAACCATCACAACATCATTACTTAATCCTTTAACAGATAATTTATTGCACTTTGTTTTACACATGGATGTTTTTTACTTTTATTTCTCAGTTCAGCCTTTATTTATATTAGTTTTATTATTAAAAATTCAACTTTTTACTGGATGTTTTTTTTTATATTGTTAACGGTTAATTGAAGATGAGGCTAAAATATTTTTATATATTTTGTATTTAAAACACAAACAGGAACTTTTTTCAAAAACTAAAACATGAAATCAAATGAGATGATGAGGCGTGAGAACTTCCATCTTTTGACAGATATTCATGTTGTGAAATGGGAAATAAAACTTCGATCAGTTCAGCTGTTTGTCAACAGCTGCAGAACAAAACACATGAATATTTTTACTATGTTTTTTACTAAGTAATAAATAAAGGAAAATTCTAATGAAGGCTGAACAAAAGACACTGACTATTGAAAGAATCTGAGAAATTATTCGCTGTGAAAATCTTGGTGAATGTGTCGCTCCTTACAACAAGCACAGATCGGCAGGCTCTCAACAGATCAGACTGCATCTACGTCCCGGTTTTAACATCCGTACATGATCAGCGTCAGTTAAACCTGCACGCAACGACTCACCTGTAAGACCTGGTGGGTTTGACGCTCGTGCTCCACTTTATTCCTCCTTATTCGCTCCATGTTGGCAGGACAGTCAGAGAAGTCTGACACGTGTAGATCCTGAAGCACACACACACACACACACACACAATGGATCAGGCCATGAATTGGAGCAGTGGGGATACTGCTGTACTACAATAGGAACAGTGCTTTCCTTAGAAACTCTTCTGCCCCAGTTATGCACCATGTGACCAAACCACTATACAGAGTAATTGTTTCTTACGAACTGTAGACAAAAAGACATTGATTTAAGCCTCTGCGTTAATAGATTGTGTATTTTAAACAACAAACGCACCAAGTTTGGTTTTAAAAACCAGACAAATGTGTGTTTTCCATGTTGCAGAGGGTGTGAATGAGTCCTGCAGGTGCTTTTAAAACATCAGGAGTCAGACTGCTGCTTCCTCTGACTGCTGTGAGTCACCGTGACTCATGCACAGAAATCACAGTTTGCAGACAGATGCAGGAGATTAGATTCAGCTGTCTACTCAACCCAGCAGCCAGGACGAGGAGAGAAGAGCAGCCCGCTAGGTGCAGCCGAGTCCAACACGATCACACAGGAACGCAAGATGACGCAACCTATTTTTCTGTCATTTTTGCATCCCAGGGGAAGAAGATTAGGCGCAGCTGCCTTTTATCTTGACTCTGTTTTGTCTCCTTAGAATGACACTCTGAATTATCACTGACTGCTTCATGCCATCACAGCCAGGAATTTTTGGCACTAGAGGGAGGCCCATCATGTTATAATAAACGCTTTGCTTCTTTAATGTCCACATAAATCATAAAACTGTTCATTGTTGTGCCGTACGTTGAGTGATTTATCAGCAGTGCCATGTTGTCATCCTGTATCAATTAGAATTCTTGCAAAAAGAAAAGACAATAACCTAAAACCATCCCTAGTTTCTGTGATCTAAGTTTAGTTCATGAGACAAAAGGGCGTTCAGCTGGCGTCTGATGTCACTCCAGATGAGGCCGGTGAGTGAAACCACACATATCTTACAATCGTGTTCAGTGTGTGAAGCTCAGAGGAGCCGGTGACACAGAGAACAGCGGGTTCCCTCTGTTCTGCGCCGTGACACTGGAGCCCTGACGCCTCCGCTGCCTGTCAACACTGGCCCTCTTTGAGACACACACCCAGACAGAGGACCGGAGAGTGGGTTGGGTAATGTGTCTCTGTCTGCTTGACTCTCACACAAACACACACATGCACATTTGCTCCCACAAACCTCAGTGATTTAAGCGTACACACCCAGGCCAGAGAACCGTTTTAATGCTTCCAAATGCAGGGCCTTGCACTGGAACCTGTCATTACGGGGGCAGTTATGCCCTTCAGAGCTGCTATGAGCTTCTGAAAATAGATACTGCCAGCTCCACAATCTGAGCTGCTACTTTTAAAGATGTCTGCAGGGAGCAGACGGTGTCAAAACAGAGAGACGAGCAAAATTTATGCTTTAAAAATTAAATAAAGTTTTTTAAAATGAGGGTTTGTTCAGTCAGGATAGTAAAGAATTGCAGTAGTGGTGCTGAACACGACATGATCAGGTGTTTTTTTTTTAATGTCTAACAGACATGCTGGTCTTACCATCTCTTCACTGTGACAGAGCCCAGACGGCAGCTAGATCCATGTCTGAAGGGGATAATCGATTTACGGCTCAGTGTGTGCATTATCCTCTGTGTTGCTTCTGCTTTTTAATTCAATCAGTCACTGACTTTCTCTGCTCTGATCTCCTCCCATCCTCGGTGTAGAATAACATGCCATCAGTTACACGCAGCAGAGAGTGTCTGTGTGTGTGTGTGTGGGGGGGGGGGGTTGCATCAGCACTGCCCCTTCAAAACATTCTCAGATTTCCTGTTTATTGATTCCTGTTCTGTATTTGGCAGACGAACCCTTAGAGCGACGAGCGTGTTGCTCTTTCTCACAGGGTTCTTTAAACCTGGTGACGTTCTGCTGTTTGAAGGAGCCGACTGACTGACGGCTGTTCCGTCTCCTCAGTCTGATCCATGAGAGAAGCAACATGTGGCGCAGGAGGAAGAGATGGAACTGATGTCCTGTCTTCTGATTTCCTCCTCTGAGCTTTGGATCGCTTAAAAAAAAAGAGTATTTCTAAAGCATTAACTAAATGAATTAGTTGGAACATAATGTAGTGAACTGTTCCACAGGAAGTGAGCATTTCTTCAGACGTCCCACAAGAACAACTATTGGCTTGCAGACAAACAGAGAGCAGAAGAAGAAGAAGAGTGGGAGAAAAGCTCAACTATTGATCTCTGAAGGCTTTTCCCATGGTTGGGGTGGGGAGTTGGGGGGTGGGGGGTCTCCAAGAAAGCAGATGATGACTCACAGAGGAAAATGATAAACAAACAAACAGAGGCAGCTAAGAAACCAGATGGATTGCAGACTCGTAAAGTCTGCAGAAAAGACTGAATGTATGAGTCAGATGTCCTGAATGAGGAGGCGGCGGTCCCAGCTGAGAGGAAGGACTTTTACTAACACCACATGAAAAGGTGTGGTTTACTCACTAACACTCTTTATATTGTTCAAGTACAAAACCAGGAGCTGAAATAGCTTTTATTAAAAAATAAATAACACCAATGAGAAAATGATCACGATAAAAACTCCTACTGTCAGTGAATGCAACACTGATCTTCTTCCAGTTGTTGAATTTGTGACTAAATTTACAGACTCCTCTTATTAACTGCTTCGAGGTTCATCACTTCCTGTTTACCTGGTTTATTTTGGAATGTTTTTCTGGAGCGTCCGAGTCAGTTTCACTTCCTGCCTGCTATTAAACCCAGTTTTTTCTATTTGTCTTTAGTTGATCTCTGTTTACTCCAGATCCTGTTTATGGTCTTTAATAAACTCTAGATTTGAACATTAAAAAAGACATTATAATGAAGTTATGTCATAAAAACATCTGAAGTACTTTTTTTTATTGTGCCACATCCAGACCTCAGACTGTCCTTCCTATTGGAGGAAGGGCGGTACACTGACTCCCAGATGGGTCACACATGTCTACAGACCCCAACCGTGTTTCAAATTATCTCCTTTTTGCAGAAACATTATATTTATGCTTCTATTTTTATGTTTTAGAGAACAAGAACGGGCAAAAATGTGTAGAATTTCTCCTTTGAGTCTCCCAAACAGATTCCTTTGTGACATCTGCCCACTCGTCTCTCACGGCCCGTCAATCTGTCTCACCTACATTCAAACAAATCTGTTTATCTGGTAAAATTTGGTTTAATGGTCTGAAACAATACAGCAAATCAGAAGAGATCTGTAAGGAGGATGCAGACTCAGTTACAAATTAACAAATACTTTTATCTTAATCAGCACATAAAAACAGTCCAGCAAGCAAATATTTTATAATTACCAAAGCTGGCTGAGAATATTTTCTTTTCCCTGGAAGGATTCGGTCCAAAGATTAAAAGCACAAGACGAGGCATCGTCCCAGAACTCTGTGTGAAAACTGTTCCAGTCGTCTCCCTTTTTTCTGCTCTGCAGCTTAGTTACTTTTAAAGTTTTGGTGCGTCGACACACATCTTTCCTGGCAGGTCCTCCCCTCTTTCCAACCTTTTTTATCCCTCATTCCCTTCCCACTTGTTGTTCCTTTTTCCCATCGAAGTCTAAACATTCTGTGTCCGTGCACAGCTGTGTTTATCACAGATCAGATCCAAATCTCTTTTTCAGGTGTACACAACCAACATAGTGTAGATTTTACCACTAAATGTAGTTGTTTAGCTTATTTTATCCCATTTTCACACAGTTAATTAGTGTGTCTTTATTTTGTCTGTTAAAAAACATAAAACTTTTTTGAATTTATTGCTGAAAAACATGAAAAAATGGATGTTGTTGGGGTCCCTGTTCAGACTTGTTGCTTCCCGCTGCTTTAAATGTTGATAAAACCATCACAACAGACAGAAATATGTGTATGATCTCCTCCAGATTGTGAGGTTGTGGGATTCCAGTTGTGCATCTGAAGCAAAGTCGTGTTGAATACCACACGTGTGTTAGGACACCTACATGTAAGATGTTCTGTTGGATCTTTAAGGGGTTTGTTGGCTCCACCTGCTTCTCTCCTTTCAAACAGGAAACATTTACAGCTGTTTTCTGAGTTTTGAGGGTGTGTTTTTTAAGCTGTCTTCAGTTGTTAGATGGAAAGACACGTGGATGATAAGACACACAGATCACATGTGAAACAGTCGACCCCTGCTGGTGGAACTACTGAACAGCTCTGAGATTACCAGAAACATTATTTTCTGCAGAACTTTCTCTCACTGAATTGTAGAAAAACATTTGTAGATTTTTGTTAAGAAACTAGGCAAAGGACTTGGGTCGTCCGTCATTTCTTTATATTTCCCTTCCAATCGGAGATTGT
The DNA here is from genome assembly GCA_006937955.1 of Pachypanchax playfairii. Classification (NCBI taxonomy): domain Eukaryota; kingdom Metazoa; phylum Chordata; class Actinopteri; order Cyprinodontiformes; family Aplocheilidae; genus Pachypanchax; species Pachypanchax playfairii. The sequence goes on along the minus strand of SSNP01000015.1, from coordinate 2,811,303 downwards.
TGTGTTAACTTGATTCAGATTTCTTCTGGTATCTTAAAGTTTGTTTTTCCTTTTTCAACCTATTACAGTCCAGGCAGCAGATGAGTCGCTGAACTACAGTCAAATTTTCCCTGAACACTTTCAGATCTGCTTCTTTAAGAGGCCAAACTCTGGCTCGTATCAGTCACTGAGGGGTAAAAAGCTCAGTTTTTCATCAGTGTGGAAAACTGAACAAAAACAAATCTGTTTTCAGTTTCATCTTTAGGCACTTTACCAGAAGTTTGTCACAAAGAATTCAGACTTGTTTCTTTAGCATGTGAAAAATACCAATTTTAGGTTGCTGCTTATATTATACAAACACACACACAGACACCCTTTCCAAAAAATTAGAATGTCATGGAAAAGTTTATTAAATTAGAATACTGTGAAGAAATCAGAAGCAATTTAATTACACCTGTTGAAACCTGGTGCAGGTGCTTTGAGTTTGGTAAATGAGTACTGTGACACTCAATTTAAAATATTCATGCCCTGTAGAATTTTAGCTGATTTCTTCAGTGTTCTAATTTTTTGAATTCATGTTTTTGTGAGTTTTATGAGCTGGAAGCCCAAATTATGTACAAATATGTAATATAATTATGTACTAAATAATTTAAATAGTTTTAAGCTGTGAGTCCTGCCTGAGTCTATAATCTATTAAAGTTGAATGTTTTGAATGGAATTATAGGGAAATAAACTTTTCAATGACATTCAAATTTTTTGAAATGTTCATTTAAAAAAAAACAACAACAAAAAAAAACAGATCAGGTAAGAAAATTAGCAAAGGGGGGAAAAAAGTATCCAGATCCAAAGAAAAACGTATGAACCTTCAAAAAGTCTAAATTTAAAAAATTACGAGCTTGGCAGCTTTAAAACACCTGCACAGTATTATTCTCTGGATTTTTCTTAACACCATCAACATGGATTAGCAGGTGTTGTTGTGCTCATGTTGGTTTACCGGCTGCTTGTTTACCAGGAAACACCTGGAGCTGCACAGAGGCAGACGTTACAAGTTACACAAAATCCAACCACAAACATGTTGCCAGGTCACATCTGTTGCTGCCAGAAAAAATGTTTAATAAAACCATAACAATTCAAACAGAAACAATGAAGGCAACACAACAAGCAAACCCTGAGAAATCCATTTTGAATGTTTTTAAATGAATGCGTACATGTAATGAACTACACAAACCAATATTCAACTTGTATCCAGCTGTTAGTCCATCACTTTGTAAGCTAAAGTCACAAAGACCAAGTATTACAAGTCTGTGCTCTTTGGCTTTAACATGCATGACTGGGAGAAAACGCTTCAGGATTTTCTGACCAGTTAAATTCTGAACAGCAGTCTTTCTCGGTCATATTAGCTAGCCTTAAACCAACTAATATTTACTTTCAAAACTTTTGTCTTTTATTAACCACCAGGGATAATGTTTTGCAAGACACTTAAAAACAGGAAAACTGCTCTTTCAGTAAGTGGGTGGCCCTTAAAAGGGCCTTTGGTTTCAGTTATTAGCCGAGAAGCTAATACTCCTGAGACTGAGAAGAGGCCTTCTTTCCCGCCTTGCCGGAGCTCGGTGCAGACTGACCGGTCTTCTTGGGCAGCAGGACGGCCTGGATGTTTGGTAGAACGCCTCCCTGGGCAATGGTCACGCCACCGAGCAGTTTATTCAGCTCCTCGTCGTTGCGAACGGCCAGCTGAAGATGGCGAGGGATGATACGGGTCTTCTTGTTATCTCTAGCGGCGTTACCGGCCAACTCCAAGATCTCAGCCGTGAGGTACTCGAGGACAGCGGCCAGGTAGACGGGGGCTCCAGCACCCACTCTCTCAGCGTAGTTTCCCTTACGGAGCAGACGGTGAACACGGCCCACAGGGAACTGCAGACCAGCCCGAGAGCTACGGGTCTTAGCCTTAGCACGAGCTTTGGCTCCGGTTTTACCTCTTCCAGACATCGTTGCTTTGATTTCTTACACCGACAAAGCTACAGCACAGGTTGCTAAGCTATGGAGAAAAAAAACTCGATGACCAGGATATAAACCTCCCTCTTTGTCCCGCCCTAAGCCACCATTGGACGTTAGAGTGATAAAGTCTTATTTCATTGGCTTATTTCAGAGATCAAAAGAAACAGAAAGTCAGTGGTGATTGGTTTAGCTGTTGTGTCCCAAAGCCAATCATGATGTGGGTCGGAGAATAACATTAACGATTGGTTATTTCTTTTCTTCCTCCCGGATTTCAGTGTGTCACGTGTCGAAAGGCGGACACATTAGACCAATCGAATATCTTCCCTCCAACTTTAAATCTTTTGGCGCTTCAGCAATCAGCATTAAAATAAAGTCAACACATGAAACAAATTTACGAGAACGCGTCCTCCTGGAAAGGTGGAGATTTTAAGATAAATAAATAAAATGATTATCACAGAACACATGTTTCTTTTAAGAGTAATGGATCCTACATTATGACACAAAATTAAAAAAAAATAATTGCAGGTTTAACCCCTTGACCCATTCTAATCTTACAGCAGCAGCTCCCTGGTCTTCTGATACCAAAGTTCAGATCTCACAGAAAACCTAACTGTACATGTACTTGCAAACTGCTACCGTCTCTCATGACCAGCTGACTTTTATCCTTATCTTCACTATGAGGATGCATTCAGCACAATACTCCATTACTAACGTACACAAACATCTTCAGACTAACAAAAATGATACAGGAAAACCAGTTTATCCACTAGGTAGAAAGTGAAATTCCTTTACACTAAGTTTTTAATCTAGGTGTGTTATTATGTCACCTTCACATTACAAAATAAAAGAAGTGCACAAGTGACATGATGTTTGGAAAATTATTTATTTGCAGTAAATTACATTTTAAAATATAGCTTGGGACTTGTATTAAGTTGTGCTGCCGCTCTGTTTCACCTGACAGGTTGCACATAAATAAATATGTTCCTGCAGTGTTGCTTCAGATAAGAAAGTGGCTTTGTTCATTTTTCAGCATTTTAAATTTGTTTTACAGCATGTCATTAATACAGCAGTGGCTTTATATGAGGGATCTCTCCTTTTAACTGATCGAGAAAAAACATCCAGTATCGTTTCTTTTGGTTGTTCTGAGGTCCCTTAATTATTGCAGTCACTGAAAAGAGAAAACACAAATAACCAAAAACCTATGTACAGTTTTACATATCAGTTCTGCTAAAAATTCAGTTTCCAGCCCTGAGTGCAGTCCGTCCACTCAAAAAAACCCCACTTCTGTTAAACGTTGTTCACTTTGCCTGAGCTGAGCATCAATAATTCCTAAAATAACAAAGTTTAGTTTTGTGCTTATGAACCAATCGAACATAAGCATTTAGTGAAAAAAACTTTTCTTTGTAAAGCTCTGAAAAACCCTTATATTTAATGTTTTAAATTTTTTTTTTTAGTTCAAACTTATGACACAGCATAAAAAAAGCAGGTTGACTGAACAGTCAAAAGCAAACTGTAGTCGTGATCCACAAAAAATCATTTTATCACACAAAATTACCATAAATATGCCACTTTCTCTGATTTTTTTCTATGATAAACATGATATAAGAATCCACAGCACAGTTCAACATAGATTCATTTTAACAAACTTAAATTATATCTTCAAAATCAAATTTGCATAGAAAAAAACGCCAAAGTCACACTATGTTACAGCCGGGATGACCCGTTCCGGCTAAATAAAATAAATAGCATAAATCACACAGAAGAATAAATTATCCTTTTACAACCAACAAAATTTCACGTGTTATGTAAAAAAAAAAACTTCATTTCAAAGTGCATTTACATCATTTCCACCACCAATCAAATGCCGTAGTTTGTTTAAACAGTGCACAGAGTGTTTTATCTTCTAACAAGCAGCACATTTCCTTCACAAAATAAAAAAAATAGAGTTTATCATATCGTTTTAAATCCAGTGTTCTTCTTCTGCTGTACTCAAGGTGCGTTAGGTTGTTTCCAGAGAGGATCCCTCCCAGCAGCATCCCCTCTGTAGACGTACAGGAGATGATTCGCCAGAGTTTAGTTGTTGATCTGATTAGAGTATGGTTGCTGCTGAGCTACCACAACCCTCACGGTCAGTTCTCCACCAAGCTCGCTCCTCCGTTGGTAGCAGCAGCTTTGCCTTTTGATTTGCCAGATGAGCGGAACGAGAAGCGTTTGATGAGGCGCCGCGAAAAGCTGCCGGACTTCTTACGGTTGCTGCTTGCAACTGGGGCGGCGAAGTTGTTGCCCATGTTGGAGATGTCCTCGTGGGACTGGCTGAGGCAGGACTCCTTCTCTCTGGTTTTTCTGCGGAACAAGAGCTTTGAGCCGCTTTGGAGAAAACCCACTGCAGAAACAAACACACATACACAGCACATCAATGCAGATTTAGGAATCCGAGGTCGTCTCTCACCTGTCAACTTTCCTATTTAAGCTGAAATCCAGTCTATTGAGTCTGGATTTTGTTAAAGCTGCAGCCAACAGAGGGCAGTGAGAAATAAAACCTTATGTAAGTCTGGATTTGCTGAATGCACTGTTTAAAACCGATAAAGATAAATAAAAAACTATAAATAATTTAATAATAAAAAAAGCCAAATTAATTAAATAAATCTGAAGTGATTTTTTTTAACAGTGAAATGTGAGGAGGAGTTATACCTTTATGGTCCTTCAGGCTGCGGGTTTCCAGGGCACACGCAGATCCGGTATCCGACTCCACATCATCCACAGACGGGCGCTCTGACACATCAGAGGGTGTGGTTTCATCTGGGTCCTGGTGATGGCCCGCCCGGTAATTGTTGCCGTGCATGGCTGCGTCCATGGCTGCTGCGTAGCCGCTTGATATGGCGCAGTGGTCCTCAGTGAGTGGGACCTGCTGAGATTTAAACGGAACGTGTGTTACTGAAGAACATTACGTCACATTTTTACTGTCTTTTCTACCCCAATGTTAGAAGATGATTCCAGAGAACTTTGTGTCATGTGACTTTACACACATTTATTGTCCGTTCTCTGACCTTTGACACTCCCGAGATGATGAGCGTGCTCCTTTTGGTTGGCGTCTTCCGGGTAGATTTGGGTCCGGACTCTGTCAGCTGCCGAATGGCGGTCTCTGCGACAGGATCCAGGCCGTTAGAGAGTCGATTGCTCTCTGTGCAACAAAAACAGACCTCTGTGACACCAGACAAGCTTAAAAAAAAATCCCCTTTCTGTTCTGTACGTTTGTGCAGGGAGTGATGCTCGTGTTACACATCTGTTTGTTCATCCTACTTTGCATCTGTTTTGTAAAATAAAGTCTGGTTTTGGGTCTGGACTCACTGCTGGGGTTGGGACTGCTGCTGTCTCTGTCGTCAGGAGGGACTGCGGAGGACGTCTTTTCGTTTACCTCCACCTTGGATGGTGAAATCATCGGGGAATCACCTGAAAGGCAACAATCTGAAATCAATCTCTCCAGAACTTTTTCAGTATTCACTCCAGAACAGTACAACACATGTAGATTTACCCGGGCTACGGTCGAGTTTAACTCGAGACTGGACCGTGGTGACCGTGGTCACGATGGTTCCATCCGGCATGACGGTTCGGTCCACGTCCACCTTCTTGGTGGGGGTGAGTGAGGGGCGGGAACTGCCGAGCTCTTCGGTTTCTGTGTACAGCAGCTGGAAGAGTGAAAAAAATATCAACAGGAGTTTCAAAAGAAGAAATCTGACAGATTTTGTTGTGAATTTTGTCTGAAAATGATCACTCAACGTTCTGATGTCATCTCTCACCTCAGTGGTGATGGTGGCGTCAGGTGATAAACCCTGACCGGAGCTTATAACCAGAACATGCTGCCCAGAGGGAATTTTGTTTTGAAGGTTCAAGGAAATGGAAGCGTGACCCGGAAGAAATCCTGTTAGAATTCATCATAAAAAAAATAGACAGGTAAATTTTAGCTCATCGTATTTTTACTAACTGCATTCACTTTGTAGTTTTTACTGTCATGCCAGAGCGTTTTGGAAGCAGCTTCTAACAAAGACACATTACAGAGCATCTGCCAGCAGCGCACTTTAGGTACGACAGATTTTGCTTAAGCATCTAAATGATGTTGCTGATCAGGTTTGTGGACGGCAGCCAGAAGCAAACTGGTATTGAGTTATTCCTTACGTTCCCTCAAGCAGCTCCGCTCTGCAAGCTTTATCCTGAGCTCTTTGGTTTCGGGTCCCAGCTCCCTTCAAAAAACACAGAAACAGAAAGATGTGTCACACAGAGTGTCAGAACCCCAATATATGAGCCCAAAATGTGGAAATTTAAAACACAGCATACAACAAGGTCTTAAAACCTCAAATGATTTGATTCACCCAAAGAAACGTTTCATGTAAAAACATATTTCTGTAACTTCAGAGACACACGTGGTGCCTTACAGAGTTATTTCTTCATTCCACTCCAGTGCTGCGTTTGGGTTGGCGGGCACAGGCAGGAAGCAGGTTTTCCTCTCTGCAGAGGGTTGGTCCAGGCTCAGGACGCAGCAAAGCTCCCCCGATCTGGACCACTGACCTGAAAAACACACACAGAGGCGGTGAGATCTCGGATCTCATCTGTGTGGAAATGATCCCACGCTGAGGGAGAATCTGACCTTTACTTAAGGTTGCCCTGAGCTGCCGGAGGAGGAGTCGTCTCACCGGGACGCTGCGGGGTGTGGAGTGCACTCCCACGGAGAGGTGGTCCAGTGGGGCCTGGAGAGTTCAGTTTTAATCTGTTTAAAACTATAATCTATCACACAGCAGCATCCGGCCTTCGGAACACATTTGTTCTAACTTAATTAGATTGAAGTGACAGATCCTCACCAAACGATTGGATGGAGAAGTCTTTAGGTTGAGGACCATGGCTGGCTGAGTGCTCAGCAGGGTGTCCTCGATCATGCCTTTGATCACGTCCAGATCTGCATCGCCCTCCGTGTCCTATCAAGTTCAAACATCTGAGTGATGGATGACGGACCAACACGAGCAGCGCCAAATACAAAAACATCTGCTTCTATTATTTCTATCTGATATTGTTTTAATCCTGTTTCTTATTTTCATCATTTGGTTGTTGCCTCAGATGAATGAGGCTCGTTTATGTAACAACATTAAAGACTGGCGTTTCCGTGACTCATGACGAGTTTAATGAGCTGAAGAGTGACTCACATGTAAATGATAAAAGCGTCGGCAGGGATTTATTTAAAGAAAGAGGGAAACATTTGCATAACGTGTGTTGGATTCCTGAATGCATGCGAGCTTTTTGCGCAGAGACCGAGTGGTTTCCGAAGTGAGAGCGATGATTTGCATCGATAACAAACATGGTCACCTGTCTCTGCAGTCTGCACGTGGTCGCCGTCAGAGAAAAGGACGGCTGCTTGGAGAGAGTCCAGGATATCAGCAGACCTTCGTCCTCCACTTCCTGCAGGCGCACCACCACCTGATGGAGACAGCGTGGGATCACACGCCGCACTATCCAACTTTAATTGTGAAGCATTTATTTGTTTGTCTGGGAGAAACAAAGTGTTGTGCTCGTTTGGTACCTCTGCCATCATGGGTGCAGTAGTGATTTGATAGGTGTCCATGGCAACAGCAGCAGGTGACAGCTGGGTGACCGTCACAGGGAATGTCAGTGTGTCTACCCAACATTTACAGAGTAAAACCTATGAAACAAGAAGAGACAAGTATACTTCATATGCTGAAAGCCTGGATCAAACTGCCCTTATTAATACAGCTGCATTAATAAACGTGCTTATTTTCGGGTTTTTTTTCCCTTGATATGAAGTACACCATATGCAGGCTGGATATCCTAGTCTCACTTATTGCTTTTTCCTCACACCAGCTTTAAACCATGTTCAAACCGTTACCGTCTGGTTTGGCGACTGGTCCGTGCACGTCACGCTGTCTATTACAGATCCAGCGGTGAACTGGAGGCTGCTGTCAAACGTTATCTGGAGGGAGCCCTAAAGAAGACAGGAGAGGGGAAAAAAAGGTCCAAAATATTACACCAGAAAAAAGACGTGAGTGATTCTGCTATGCACGTTGTTAACAGTCACACACGTGGATTATTTTAGCAGATTAAATACAATAATCCATCGTTATATTGTGCTTCCAAATGTGTTAACTGCCTCACTCATTTAGCGTCAACGTGTTTCCATGAATGAGTTTATAAGGAGCTTAAAACATAAAAATAATCATATGAAGATGTTGCAGGTGATTCAAAGGTAAATAACCCCAAAAGTTTGCATCAATCTTTACCTTTGCAGGGCAATAACATGTAGCTAACAAAGCATGAAACACCCGGACAGCTTTGTGGGCTGGTGGACTCGGACGAGTGCCGGAGGATACTGGCAAACAATATTCTAACATATGTTTATCCCAGGCGTAGTGAGGGGGAATTAATTTGTCTTTGTGTTATGGCAGTAATTTTCCTGCACTGATTAAATCTGCTCACAGACAAACCCGTATCGAAGTTATTACAACAGCATCCGCTCATTATCAGAGCAGCATCAGTCAGTGCTCAGTCAGCCTTACAGCAGGCAGCACCTTCCTGTCAGGCAGTCGGAGTTGGACGATGCTCCTCTCAACAAGATGTCTCAGCTTTTAGGAAGAAAAAAAAAAAAAATCATACGAGTCACACGAGGGGTGGGGGTGCATGTGTTTCTGTCTGCGGTCCAGCCACAGAGGCAGAAAGCCAAAGGCAGAGCTGCACACGGACACTAGTTCTCTGGTCCAAAACACTGCAGTCACATGACTCGAGCGTACTGATCAAATGACCACTAGATCACCAGCAAACACCTTAAAACCCAAAACTCAGATCACATCCGTGGCAAAGATTTCTTTTTAAGTGTCAGCACTTTTTAATATATTTGAAATAAATCACTTTCGGAAAAATACCCGCCACTCTGACGAAACGGATCAGGTTCAAATATATCCCCAGGAACGTTTGAGTCACTGGTTTGATTCCGTGCTGCTGCTGGGTGTATAAGGTGGACAGCGTGTCTTTGAGTGCTAACGCGGTGATGTCCATGTTTTTGAGGAGAAGGTCAGAACACCCAAGACGGGTCACCAAGAGGAGCTTTCTACACTCACACCACAGCAAGTTGGAGAATCACTAATCAACCCAACAGCAAAGACTCAAGGATCATAATATAAATAACGCTGAGGCAAGATATTTTTTCCCTCCTGATGGGCGTGTTGGATATTTACACGCCACTGTGACTTTCAGCAGCAAGTCTGTCTGTATATGAAGGGCAAGTCTGCAGACTTCTGAGGGCATTCATATTGTCACTTCAGGTTTGTCAGCACTGCCCCCCCCCCTCAGCTGGCTCAGTAAAGCATGTGGGTCAGCCAGAAATACACCATCCCTCTGGCTTCTGATGACCCTTTATGATGAATCCTTCACCATGTTGTTTGAAAAGCAGGATGATGCATAAACAAGTTGTGTACAAGAAAAAAAAAAACATGTGTTTATTGGTTCACATGAGAAATTGTAATCAGTTTGACCTGCTCCATGACACCATGCTAGCTCAAGTGCATGCTAGCTAACAATGATCAAAGTCAAAAAACGTATAAATCTGTATACAGATGTTTACCATCTTTATGTACACGTGCTAATCTAGTGACCTCTAAGTTGTTCATACATGGAGACGCTAAAACCGAAACCAACCAACAATAAAAGTTCTGAAAGTGGTTTAGAGACGTCAACAAGTCCAGGTCTAAGTTAATTATATACAAAAAGTTCAATCTAACTGGAATATGATCCTATAAAATGACTAGAAAGCTCCAGCAGGATCGAGCTCTTCTGATTGGACTTCATTTAATTTGGACACTTCAGTGACATTCATGAGAAATTTTGCTTTAAAGGAACTTAAGGCAGCTTTACAAAATCTGACTCAGTGCTGCCGCGACAGGCGCTGTGGCTAACTGCAGCCACCAGCCAAGCCGGCACGGGAGCGCGCACAGACACTTTACAGACGGTTCGTCTTCACAGCACTGCACCGGGGAGGCTAACATACTTCACGTCAGGTCTCTCCACTCTGTTATTTGATTTGATCTCATCATTTTCATACTGTATCAGGCTCTAAACACGACCTATAATGTTTTCTCACCTGGTCACAAGGAAATGAGCCATGTCAGCATCCGTTTTCACTCCCAAATGCAGCTGAAGTTCCCTCCATGAACCGAACGCATATCCAATATTTATGCGGGTGCCTGCCCGGCTTCGGTCATATTTTTTTTTAGACTCACGAGATGCCGCTGATAAAGTCTTTTTTTTCTTCGTGGTGCCACTTTTTTGGGGGGTGAGAGTGGATACAGGTCGTTTGCTGGCTGCAGAAACATCCATAAGTATACCTTCAGTGTTTGAATCCAAGTCCACGGCGGCCATGTACTTCCTGTTCAAGAGCTGTCGGCAACGCGCATGCAGCGTCAATTTACGTCACATCCCTACAACTGCGCGGAAAATTCGGACGTCGAACTGCAGCGCATTATGTGGCACACAGCGTTTCCAAGGCAACAGACATATATGCGGACGGCCTCGTTATTTTGGGTTTTTAATGCTTCATGACCCATTAGCATTGAATAAACTGGAAATGCATGTGTAGTTTTTCACAAATCTTGCCTTATGTCCCTTTAAATACAGTTTTTCCCAAATTTTATACCGCTCAAAAATCATAAACAGGTTGTGGGTTATTTCTAGGTAATCATTAAACTAACTATAACTGAATGAAGATATTAGCTTTTTAACATAAAATCTATCTATATATTTATTATACAACACTTTGTCACAGTGCTGATCATGTTTTATAAATAAAGCTTGATTGGATGAAAACTGTGGAGCTTAAAAATGTTGTTACAAAACGCTGATTGAATTTATGAACCAAATCTCCTTTTGCGTTATCTTGCTAACGGACAAACAAACCCTGGTGAAAACAAACTCCTTGTGGGGGGTAATGATAATATACCGAGTGTGTGTGAGCTTTTCTATTAGATCGCTCTCTCTGCCACATACTGAATGTACCATTCCAGTAAAACTAGCTGGTAAAGTGAAATCTCCTGCAGCTGTGACTGAAAGATAAAAAGGTTAGTTTCCTGCACTTCCACATCAAATGAGCTCTGAGTGTTTAATGTCTCCTGCCGTTAAAAAGGATTCAACTTGAGTATTAATCACAGGGCATTAATCATCTTCCAGCAACTGGCAGTCAGAATGAAGAGAAATGAACTGTGTCTTTTAAACTGATCACTGGGCTTTTTATAATTGCAAATTGTAAGAAGGTGGGGAACTTCCTTCCTCGCAGATACACCCCCCTTGATGAGCGCTCCTCATCATGTGTCGGCTGCTGATGTGCGCGGTCTCTTCTGCACGGCTGGCCGCTCCTCTGAGCCTTTCCTCTAACGCAGCATTGAGTATTTAAAGTCAGTAAAAGCTGCATGGTGTTACTCTCTCACAAGGTGTGGGAGGAGACTGTGAAGGTATGCTGGAGGAAATAAAACAGCACTGCTGCATTTGTGTCGTCTCTAAATAAATCAGGGGAAAGCTACGAGGTAGGAAAACATCTGACGTGGCCGTGACACTCCCACTCGTGTGTGATCTCCAATGAATTCACACGTAAAAACAACTTCAAGCTAAACACGGACTCTCCAAGTGGAACTCCAACCCTCTGGTGCTGCACGCAACCAGCGCAAATACAGACTTTCATTAAACTACAGGGAGCATGGTTTATTTTATTGTGAACAAAAATCATGAATAACAACCCATCAGCTGTTCCTTTAAACCATCCAGTTCCCCTAAATCTGGATCTTATTCAGATCCTAAATGTCACAGATATAGAACTAAAACCTCAGTACAGCAAATCAAAGAAGAAGAGATCAGCTGTTCTGTATTATATCAGTTTTCAGTGACCTAATTCATCTTAAGATAAATTGGGTTTATTGAAACCTGATTCAGAGAACCCGGCGGCGACGTTCCACTCGCAGATTATAAATACTAGAACCCCGAGTTCAAAGTGTTTTATAAGCAACTATTTCAACAATGTCCATCCACTTCCTGTGTGATTATATATCATATCAAATTTCACTGCTTCACTAAATCACAGATTTTATATGCGAGTGTTTCTACATGTTTATCACAAACAACGGGTGTTTTTATTTCTGGTACATGTTTCTTAAGCTGGTTTGCCCAGTTGATTTTATATGGGATGCTGTGGGCTGATGGGCGAGAAGCATGTGGTTCTGTATCCTGGGAGCTGATTGGCTCAGTGAGGGAGGGCATCATTAGATTCTGCTTTGCATTAACCAGC
>SSNP01000015.1:2705065-2796237 GCA_006937955.1 Pachypanchax playfairii | reverse complement strand
TTCAAGAGCTGTCGGCAACGCGCATGCAGCGTCAATTTACGTCACATCCCTACAACTGCGCGGAAAATTCGGACGTCGAACTGCAGCGCATTATGTGGCACACAGCGTTTCCAAGGCAACAGACATATATGCGGACGGCCTCGTTATTTTGGGTTTTTAATGCTTCATGACCCATTAGCATTGAATAAACTGGAAATGCATGTGTAGTTTTTCACAAATCTTGCCTTATGTCCCTTTAAATACAGTTTTTCCCAAATTTTATACCGCTCAAAAATCATAAACAGGTTGTGGGTTATTTCTAGGTAATCATTAAACTAACTATAACTGAATGAAGATATTAGCTTTTTAACATAAAATCTATCTATATATTTATTATACAACACTTTGTCACAGTGCTGATCATGTTTTATAAATAAAGCTTGATTGGATGAAAACTGTGGAGCTTAAAAATGTTGTTACAAAACGCTGATTGAATTTATGAACCAAATCTCCTTTTGCGTTATCTTGCTAACGGACAAACAAACCCTGGTGAAAACAAACTCCTTGTGGGGGGTAATGATAATATACCGAGTGTGTGTGAGCTTTTCTATTAGATCGCTCTCTCTGCCACATACTGAATGTACCATTCCAGTAAAACTAGCTGGTAAAGTGAAATCTCCTGCAGCTGTGACTGAAAGATAAAAAGGTTAGTTTCCTGCACTTCCACATCAAATGAGCTCTGAGTGTTTAATGTCTCCTGCCGTTAAAAAGGATTCAACTTGAGTATTAATCACAGGGCATTAATCATCTTCCAGCAACTGGCAGTCAGAATGAAGAGAAATGAACTGTGTCTTTTAAACTGATCACTGGGCTTTTTATAATTGCAAATTGTAAGAAGGTGGGGAACTTCCTTCCTCGCAGATACACCCCCCTTGATGAGCGCTCCTCATCATGTGTCGGCTGCTGATGTGCGCGGTCTCTTCTGCACGGCTGGCCGCTCCTCTGAGCCTTTCCTCTAACGCAGCATTGAGTATTTAAAGTCAGTAAAAGCTGCATGGTGTTACTCTCTCACAAGGTGTGGGAGGAGACTGTGAAGGTATGCTGGAGGAAATAAAACAGCACTGCTGCATTTGTGTCGTCTCTAAATAAATCAGGGGAAAGCTACGAGGTAGGAAAACATCTGACGTGGCCGTGACACTCCCACTCGTGTGTGATCTCCAATGAATTCACACGTAAAAACAACTTCAAGCTAAACACGGACTCTCCAAGTGGAACTCCAACCCTCTGGTGCTGCACGCAACCAGCGCAAATACAGACTTTCATTAAACTACAGGGAGCATGGTTTATTTTATTGTGAACAAAAATCATGAATAACAACCCATCAGCTGTTCCTTTAAACCATCCAGTTCCCCTAAATCTGGATCTTATTCAGATCCTAAATGTCACAGATATAGAACTAAAACCTCAGTACAGCAAATCAAAGAAGAAGAGATCAGCTGTTCTGTATTATATCAGTTTTCAGTGACCTAATTCATCTTAAGATAAATTGGGTTTATTGAAACCTGATTCAGAGAACCCGGCGGCGACGTTCCACTCGCAGATTATAAATACTAGAACCCCGAGTTCAAAGTGTTTTATAAGCAACTATTTCAACAATGTCCATCCACTTCCTGTGTGATTATATATCATATCAAATTTCACTGCTTCACTAAATCACAGATTTTATATGCGAGTGTTTCTACATGTTTATCACAAACAACGGGTGTTTTTATTTCTGGTACATGTTTCTTAAGCTGGTTTGCCCAGTTGATTTTATATGGGATGCTGTGGGCTGATGGGCGAGAAGCATGTGGTTCTGTATCCTGGGAGCTGATTGGCTCAGTGAGGGAGGGCATCATTAGATTCTGCTTTGCATTAACCAGCATCTCGTCTCGCTCATTCTTCCTCAGTGTGTTTATAAGGACTTGAACTATATTAAAATAATCATCTGAACATGTGGTTTGGACTTGGAGGATTTGTATCTTTTTCCATTAAATTGAAGAAAACAATCAAAAAGCCTTAATTATGTCCTGACAGTAACTGAGGAGCCACAGTGAACCGTGCCTGTTGCTGCGGCTCATTCAGCTCGTCGTTGGATTGATTTTATCATGAATATTTAATATCTTCTATCAGCATCAATCTTACATGCTGAAGACGTAGTAACTCGGTGCTGTGATGGACACTGAATCTGTACCGTCACTGCGCTGTGCTCCCCTGGAGCAGCTCGTGTTTTTTCTGACGCAGAAACATAATCACGAAGTGCGAGTTGGAGCTGGAACGCCACTCTTTGGGACGGCGGCACGGATCGCTGCCCCTGTGTCTGATTTCAGCAGGAAACCTGCCAGACAGGTGACGGATTCTTGCAGGACGCGAGAGGCGAAGAATGCGATGTAGCTGCTTCTTGACACGTTAGCCGCATCTTTCACTTCAGAACCTCCAGGCAGGATTTTCCAGTCTGGCAGGAAATAACTGCATGAAAACTCTTGTTAAGGGAAAAAAAAATGTGCATTAAAGACGTGCGCTGTATCCTTCAGGTCGAGTCCTAATCTTCTGGTCACACTAGCTGACTTTCAGATTACATCTCATCACTCCAGTAACTCAGTGAAACCAAGTTCATTTTGTTTTGTTGTTAAGCATCACGTTCAAGAGTTCATTAACAATCGGACACATAATGAACAGATTGCTCAGCACGCAGTCTCACCGACTGGCACATATTTCCGTGATGTGTGTGTTCTTGCAAGCTGTGGCTCACACACTCCGCTCACCAACTCAACAGCTCGCAGATAAACAAACACAAGCAGCTCGTCTCCTCGGACCAGTGAGTCTCAAAACACTCCCTCGCTGCTTGTTCTGAGAGACTCATTCAAACGCGTGTTTGTATGACGCTGTCGCTTTTAGACAACTATTTCAAAACTCCTAAACAACTTGTTTGTGTGGTTTTTAAAGCTGCTATCAAAAACGTTTAATCAGCAGTTCTTAAAAGGTGAATGAGTGACAGCAGCTTCGTCAGCAGTCCCATTTGTTGGCTGTTTTATGGGTTTAAGGTTGTAAAAGTGTTCTGAAATGCATCTGGAAGCATAAAACGCTCGTGTTATTACAGAGTCTAAAGGTCACGGAGGGTTCAGCCCAGTAGAATTACTCGCAGCAGAGAGGTTCAAAGAGCAAAACGGATCAAACAATTTGGTCCTTAGAAGATAACTAAGCCGACACACTCTTATTTTCTACAAAGTGGCCCAGAGAGGAACATCCAGTAAAACCCCGGAGACATCGAGATAAGATGGAATCCCACGAGGCAGAATAAACTAAACATATGGAGAGTAGAGATTTTAAACATGGAGTCCCAAAACAAGCAGCTATAAAAGCTGTGTGCTCCAGGAGATAGTCTGGTCCCCACAGAGCACTCATTTCAACATCATAAAGGCAGACTGGGGTCACCGGGGTAACGGCTGTCATTTTATCTATGATTTGTTTTTTGTGTTGTTCTGTGTGTTCTAGTTCTGCTTTGTGTGAAGCTCATCTTACAATCTATGCAAAGGATATTGGCAATGGTTCACTATGCTGTTCTTTGCTTGTTTATCTCAAAATCTAGGTGCAACAAAATCCCCAAAACCTAATCACAGGAACAGTGAATGCCACTCAGTTTACCTGAACATTTTAATCAGCAGAGAGAGATCAGCTGACCATTATGAATCACAGCTGAGAGCCGTTTGTGGTGCAGGTTCACTGAGCTGGATTGATCCGACCCCTTTAAAACACCCACACACTCAGCAGCATTTTATAAGCAAGTGTTAGGTGGGGGGTGGGGGGGTGCTCTTCACTGCAAGTGCCCACAGGAAACATCCGACAGCAGACTGTTGATTCACACCTTTCAAAGGAACCGTGGAAGGGACGGGACCTTAGAAACACCCGATGAGCTGACAGTGGAGCTCCAACCCCACTTAAACCCAGATGTCACTGTAATACTGAGAGCGAAGGGTTGACACATCCGGAAACATCTCAAAACATCCCGAAACATCCCAAAACATCTCAAAACATCCCAAAACATCTCAAAAGGTGAAACAATTTCACAGATCTACACATTTTAAAACTATTTTTAAGATGTGTGGGTGCTGTTGTCTGCCAGAGTCCAGATAACAAGTCTCCCCTCTTTCTCTGCACAGACTCAGGCCTGTTACGCAAGAATAGCCCCCCCAACAGCTCCCACACCTCCACCCTGCAGCCCACACACACTTCCAGCACACATGCACTCCAGTGAAGTGTGTGAGCAGAACTCACCCCGTGTCGGTGGGCCTGTTCATTGAGAGCGTTCACCCAGGTTCTCTGCCAGTGCTCCCTGAAGGATCTGAAGGAGACCAGAGAGGTCAGCAAGTCTTTAATTCCGGGCTCAGAAGCAGGACCTCCAGGCCTTCCAGAACGGAGCTTGAGCAGGAAGCCCCACACACCCCCAGTGTAGCTCTGCTGGGTCTGATTGATGCAGACCTGCTTCTGTTGCTGATCCCAGACTCTCTCGGACTTCTCGCTGCGTCGCTTGGCTGTTTTCTTGGATTTCCACAGCCGCAATAAAGTCAGAGAATGCTGGATCAGCCATCTGAGCACAATGAGCAAGGAGGCTAAAAAGAGAGCCACCATGCAGAACCAGCCCAAGTCCTGGAGCTCCATCACCGCCTCCCGGAGCCTCTCATATCACCAGGTCCGAACGGAAAAAATCAGCTCAGCTCCCGTTAGCCTGTGAAAACATGCAGGTTCACTCCAACACTGACGCATTTATACAAACACATAATTAGTCTTTAACATTGTAGTTACAACCAGCTCAACTTTGACGTGGTTATTTTCAGTTACTGAGTGTCTGAATCGTTGCAGGATGCGATTTAATAACAATAACAACAACATAAAGGTTATACAAATATAAACAAACGAGTCTGATTGCTAGCATGTAGCAGGTTAAAGAAACAGGTCGAATAATCAAAAGCAGATTCAACCTGAAGTTTAATTCAAACGATCCGAGCTGCAGGCTCCAGGTAAACGAAAGAAGCTGGCTTCTTCATGGCGACAAGGAGAGCTCCAAAAACAAGCTGCGAGTCTCATCTCCTTTCTGTCAGACAGCTTTCTGTCGGTGTCGGAACCCAGACCACGGCTTTGGCTAGCTGTCGGAAGCTCCGGGTTCCGACGGGTTTGAAATCTGCGCTGATATTGCCCGTCTGCCGCTACAGTGACGATGACGACGTTTTGGCAGAACAGCAGCAACCAACAGGTGAAGCTGCGAGAGGAAGAGAAGAAGAAAACGGAAGTAGAGCAGGGTTTCAAAGTAAAAGCCGATTATTTAAATCTGCAAAAATAAAAGATTTTGTTGACGATAAACTAGTTTTATAAAAAAGTGTGTCGTCTTTTAAACATTTTTTTACACGTCTTCAATAATCGAAAACGTGCTCTAATTTTGTTTTGTCATGTTTTTCCTTTTCTTTCAATTTATTACGCTTCTTTTTAATTTAAAAGATGCCAGTTGTGTATTTTAGGACATGCATGAAGAAGTGTTTGATTCTGCCTTTACAAACATGTGACAAATTGTAAATATTCTTTGTCATTTTGGTGAACGTGGAGCATGTTTGAATCAAATAAATGATAACAAAAAATAAAAGGTTTTGTGAATTTTATAGAAGTTCTGCAAAGACCCATTTAAAAACAACAGTAGGTTAGTTTTGTATTAAAGTCTGGTTACAAATCCCTGCATAAGTGCACAAAATATTTAATGTTTCAAAGTTATTGGATTAAGATTGAGCTACCAAAGGTTTCAGTGAGTTTGAAGTAACTAATATTGGTAAAAGTATGAGCCACCTCACCAAAACATCACTAAAAATAAAAATACATAAATATCTACAACTGAATATTGTTTTTTTCTCTTGATAATTTTGTGGAATGTCGAATACCTCTCGATCACACCTGTAGTTGTTGACATATTTTTTTATTCCCAATTTGCCACTTGTCCTCCGAGAAAAATAGAAAGAAAGAAAAACGTGTTTCCGTCAGCAGGTGGCAGAATATTAACAGCCATCTGAATAACAAGCGAAGAAGAAAATCTCACTTCCCTGTCAAGTTAGCATCATGTAGCACGGTTACTCACACTTTTCGGAAACTGGAAAATAAATGATTTTTGCACGTGTGCGTCAGTTGAATATAACGCTTGGTTATGGGAAAATATGTAAATACAGGAAATATAGCAACTAATATGTAATTGCTAAATGTGTTTTATGTTTCTTGAAACTGCGTCAGTGACGGACTAACCGTTACAGATTTTATTTTATAAAGCTAAACCGGAAATTTAAGTGGATGTAATGGTGGTAGCTTATTGGTTAAACTGTTATCAGACGTGGAGTTAGACAGCCAGGCAACAACAGTTCATAATGGAAGATGGAATGGCTAATTATGGATTTATTTTGCTCTGACGACGGAAATACCGAGATGCATAATGATTTAAAATGACGGCGTGACACATTATTTGATTGAAAATAGCACAAGCTTCCTCATTGAGCCCTACATTCGATTAGTTCTTAGAAAAGTGATCTGATTTGTGGTAAACAGATTCTTCACAATGCCTGAAAACATGTCACCGGTCCCCACCATGCCACTGGTGATCAACTGCTTCATGTCTGTCCTCGGTTGCATAGCAACACTCAAACTCATTCCTGCTTTCAAAGATCATTTTATTTCAGCTCGACTCTACGGAATGGACCTAAACAAAACAACCAAAAAGGAAGTGTGAGTTCTTTAAATGTCTGTGTTCATATCCTTCAGATTTTGTTGTGTGCACTTTAATCACCTCAATCTGTCCTCATCCTCCTCTGCAGTCCAGAGTCTCAGGGAGTCATCAGTGGGACAGTCTTCCTCATCATCCTCTTCTGCTTCATCCCAGTGCCTTTCCTCAGCTGCTTTGTGGGTGATCAGTGTATGGGCTTCCCTCACGATGAGGTGGGTTGACTTGTGTCCGAACACCAGTGTTTGTTGTGTGTTTAAACTTTAAACCCTTGCTGAGACTCATCTCTTTGTTCTGTTTGAAGCAGTTTGTGCAGCTGATTGGAGCACTTCTCGCCATCTGTTGCATGATCTTTTTGGGCTTCGCTGACGACGTGCTGAACCTGCGATGGAGACACAAGCTGCTCCTTCCCACCATGGCTTCTCTGCCTCTACTCATGGTGTACTTCACCAACTTTGGCAACACCGTCATCGTGGTTCCCAAGCCTTTCAGAGCTCTGCTCGGGTTGCACTTGGATCTGGGTGAGCTGATGTTGGAAAGATCTCCAACACTTCTCTGCTGTTTATTTGTCAGACACTCCATAATGGTGGAAATTCCAGTTCATGTCTTCTTAAATTGTCATCCTTTGCAGGAATCCTCTACTACGTCTACATGGGAATGCTCGCGGTATTCTGCACCAACGCCATCAACATCTTAGCGGGCATCAACGGCATCGAATCAGGTCAAGCCCTCTTTATCTCTGGTTCCATCATAATCTTCAACCTGTTGGAGCTCACTGGTGAGTGCCGTCCTCAATTTTTATAATAAACAAGTTGTGTATCCATTTTATATCATGTGTAATAATACAAATATGGCTTCCAGTTAATTTGCAATGTTGGATAACAACATGAAAGAAGCTGAGCGTATTCTCTGACCCATTTCATGTCGTGTTTTTCTACCAGGAGATTACCGGGACGACCACGTTTTCTCCCTCTACTTCATGATACCGTTCTTTTTTACCACTTTAGCACTTTTTTACCACAACTGGTAAGTTAAACACACAACCTGGAGCATTTTTAAATTTTTTATCTTTGTTTGAACATGCAGAAAGATATTTAATAGGTAGATATAACCTGTCAACCTCCTTTGTGACAGGTATCCCTCATCTGTGTTCGTGGGAGACACTTTCTGCTACTTTGCCGGGATGACCTTCGCCGTTGTCGGAATCCTGGGACACTTCAGCAAAACTATGCTTCTGTTTTTCATACCTCAAGTGATCAACTTCGTCTACTCTTTGCCTCAGCTTTTTCATGTAATCCCCTGTCCCAGACACCGACTCCCCAGGTAACTTGTTCATTATCAACACATTTTATTTCTTCTGTCATTTTCATTAATCATATATGCAGATGATTCAGTTCTCTTTTTTTTTAATATGAATAACTGAAGAAAACCAGATTTTCTTGTGATTTTACAGATTTCCAACCTTTTTCATTTTAAAATATATCTTTATTTATATTGTATCTACATTTTCCCTTAAGTTTAGGTGTTTTTTATCCTTTTTGAATGATTTGTTGGTCAGTGTGAGAAAGCAGCTACTATTTAATAAATACCACAAAGTGATGGTACATTCTCTAACTTTTTGTTTCTCCTTTTATTATTTCAACTAAA
This sequence comes from Pachypanchax playfairii, assembly GCA_006937955.1. Lineage (NCBI taxonomy): Eukaryota > Metazoa > Chordata > Actinopteri > Cyprinodontiformes > Aplocheilidae > Pachypanchax > Pachypanchax playfairii. The sequence goes on along the minus strand of SSNP01000015.1, from coordinate 2,787,824 downwards.
AGACTGAATCCAGAAACTGGCAAACTGGGAATGAGCTACTCTAAATTTAAAATAAAGGATCTCTCAAAATTGGGACACCTCATTCTGAAGGTAACATTTCTCTTGTTGCGTATTTCTTTTTCAGATGCGTCAAAGTGACGTTTTAGAGAGTTTTAGCCATTAGAACATAATAAGATGAGCAAATAGTTGTGTTTTATGAGCAGTTCTTTCACTGGGGGATTAGATATGTTGTGTAGTGCTTATTCATAGTCCAATCCTGCAGCATAATCTGCAGCAGATTCAGAAAATGCATTCCTAATCTAAGAAGAGATGTAGATTCACATGCACAAAAACCTTAAAAGACACTAACTGACATGTAAGTGGGATCCAGTTGCTCCTGATCAGATTTATTTGTCTCACTAAACTTATTTTTTCACTTCGCTTTTAAAACCTGAACCACAAACAGCTGTTCAGTTGTCCATTAAAACCAGATTCTTCATCAGTGTAGGGGTGTTTGGTTTACATGTGAGGCCGACCAGGTTCGGATCTCTCTGTCAATATTTACTGATCAATAACAGTTTGATCCCCAACAGGTTGCAGAGTTATTAAAGCTGCTCGAAGTGCGCCAGTGCCAGAAGGGAGACGAGGATTTTATTGAGTGCAACAACATGACGTTAATAAATCTAGTCCTGAAATTACTGGGACCCATTCATGAGCGGAATCTAACGGTGATCATGCTGATCATCCAGGTAGACAAAGCATCTGCATCTGACAAGAAATCTGTAAGTCAGATGAAAACAGTTGACCTCTTTTCTTTCTCTCACCAGGTGATTGGGAGCGCAGTAGCTTTTGGGATCCGTTACCACCTGGTGCGTCTGTTCTACGACGTCTAGCTCTTTAGTAAAGACGGAGGGCGACTGACTGAAATGTTCTAATGTTGTGGAGCTTTTTTAAAGGCTTGTGATCTATTTGCCTTTTAACTGACACCATTAGCTCTCAGATATTTGTCTGACTCCACCTGCAGGAAATTTAGCTGTAAGTTGAATTTCACATGTTTATGTGGGTCTGACATCAGCTGCAGGACTAGGTATCAGTAAGAAAAGCAGGAAATGCAACTGGCTCTTAAATTGAATACGTATATGTAAGAAGGTCAGCTTTGTCAGTGCAGCCAGCGTCTTTGGCTGAGTGTGTCCTGAGTTTGACTATTTGATGACAAATTTCTAATAACATAATCACATTATGCATCACAGGATTGTGTTGCATAAATATGTGATACAAAACCAAAAGGCTTAGACAATTTTTTTAAGTCACACTTGCATGAATACAAATCCATTCAGTGTAGGTGGGAATAAAATGTTTTTTTTGTTTTTTGTTTTTTTTTTTTTAGCTCTGAAAATGCTCAAAGAATTGTCATTGTGATGAACGTGAGAACATTTATAACAGTTTGGGGCCTGTTATGGGTAATTGGATGGGCACAGGTAAATAGAAAGGATATTTGCGCAAACGAACTGAGTTAATAGTGTCAAATTTATTGGAAAAGTAACATTTTATGGAGGGTGAATGGTGTCCCGAGTAATTCGAATGGGTCAACACTGTTGAAAGATAGAGTGGCGCTTTTTTTTCCCTCACAGAATGTAATTACAGGTGAAGCACTGTTTATTTTTGAGATTGAATAATAAAGTTGTGAAAGAAAAAATATATATCTTTGTACTTTCATTATTAATATTTAGAATTTAGACAAATTTCTCCAACCAAAAGTAGCTGCAATGCAAGTATTTCAATTTTACTTGCTGTTGAAGAAATTTGCAGAAATTAAGAAATAAATGGGATGTTTCAACCTTTTCTGAAATATAACTCAGCAGAAGTTAAGTTATTGTTACCTGAAATTAAAATCAAGAACCAAGGGGTCAAATTTTACTTAAATACAGCGATTAAGTAAAAGTGCACCGATTGAGTCGATCATTTTACTCGGAACTATTGAGCTAAACTTTGTTCCGCCCGGTGTTTTAGAGTGTTACACTCAGCCCGCGCTCTTGAGACCGTTTGGAAATAACAGATGTTTTATCCACAGGCTAAACATGTCAGAGACACGGTAACCTGTAGTTTGACTCTTCGTGGACGTTAGTTCTCAGTACACGACAGTCCAACATGATTATTAACCTCGTTTGAAAGAAAAAACACGCAACATTTCGACTGACTCGGACTTGGAGACTCCGAGTTGTAGAGATGCCTCCAAAAAGACGCACGCAGAAGAAAGCGTTTCAGTTGGGATGCGAATGGGGTTCGTGTCAGGAGTTTTTCAGTCATATGGAAAACATTTGCAAACATGTGGAGGATCATCTGACACGTCTGAACGCTGAAGAAGACCAGGAAGTAGACGGTGAGTTCGCATCAGCTTAGTCCACGACGTTTCCGTGTCCATACTTATGTCTTCCTGCTTTGTTCTCAGAGGAGAGAACATGTCTTTGGAGGGACTGTGGTTTCTGCTCTGTTGATGGGCTTGAAGAAGTTCGGCGACACCTGTTGTTTCACTGTTACCACACGAAGCTGAAGCAACTGGGTCAGCAGGTCCTCGATGCTCAGCCGGAACTGGGCAGCTGCTCCATAGCCTACCAGAACCGCAACATCATTCCAGACATCCCGGACAATTTTATCTGTCTCTGGGAAGAATGTGAGGTGGGACTGACACTTGAACACAATGGAACACTTACAAACCAAATTTTCCCACGAAAAATGTGCAAATTGTCATTAAAATGACTGTTATATCTGCATTACAGAAAACCCCACTGTGTTTATACACAGGTTTGCTTGAATGTTCTTTTACATCTCCACACGTTCATGTCACCTACGGAAACCGTTGCATCCCTATACTGTTACAGTTTCTGCATTTTTCCTTCATAACATTGTTAGCTTATGAAGTCTAAGAGACCTTCAGAAGGGTTCAGTGGCTCTTGTGGTGTTTTTCTCACCAGATTGCTGCAGGCTAACACAGATAGTTTCCATGACACCCAACAATGGGACACATGGTGATGGACATGTAAGAGCTGAGCTTCAAACATAAGAATTTACTGATACATATCACAGGCTGTCTGGCTTCCTCTGACACGTATGTTTGCGGCTCCTTCTGCACTGCTGGACCTACAGGTCTGTCACAGACGGGCACCAGCTGGTGACTTCTTCAATTCCTCTGCTTTTTATAGATAAAATGGAGTTTAATTAAATCCTACTGTTTTTCAAGTGATCCTTTATTATCTAAGTTTTCCTCAACCATGAATAAAGTTTCTGGGGGTCAATGAGGGCGATAAAATCCAGAATTATCACTCACAGGTGGATCTTTAAATCTTACAGCCTTTTTCCTCAGTAGCAAATTGAAACGTGTCTGACCACAGCTTTCCTTTAAATAGTATTTGTGTAATACTTTATAAACTAATGCAAGTGCACAGGATTTCTCATAATTCCATCTGCAAAACAAAAACACAATGGGAAATACCAGCATGTGCAGTTTTTCTCTGAGCTAAAATAGATTTTTGTTCTGCTTTTAAAGCAACCGCCATATGAAAACCCAGAGTGGTTCTATCGCCACGTGGAAATGCACACTCTGTCCATAGAAATACCAACTGGAGACTCTGAGTTTCCAATACGCTGTGGATGGAAAGGTATGTAACAGCTAGATATTACTGATTTACATGTTGGACAGTACTTAATATGTGAAACGACTCTTCGCCTGTCGTTCTTCAGATTGTGAAGCTACAGCCAAAGGGCGTCCCAAGCTGCGGGAACACCTGCGAAGCCACACCCAGGAGAAGCTGGTGGCTTGTCCAGGCTGCGGGGGGATGTACGCCAACAACACCAAATTCTTTGACCACATCATACGACAGAGCGCCATGGATGGTAGAGCCTGTTGGAAGAATGTCATCAAGGTTTTTCTTGAATTCAGATATCATCATAAATTTTTCTGTTGCTGTGTGTGTGTGTGTGCTGCAGGTCAAAGGTTTCAGTGTTCTCACTGCTCCAAACGATTCGCCACAGAAAGACTTCTGAGAGACCACATGAGGACCCACGGTTAGTTGTTTTAACCTCTGTATTTTACTGACTCTTAGTCACTCATCTACTTACATCCTGCACAAAATGGTCTCCGATTAATATTATTGAAGGAATCTAGTCACAAAGAACAACTCTGGTTCATTGTTAGATGTGTTGAGTGTGAGTGATTCAGACTTGGGTTTGTTTTTCTTACATTGGAACAGTGAGTCACTACAAATGTCCTCTGTGTGACATGACCTGTCCGTCACCTTCTGCACTACGCAGCCACATCAAGTTTCGCCACAGTAACGAGAAGCCGTACAGCTGTGACTACTGTGAATACAGGTACCCACAAAAGCACAAAATATCCTTTTACATATATTTTAGGATTTTTCATTTAAGTGTGGAAAAAAAGTATGAAAGATGAGAGTCGTACAAACCAACAAGAGGATTCACTTAAATAAAGAACTGAAGTGCTTTTTTATTATATTTTTTAAAGAAAATTTCTTGTTTACATGGAGGAGGTGGGATTTAAAACCTATACTGCAGCCAGCCATTAGGTGGCGCTTGTCGCCATACCTTTCAATAATCCTGCAGATAATCACTGAAGTTTTCACCTCCTTCTTTCTGCTTTCATAGCTGTAAGAATCTGATCGACCTGCGTAAACATCTGGACACCCACAGCAGCGATCCGGCGTTCCGATGTGACGTTCCTGGGTGTGATTTCACCTGTCGTACACCCGGCACCTTGAAGCTTCACCATCAAAAAGAGCACGAGGTGATCTTTGCATTAACTATAGATAAGTGCACTGCAGATTTGATGTTACATCAGATCTGATTTAACACCATTGTGATTTTTTTTCTCTATAATCAGAAGAGTTTTACAGCTCGGTACAAGTGTCATGTGTGTGGCCAGTGTTTCACCAGGGGCAACAGCCTCACAGTCCATCTGCACAAAAAGCATCAGTTCAAATGGCCATCTGGACACCCCAGATTCAGGTCAGTCTTTTATCCCAGCAGGTTCAGAACCACTTGGTTCTAAAATGTAAAATATTTTAGAACTGACAGTTTTTCATCTCCCATACAGGTACAAAGAGCACGAGGACGGTTTTATGCGACTGCAGCTGATTCGCTACGAGAGCGTGGAGCTGACCGAGCAGCTGATGAGAGAGAAGCAGAGGAGGCGAGAGGAGGGAGATGACGACGATGACAGTAACCACACTGAGGATCAGGAGCTGGAGGAAGATCCTGCAGCAGCTGGTTCGGAGGTGCAGGTGGAGCTGAGAGGCGTCCTGCTGGAGGAGCAGAGGGCTGAGGGGCCCATCATCAGCACACAGGAGGGGCCTCAGGAGGAGGAGGAGGACATGTTGTACGTCCTAACAGGAGGTTTGTCAGAGACAGGAGAAGAAGACTCTGTAATCATGCAGCTCCAGGATACGGCGCAGCAACAGGGAATGTTGCTGGACTGACTCAATGATCATACATGACATCACAGAACTAACATCCATCTTAATTATAAGCCTATATTAGGACATAAATGTGTTTTTGTATATTTTTGGAATTTTTTTTGTTGTTTTTGATGATGTTTGTTAATATTTTAATTATTTTCAATTGGTTTGATAACATCTGGAGACTCTGAGGCTTCTGAAGCTCAAGCAGAGACGTCACAGAAAGAGAATCGGGTTTTAACCTGCTGTCGACCCGAATGTACCAAGTCCAGGAAACGAGGGGGTGTCCTCCTCAGCTTGATTCATTATGTTCAATCTTCAACTTGAATAAACATTTACAGATAATAGCACTTTTAAACTTCATCCATAGATTCATCCTTCATTCCTTTTATTGTGGCGCCCCCTTCTGGCTGTAAACGGTGGTCAGAAAAGTTCTATATTCCCAAAATATTTCATGTACAGATAAAGTATATGTAAATATTAAAAAATCTGGCTGCTTTGCAAAGAGGAAGTGGAAAAAAACACCTAAAAGGACACATTTCTTGTGGAAAAAAATAAATAAATTTGTAGTTTCTGAACTGATGAGATGAATAAAGTAATAACTTGGATTGTAATACACACTATTCACCCGTCTCATACATTTATACCTGACAATACCACCTGCTCATCCTCTTCTTGCTCCAGTCTTTCATAAAGCTTCAACAAGAGACTGACGACCATTTTCCAAATCCGGAGTCCAGCCACAGCGTGTTAAAATCCACAGCATTAGCTGTGTGTGTGGAAGATTAGAAAACACATGGAGCTTAACTTCAGTGTGATTTAAACTCACTGCTTCGTCACTCTGGAGTGGAAGCAGCTCTGCTGGGACTAGACTTTGTTCTGATGACCCTGCGTGGCTTTTTAAAATATGTAGTAGAGTGATGTCTCCAGAAGATGAGCTCCATACGGTTAATCGTGCTGCTGCTGTTCATGTTTTCATCCTTCCACAGAGGGATTTCTCAGCTGCTAGAGTGGAATGGAGAGCTGGAAGTCAGTGGTGAGATCTCTTCTCTTTATTTTTCCCTCTGCAGTGTAGCGTCGACCTCCAGCTTATGAAAAACATTTAAGATTTTACTGATCACGCAGATGTTTGCTCAGTTCTAAAGAAGCAAATGCAACTGCAGGTGAAACAGAGTGGATTCCCCAGCCGGACTTCATGGACGACAGGTACTGGTCCGGGTCAGCACCTCTGTGTTTAGGAGGCTGCAAGGCTCGTCACCAGGAGATGAAGAGAGATCGATGTGGGAACTCCAGCTGCTGCTGGATCGGATACAAGTCCCTTTGCAGGGGTGAGTGTTAAACTGACAAGTTCTCAGCTGAATTGTAGTTATTCTGTCCTGCTTCTCTTCTTGTGTCAGTGAACTGCGGGAGGCCTGATGTGGACTATAACGGAGTGGTGTACGGTAATGACTGGTGGGTGGGCTCCGTGGTGAGGTACGCATGTCGCTCCGGCTTCATGCTCATAGGAAACCCCACCAGATCATGTCAGGCTAATGGTCTGTGGACTCCAAAACCCACCTGCCTCAGTGAGTGACCCCCACCCCCCTGATAGGACTACTCAAAGATCTGATTGTCCCTTTTTACTAATTCATGTGCTTTAAAGGGATGTGTCGGCGAGGCAGCATTGAAATCAGTGAGGGGGAGCTGAACGGGACGTGCGACTCCACCTGTACATATAAGAGCTACTTCGGCCCCCCCAAACTGGGCTGCACTCGGATAGACAACTGTAAAAAGAAGGAGACGGGCTGGAAGAGGTTCTTCGCGCAGTGTGTCCCCTGCATTTGTGACTGTGCTTTATCGTGTGGTGAGTATTGACCACATCGTCGAGCAATGTGATTGGCTGTGATTTCCTTTTCAGCACAAAGAGACTTAAATGTTCTTTATTATTACTTTAAAGATAAATTGCTGTATTTTCCTGAATAACACTTTTGACTTTTTGTTTCTTTTTCAGCATCTGCAGGATAAGAGACATTTTTTTTTTTTCTTGCTGTGTGGATAAACCCGTGGACTAAAATCCAGTTGATGGGAGAGACTATTTTATTTTCTCCATAGAATCCAGAACAACAGATTCAGTTACGGGTTTTATTTGATGACAAGAAGAAGAAAAAAATGAAGGACTAACCATTCTGGGAACTTTAATGTCTGAGTTTCTTAGACTTTTAATTCATGGACGAATGTTTGTCACAAATTTTAAATCAACCAACAGAATTTGTCTGGAAACAGATGAGAATGTTTTTTTTTTTATAGAAAATGGGGAAGTGAAACCAGAAAGATCTCACTGCTGCTCCTGTCAGTCCATCTGACCGGGATGGAGATAAAACTTTAATCCTGTTACAAGGGGCAGATCTGAGATCAGAGGTTGTTAGTTTGTTGTATATCTCATCAACAAGTGGTATTTATAGGTGCTGCAGTCTGTCTACCTATTTGAATAATCATTTTTTCAAACATCTTAAGATAATTTAGTGTTTTTTTATGATATTATAGACGGATTGTATGAACGGTGCATATAACAGGAGTAAAACGTCTGTATCCAACATGGAAATTTTCATTATCATGTTTGAGGCTTTGCAGGTGACACTAACATATAAAACATGCAACATGTTGCCTGTATCTTAACTTGTATTTCTTTGATCAGTTGCAGCTTGTTTAGATATTTGGATTCACCACTTTTGCAAAGTTGCATCATATTATTTTGTGTGCAAGTTATAAAACATGTGAAACTGCTGCTAAAAACCACTAGATGTCACTGTTGTTTATTCTCTCACACCATTACATAAATGTCACAGGAAGGAAAGCAAAGCTTGATTCTGTTATTCCTTATTGTTTGAGTTCCAGGAGCTGAACCTGAGGATGATGTGCTCGTCTGCTTTGGGTGTGTAGCAGCCGAGTCCTGTGAAAAGGAGACAGAGAATCTGAGCTGCTGGTTTCTCCAGAAACCAAATAGGTGTTTATTTTAACATCTAGCCTGCTGCAGTTTGGTAGCATTTAATACACTGCTTGTCAAAGACACATTTAGTTTCATTTCTCTTCACATCTAGGAACTGTTAAGTGAAAGAACGACTAATTCTCCTGCCGCCTCACAGCTCGTTAAAGCTTCCTCAGATGTGCTTTTGCCTTTAACTCTAGGGAGGATACTCACCCACATCCAGCCTGGTGAACTCCCCTGAGCTTTCGGACAGGATCTCCCAGTACGTGTGCTCATGTTCGTCCCCAGCCACTCCGTTCACACTCTCCAGAAACAGGCCAAAGTCTGGATCCTCCTTCACTGTGAATCTGGAAACAGAGTTAGAGCATTTCTCTGGAGGTGTGTCTTCAAAAACAGAAATGGATCGACATCTTAAAGAAAAGAGGTGATAAACTTGGATCTCTCTTACTTAAAGTCCGGTTCAGTTTCCTGAAGCCTCCTCAGAGCTCCGAGCAGCACGCCCCCCTCCACCACCGAGCTGGAGTAGGACTCAGGAGTCAAGTTGGACAGGTCGTTCTCCACAGTCAGTCTGACAGGAAGAGCTACCTGACCTGTACCAAAACCAAAAGGATGACACATAATGACACATAAACACCAAAAGTGACACCTGTTTTCATACCTTCATCAGTGAGCGCTCCATGATCCAGGAGCAGAACAAAGCCAATGAAAAGCAGGGCAGCAGGTCTTGAAGCCATCTTCAGTGATCTTTACCTTCAGGTGTTTCAATAGGAACACATCACCTACTTATAGCGTGCCAAACCCACATCAGCCGAATCCCAGAGAACAACTTTACAAAGATATATTTGTTGAGTTTGAATGATTAGGACAGGTTGAACTGATATGTTCCTGTTATGAAAGGAGAAACTGTTAATGATCAGTAAGTGATTGATGATCTGCTGCCAGATTTATTCTGCTCCTTAAAGGAAAAATTAACACAGTAGCTGTTTTTAAGATAATGTACGTGAGCAAACTTAACCTCTGACTTCAGGGAAGGAGAGAAACGTTATCTTATGATATTATGCAACAAGGACTTAAAGCCTAGAAAGCAGCTATGGAGCATTAAAACGAACAACTCATCTGTAATTTCTAAATTTGAGAATAAAAGAAGACAATGAGATGTGACAGATTAGCATTTTCACGGTGATTTGTCCATGTCTGGCTGTAAGGTCCTGTTTGAGATTATTATCAGCATTTGGGAGGAGAGATGGGTTAAAATCGCTCATGAGAGTTCTTTTTAAATTACTCTGATTAAGAAGCAGGTACAATTGGCTAAAAATGGTTTGGATTTCATCTCAGGGGTGATGTAAGTCGTGTAGGGCCCGATTGAACGCGAGTAACCCCGGCTGCTTTACCGAAAATAACCCGGGCACTGCAGCATCAGCAGCTGCGCAGGTGCGGCCTTTAAAGGGACAGAGGGACCTCGGTTTCATCCAAAATAATCATAAAAAAATAACAACAAAAAAATAAAGCCTGTATACTCTGACTGACAGCAGCCGTGGAGACAAGATCCATCCAGTTTTATTCATCAGTGTGTGACAAATCCGAATAATAACCGCAGAGCTGAGTTCTAATTTAATTGTTTTACTTCCTAGTAGCTCAAATGAATCCCAACGCAGAAGATGGGATTAAATAATTAGAAGGTTAAACTAATTAATGTGATATGACGGTCAGTAGAATGAGAAGGAATTTAATTCTGAAGAGTTTTTTACTTTTAGGTGAGAATTTCAGCTTTAGATCAACACTCTAGTTCTTTACATGAGTGTCTCTGTGTGTGTTTAACCCTTTATAAAGGTTTATTATGTCGATTAGTTTAAATGGGAAAGTAAAGCATCAAAACAAAAGGAGTATTTTCTCCTCCAGAATCTTGGCAGCAACGCCCTGTATCCCAGACCCGCGTGCGCATCACATAGACGCACTCACCGGTAAAAAAAAAAAAAAAAACGAGGATAACGGCGACTGGCTGCTACATCAGGCTGCAGCAATGTTTGTGTCGGCTCATCTGATCTGGGTTTTTATGTTACGGGATGAAGACTGATCTTCCACATGGCTGCTGCTGATGCTGAGGATGTTTGTGCTTCACGAGCTCGAAACCGACGGATTTTCTGAGAGGAATAATCGGATTTTTCCGAGGGAAAACATGACAGTCATCCTGCTCCTCTTACGAATCTCTGGGATGCAGTCATAGTTTGAGAGGGCGGCCGGACATGATTTGAATCTCAGGGGTTGCTGTGCTGGATGCGGGATGATGAGCGCCGCACCCCGCGAGATACCGACGAGGAGAACACAGCTCGGTCCTTTCATGTCCAAAAACCGAACCAGATTTTAGTTGGACTCTGTGAGCACACTGGGAGCTAATTGTTTATTTGTTTGATGTTTGTTTTTTCCTGACTGGGACCTTCTGAGGGAGAGCTGATGTTGAAGGATTGGCCTATTCTGTCTGGGGGGATCAACTGAGCGCTGCTGATCTGCTCACCTGGACGTTTCAACATAATAAGAAGTATGTTCAGCTCTTTACTTTTACATGTGCAATTCAACACACTGTAAAGCGAACAAAGATTTATCCTCAAACATGACTCATTAGGGACTTTTTTTTTTGTGTTGTCATGACCATCAGTTTGCAGTTAACAGGTGCTTGTTGGAGAACATCAAGTCACAGCAGAGTGCAGAATCACCACTGCAATGCTTTCTTTCCCTTTGACAACCATCTTTCACTCTCATCCTCAGGATGTGTGTGTGGTTCTCCCACTCACACACACACACACACATAGAAGTGTGTTTTGTTATCCTTATGGGGACCATCCATTGACTTCCATTGATTTTAGTAACTAGATTTATACCTAACCCAAACCCTTTTCCTAACCTTAACCATTACTGATCTATAACTAACCCTAAGACTAACTAAAACTCTATTCACATCATACCTATAAACCTAACCCCTAACCCTAAAAAGGGGAGTCCCCCTTATGGGGACCAGGCTTCGGTCCCCCCTCGGACCCCAGAAAGATAGTAAAAGTCAGGAAACTGGTCCTCAGGTGGTCAGAAAAACAAGCCCCCCCCCCCACACACACACGGAGCTTCACATGACTAAACATGAAGGTCTTTCAATCACAGAAAAGCCATTAAAATCTGTGTTACACAGATTATAAACAGGCTTAGAATGGAAATTCACTAATGGCAAGATGATCAATAAAAAGCCATGGTCAATTTTCATCATGGTCCTCCTCACATCAGGATATCATTACACACCATGACTCATAGTTGACAGCTGGGGAATACTACAAAAATGTTTGTTTACTATGAAACTGTTTCGATGCATTCAGGGACTTTATTCTTTTATCAAAGTTTTTGTTGCTTTGTAATGAGGTCAGATCTGGTTTGACTTGATTTCCTAACTTTATGTTGTAAAATACAGGTGAGTGCATGAAAGGTGTCACGGTTAACCCATCCAAACTAGAAAAACAAACTTTTTATTTCATCTATTTTTTTGTGCCAGAAACAAGTTTTTGTTTATATTTTTCAGTACCCCCCAAAAAAGACAAACTCTGATCTTTCTTACTTATTCATCAATCTCATGATGACTCTCATAAAAACATTGACCTTTCCAGATTGTCTTATAGGAATCATATTTTGTGTGAATGTGCTTATGTCATTTTTTTGTTCTGTAAAACATGAAATGTGAAACCAAAGCATGGCTGTATCAGAAATCAACTTCCTAACTCTCATATTCACCATTTAAACAACCTCCATAAGACAACAGCGTAATGAAACTCCTGAAATTCTATTACGGCTTTTAGTTTGTGAGTGTCACCCCAAGATTATCAGAAACTCCCATCTGTCTGCACCTTTGGGAACTGTACGCGTTTAGGATGTGCTGGCTGTCCCATTTGAGTCTGTCACATTGGGAAGTGTTACTGGTCTTCATTCAAGGCATTAAATTCAAATGCAGAACCTTACCTTAACAATTTGTCATCAAGTTACTGCAGAAGCTCGTTAATGATGCCGCCAATTTCAACCAGGAGTCTTGAAGCAGGAACACAACTCCGAGCAGGTGGACCTTTACCTGATCAACCAGGCCCAAGTCTTTGACAGAATACTTTACAAAGACGTGCATTTGAACATAATGCAGGAGGATCTGATTGGTCAGGCTAGGTGGACCTGAGAATAAGGATTACAACAAACTAAAAATCTACATTGAGTAACATATGTTTGAAAAATAAAATGTCCAAACTAACTAAAATATCAAAATATCAATGATTATCCTTGGAAATAATTATAAAAAACAACAACAACAACAAAAAGAAACATCCTCATGCATGTTTCCTCAGTGGAAATTATGTCATCAGACCGCCATCTTTGTATTATCTTTACATGTTGTAAACCACAATATTAGTTGTTAGGGAAGTACAAATGATGCAATGCATTAACTCTGGGTCTGAATATTTAATGAATACACTTATAATTGTAAAGAATCAAGTTGATGTTCTTACAATTTGAAAGACATTCTGACTGCGTGTTGATATCAGGATCAGTATGTTGTTCCAGTTTCAAATTATTGGAAAACTCATGGATCATCATCATCATCACGCACTTCATTGTCTTCCACTTCAGTCAGTCCGCCTTGTCTGGGAGGAAATTCATGTGAATCAGCAGAACTGGACTGTAAGTGTGCTGCAGGATTGAAACCAGATACAAATTCCTCACACTCACTTTAAACAGCCAGTTCATGGACCAAATGCTTGTCTAGCACCTAGAACAACATGTGCAGTAGGTCTTAAATCATCTCTGGAGTCAAAATTCCAACCTCTAAATAAACAATTCAAATAATCAGCACTAAAACCTTTTTTATTTATTTGATTCAGTTTGAGTTAATTGTAGTTAATCCAGGTTTTCTATGTGTTGTGTTGGACAGTAGAAACGTTCTTCTTTGGGGAGGGAGGACTGATGTGTCTACTCTTCTTTGCAGCCTTTTAGAATGGCTGAGAAAACCCTGGATCCGAGTTCGGTCAGCATCCCCATGGAGGAGACCAAACTCCCCGGAGGGGCCCCCCAGGAGGCCCCGCTGCTCACCCACCTCAAGAAGGTGGAGAACCACATCACTGAGGCTCAGCGCTTCTCCCACCTCCCACGCCGCTCTGCTGTGGACCTGGAGTTCAATGAGCTCTCGTACACCATTCGGGAGGGTCCCTGGTGGAGGAGGAGAGGTACTGCACGCTCACACATGACGGATGAGCAAGCAACCACCACCGGTGATGATCAATATCTGCAGTGCAGAAATTTCAATGCACTAAAAAGCCTCTGTGACATTTAAGGGGGAAACGTTCCCCCCCCCCCTCGATGCTGTTGTTCTAGCTTTGCTTCATTGTTCTGACTTATATATCTCAGCCCCTTCTTTCACCACAGAGTAGCAGCCAGCATGCATGCGAGCTTTGCTGCACTCAGCAGAGTTTAGACATAGTAAATAATTTACACTTGCAGGTTGGCACACTGCTTGCATCTCTTTTCTCTCCATCGTGTGACAGTAGGCGGTGGCTGTGAGTCGGTTGATATGCACATGCTATAAGTTCATTACCTGTAGTTTGACTAACCTTTAGCTCAACTTGTCAAATAACCCTCCTTCTCCAAATGGAGACATTTATCCGCCCTGGTCATGAGTAATTATCAGGGCGAGGCGGGACGACCTCAGAGAAACATTTGTTTACATTTCTTCATGGAATGCTATATTAAAACATGATGAATTGCAGGTATTGTTGTTTGAAATCTTATGTAATATCAATGAAAGGCTGGCAGAGGGTTGTTCCACTGAGAAATCCAATGTGCATTTACAAGAAGGAAACAATAGCGATCTAAATCTCTGAAATCCAGACTTGTGATTTCTAATCTTTTGAGTCATCTCCCACGAGCTTCACCCACGACATCAGACTGACGATGTGTAATAGGGACGTCACACTTTTTCTTTGGTTTTCATTAAATCTATTACCTTCGATTTATCATACTGAAACTGAGTCAATTTTTAATAATTTTAACTGGCAGAGTGGAAGTCCATTTTATTGTGTTGTGCAGGTGCTGCACTCATTCTTTGTTTCCCGTCTTCTTCCTCTGCATCAGCATGAAGCAGCTTCTGTACCAGGAGGACTGCAGACTTATTAAATGATCCTTGATGAGCTCTTTATGTTAATGTTACCAACATGTCTAAATACAGATTATTAGAGGGCTTTTTCATTAATCGATGAGAAAAATATTAATTCAGAAAAATGTTTCTTCTCATTTTTAGACCAAATGTATGTTAACTTTAGTCCTTTTACATAAAAGAAAACCCTGAAGAGTCTGTTTGAGAGAACATAGTTTTAGTAAAGGTTAAAAGTCGATGCGTGAGAAAGAAAACCACAATAAGGAATTTTGAAAGCGTGAAGAATCCAGTTGTTTAATTGTAAAACTGAGGGCAGTATTTGGTTAAACACTGACTTACATGAGAAATTTAGACTCAGAAATCATCTGTAGTTATAAAACATTTTGTATAGAAGCGATGCTGAGGGTTTGTATTTTTAAAATATATTTATTAAAATGAAAATGTGTCCCCATCAGTTGGATTTTTATAGTCCCTTTACAGCAACAGAAACTTCACATGACAGAAATAAACAGTAAAAATAAAATATTGAATTAAAAGTTCAAGTAATTAAGAACAACTGAGGACAGAAATTAAATTAAATTAAATTAAATTAAATTAAATTAAATTAAATTAAATTAAATTAAATTAAATTAAATTAAATTAAATTAAATTAAATTAAATTAAATTAAATTAAATTAAATTAAATTAAATTAAACACAATGAATCTTGTTGATCATGAACCCTGCAGACAGCACTGACTCTTTGACATCAGCACCACGGACAGCACCCTGAATTTTAAGCATGTTTGGGTCCGTTGCGTATTCTTACTTACACAGATCTTATTCTGCTAAAATAACCAATAAGTTAAGCAAAGAGGGCTTTTCTCTTGCACATACATGTAACTCTTATCTGTTATGTCTTTTTATTACCAAGTTATTTGTTATTTATAGCATTTGAATATTTTATTTTGTATTTTTCTGACATGCTGCTCACGTGTGTTAAAACATCTGCAATGAGCAGGAGGAGATTAGCAGGATATAGTAAGCACATTAAATATGAACTTATTTCTTGTGGTGCAGAAGAGTATTTTCTGTGGTGGGCGCTTCCTGGCATTTTTATTTAATTTATTTATTCACAAAACTATTGCAACCTGCTTTTGGATTCAGTGTTTTCTCCTTCTGGGATATAAAGGAAGAAAGCTTTATGAGGAAGAGAGAACAGGAAATGTTTAGATGCCTCCTGGCGAGTTGCTTCTCTGGATCTGTGCTGATGAGCTGAGATAAAGTAACAGCTACTGTACATTACTCTGTGCTTCTTCAGCTGCTTTTTTAATGCATCTACAAACATAATTTAAACTCGTGACTCTGTGCTGGACGCAATCAATCCTGATGTGTCATGGATGGATTTTTTTACAGGAAAGAAAAATGTCCAAATCTTGTTGAAGTTGCATTGAAAATGATAATTTTTCAAACATGTTTATATTCCAAGAATAATACTGAGTTGGCGTGAAAGGTAACGGGACATGCAGTTTCTTTGTGATGTTCAGATCACAACATTTCATCAAAAAATATTGTTGATAAAACGAGTTTTTTTTTTAATCCAACAAAGCATCAAGGTGTTACTTACAAAGGAGGGAAAACAGAAAAAAATGAAGTTTTAGAAAGGAGTTGAATTTCTGTTTTTTTTTTTTTTTTGCTCCTTTATTTTAGGGTTTTAGGAAAATTCAAATGTCGCTTGTCTGTGTTATAATTTCACTGCTTTTCATAAAATAAGCAACTATTGTGCCGATGATTCTGCTCTGGTGTCAAATAATGTTTTTACTCATAAACTTGCTGTCAGATTTGTTAATCCAGAATTCAGGTTTTTGCAGATGAAGCCTATCACATCTCTCTGTTTGGGTTCAACAGCATGACTGTAATGTTTGCATTTTTTTTTTTTTATTTTAGTTATGGATTTTCCTGAACTACAAGGTGACAGAATTGAACAAATTGAAATTTTAACAGTTGTTCCAGCATTTAAGGCAGGAGGCAGATGTTAGTCCAGAGGTCAAACTGTGACAATCTAAATAAGACTAAAACTAATTCTAGTAAGTTCAAACGAAGACAAGTGGGCGTTTCCAAGAAAGATCAATTCAAACTAAGAAGTATGTTTTCATAAGCTGTTATTTTACTGCATTTTTTAAATGATTTTTAGACAGAGAGGATCCACTGATTTACTTTGTTTTTATAAATATTTTTATAAACATGGTGGTGTTTCTAAATGTCTTTATCCTCACAAAAACAACAGAAACGACCCAAAACACTGAAGTAACTATTGAGCTGTAACGCTGCCGTGAAAATACATTAACAACAAGAAGTCATAGAACATGAGCATAAACACTTTGCTTAGACATATTTGAGGTACTTTAGTTAGAAGTGGGTCTATGGCATTAACGTTTCTAAAATAAATGTGTTTTACCCCCATGTAGATTTTATATTAGTTCATAATGTCTTGACTTTAGCATGTCCTGGATGACTGAAAACCTTCACAGTGTTATTAGTCCACTGGTTTCCCAGCCATGTGTAACAATTACTTCAGTATCCCAGAAGTTCAGGCTTGAATTGCTGAGTAAACGCTGTCAGATGTGGTTAATGGATGAGCGTCATTGTTCTGTACTCTGAGATGAGCTGCATCCTGTTTGACTCTCATGAGACAAAAGGACTGCGTCTGCTGACACACTCAGACAAGGCGGTTGTTCTGAGCGACTCACGGGGTTAGACCATCAGTATGCACCACATGTCAGGGTATGGCTGCTTCACCTACAACAGACAGATCGTTTGTCTGAGAGGAGGCTGCGTAATGTAATAACCGAGCCTAGAGAGGAGGGGGCGCCATCTGGTAGCTTTATCCTTGGAGATCTGGCAGCTCTGCTCAGACCCTCTAATTGCACTGCTCAAGATAAGAGGGAACATCTGTGTCAACACTGGAGCGATGTCTTTGACAGGGGAGACATGCGTGACAACACTATTTCTAGAAGCTTTCAGAATCTGTGCCAAGTCTAAATCTGGATTCACCGAATCAAAATCTCAACGCAAACATGTCACAAAACCTGAACCGTCAACAGCCACAGCAGTTCGTCCAGGGCATGGATACCTTTTGTTTTACAGTCTTTAATCCTCCCAATGAAAAACTCACTATCTGTGGAACCATTTGCCGAAACACTTAAAGAATCAATGAAACTCATTTTTGTGCTGCAGCAACAGCTCAAAAAAAAGCAGAAACGCTACACGCAGGATATGAAAAGTGCTGCTTTATGTGATTTATCTGAAACTGTCAGGAAGAAAAACTGTCACGAGGCACTTTCACAGATAAGGAAAATAATGAATGGATCATAAATTGGACCACAGCACATGACCCAATAAATAAAAACTGTGAAATTTCCTCACCTGTTAATCTTTCTGCAAGCACACTTGAATTATTTCATCCATCCATCTATCTATCTATCTATCTATCTATCTATCTATCTATCTATCTATCTATCTATCTATCTATCTATCTATCTATCTATCTATCTATCTATCTATCTATCTATCTATCTATCTATCTATCTATCTATCTATCTATCTTCTGTATCTGTATCATGAATAAGCTTATGATGTGACCAAAGAATCATACAAATGAGACTGGAAATGTATTTTCTGCTCATGTTTTTGACTGCTCATCCTTGGCATGAATAATAAATATTCATTTGTTTAGGATTATCTCTTGTTGAGTTTAATTTAAATATATTTTTTAAGCTAATCTGATTCAGGATGGCTGCCATAGCAAACACAAAAATGGCTACTGACGATGGGTGAAAATCTGATTTGCTGGCATTTAGCAGTCATTCACAACACATACTCCAAGCTCTAATTGATTACAGATTAGTTTAGCTGACATCCCACATAATGTCATTTTCTAAATTCTTTCTCAACAAAAGATAATTTTAGTTTAAACTTTGGCATGAAGGCAGCAGGCGATTTGCAATCTTTCAAAAAAAAAATGCTTGTCTGAATTTGGCGTTTTTCTGGATATTTGGTCATTTTTCACTGAATTGAATGAATGTTGAACTTTTTATTTTCTAGTCATGGTCCCAACGCCAGTCTTCAATCAGCATTTTTGCAGAACGTTTCTGCAAAGCTGGAAACCTTATTTTTTATTGAATCTTGATGGCATGAAGTGTCACTCTTTCTTTCAGGATATAAAGCTCTGCTGAAGTGTCTGTCAGGAAGATTTTGCAGCAGAGAGCTGATTGGTATCATGGGCCCCTCTGGAGCTGGGAAATCCACTTTGATGAATATTCTAGCAGGATACAGGTGAGATCCTAATTTGCTCAGAGATTCTACAAATCCATGAAACAAATAGACTCTTTTTAAGTGTTTTTTATGCTCAGAAAGTTGCTTCTTTTGATGGAAATAGGGAAACTGGCATGAAGGGCACCATCCTGGTGAACGGCCGGCCGAGGGATCTCAGGACATTCAGGAAAATGTCCTGCTACATCATGCAGGATGACATGCTACTGCCACACCTCACTGCAAGGGAGGCCATGATGGTAAGAAAATGAAAATAAAATCTTGTTTCAGTTGTTAAAGTTCAGTAATGAAAGACTGGTTTTCTCTGTCTTCCAGGTTTCTGCCAATCTGAAGCTGAATGAAACCATGCAGGTCAAGAAAGAACTTGTGAGTCTGAATATTTATTGTATTTCAGGGAGATTATTTGACATTATTATAAATATCTATGATCATATGAGGCTATTTTAGATAAAACTTCTGATTAAAACAAGTATATCACTGAAATATAACATGTTTGGGTCAAGATTTTTCCTCAGTTGCAACAAAATATTTAAAAATATTATTAAAATTCTGATTTTCGACATACATCTAACAAAAGACGCTGGATGTAAAGAAGACAAAGTCATCCGTAATCTTCATGTCATACTAGAAAAGTGGTTTTATGACAACAACAAGTGGATTTCTTTGTTCTTTGAGAAGGTTTTGACTTTTCGTGTGTCCCTGTGCACCAAACACTAAAAATGATCTCAAGATGATTTTCAGATATGAAATTAAATTTTAAACTATTTTAATAACATTTTATTTCTTTCATCCAGACATTACAAAATGTTATTATTATAAAAAAAAAAAAAGTTAGGTTTAAACTTTGTAGTGTTCTATTTGTGTTGCCATTAGGTCCTTGTTTATTTAGCTCATTCCCACCAACAACAAATAAAAAAATGTTTTAATTGTTTTAGTTTATTTATTTGTCTGTTGACAAGATAAACTAAAAAGCTGATATAGATTACATTTTGAGGATTTTGAGATTAAACTGATGATGATATCAAAGTGAAGTGAAACTGGATTTATGGAAAAATAGCAACATCAGAATAATTCAGAAGCTTCTCTGCAACCAGCTATTTTTCACAACATAAAAACACTTTTGCGGTTAAAAATTGCATAATATTATATTTGCACAAACATGGAAAATATATTTGCAACACTTTTAGGTGTTTCATTCCCAAATGTTTCCCTGTTTGTCTCGTGTCGCAGGTTGATGAGATCTTGACGGCTCTGGGTCTGCAGGAATGTGCTCAGACCCGCACCAACGCCCTCTCTGGGGGCCAGTGTAAAAGACTGGCAATCGCCCTGGAGCTCGTCAATAATCCTCCAGTCATGTTCTTTGATGAGCCCACTAGGTACCCTCGCTAACTCACCTCAGTTCTTCATCACGTTAGGTTAAATACATTTTACAGTCCTTGTATCTTACTTGTTTTTTGGTTGTTTTTTAATCACGCAGTGGTCTGGACAGTGCGTCATGCTTCCAGGTTGTTTCCCTCATGAAGTCTTTGGCTCAGGGAGGACGGACAATCATCTGCACAATTCATCAGCCCAGTGCCAAGCTCTTTGAGATGTTTGATAAGGTAAGCTGAGTGCTTTTTTACCGCCAGACACGTCAAACCTTCCATTAGCTGCTGTTCAGATGGGAACACAACGTGCTGATTCCTTTTATACAGCAGTAGCAGTGCAGCAGTGGAAGTCCCGTCTTGTTGTCTTGTCAGCTATTGATCTATTTTTTCAGGAATGCAGTGTGTTGGAAAACATGTTGTCCCTGTGTTGTTCCTCCACCAGCTCTACATCCTCAGTCAGGGTCAGTGCATCTACAAGGGAACAGTTCCTTTTCTCATCCCTTACCTGAAGAACCTGGGCCTTCATTGTCCGACGTATCACAATCCTGCTGATTTCAGTGAGGCTTCCAGATTCTTTATGACACCTGTTTGTATGTGTCCACATTTTTCTACTGTGTCTTTTTCCTCTGACAACATTTTCATCTCGGTTTCTAGTCATTGAAGTGGCATCGGGAGAATATGGGGATCTAAATCCGGTTCTGTTTGACGCAGTCCAAGGTGGACTTTGCTCAGAAGAGGGCAAGAAGAACTCCAGGGACAAAAGTGACTCGTCTTGTCCTTCTCAGTGTTACACTGTAAGTAACAACAGCCATCTGACGTCATAAAAAGTGTTTTTTTTTTTTTACTTGTAACTGCAAAAAGTTACAACTCTCAAAACTGCACCAACTCAAAAGAAGTTTTAAGTCACAGTTGCCCTCAAATGTCCACATATGTTGATATCTCTAGAAATTCCCATTACATGAGTCCAAACATGAAGAAATTTCTTGTTACACTTGTTTGAATTCTAATTATAAGGAACCTGTTGGGAAAAAAAAGAACAAAACAAAAAACTTGTGTTTCAAGTAAATTGTAACTCACAACAGCAACTTGCAGATCAATTTTCTTCCAGGTTTGTGTTTAATTAATTAATGAAAAGTAGAAAATTGTTATATGTAGTTACATGTCATGTGACCGATCGTTGGACGGAGTGTGTAAATGTTATTTGTCCTCTAACAGCAATAGACAAGTTCACCATCATGCAGACAGAACATGATGTAGCAGGAGATTATTATTGAGTCAAAGCCAGGTAACATTTCTAAAAGCTATATATGTGAAGTAAATGTGTAGTGTCCAACTCCAGGCCTCTAGGGTCACTATCCTGCATGTTTTAGATGTTTCCCTGCTTCAACACACCTGGTTCAAATCCTCTGCATTTCAGCAAGTCTGTTAACGACCTGTTCATTTGAAATGTTGAAGCAGAGGAACATCTAAAACCTGCAGGACAGCAGCTTCTGGAGTTTGACACCTGTGGACAGATGTGATGTTTTCTGACAAGTTATCTCAATATCAAACAGAAACATGAGACAAGATGTACTTCACTGACTGATTTTATTGCATTCTTTTCACAAAAAAGTCCAAACAAAAGCAGTAAACATTCCCTTGTTTTTCTTATCTTCTTTGCTTCATTTATCACTCTCCATCAGCTCTTTTTCCACTTTGCTTTTCTCCTTCACACATACTGTAAATAACTTTCCATAACAGCGTCTGAACTGCAACGAGAACTTCCTGTTTTAACTTGACTCTTCCAGTTAGGGAAATGACACATTTATATCAGATGACTTGATGTTATAGGTTTATTCACTTGTTTTCATGTTAATAGAAAGATCACAGCCGCATATTTGCTTCCTTCAGTTTGTTTTAATATACCAGGAACTCACAGGTTACATAAGCCTTCAATTCTGGGTCAAAAACAAGGACAAGGACTTCATTTATTTTTTATGCAGCCGTCTAGTGCTGCTCACTTCAACTAAAGACGTAGCTTAAAGTCCTTAGAGCAGGAGATCTTCATATATTTAACTCATTGTTCTCCACAGGACACAGGAACCCTTGAGAAGCATAGCTTTGCCACAAGCACATTCACGCAGTTCTGCATCCTCTTCAAAAGAACCTTCATCACAATATGCAGGGACATGGTAAGGAAATAATCTCCCACGTGCACCAATTTAATGAACTTTTCACTGAACAAGTGAGTAAAAATGTTGCTTTTCATACTGATTGTGTGTGTTTGTGCATGTTTTGTAAGGTGCTGACGCATCTTAGGGTTATGTCCCATCTGTCTATTGGAGTGCTTATTGGACTGCTTTATCTCAAAATTGGAAACGACGCCAGCAAAGTCTTCAACAACACCGGCTTCCTTTTCTTCTCCATGCTGTTCCTCATGTTTGCAGCCCTGATGCCCACAGTATTAACCTGTAAGACACTGAAGTCTCTTGAGAATCTGGAATCGTTGATTGTTTTTCTGACGGTTGTGGAAAATCTTTTAACTGTTGTTCCACAGTTCCTCTGGAGATGTCTGTGTTTATGAGGGAACATCTCAACTACTGGTACAGCCTCAAGGCATATTACTTAGCCAAAACTATGGCGGACGTACCATTCCAGGTAGAGCTTTAATCATTTAATATTCACTAAACAACTCAAATGACACTAAAAGCATCTCCTTTGCAGGTCATTTGTCCAATCATGTACTGTAGTATAGTGTACTGGATGACTGAACAACCTGCAGAGGCGGGTCGCTACCTGCTCTTCATGGCCTTGTCAACATCCACAGCTCTAGTGGCTCAGTCTCTGGGTCTGCTAATAGGAGCTGCATCCACGTCACTGCAGGTGGGCAAATCTATTTAAATCAGATAAATCTTTGTATTACTAGAGAAATATTGGCAGAAATCTAAAATCCTTTAAATAAGTTCACTGGAAGTTTGATTAAGTGAAGATGATCTGATCATAGATGAGGATAAACCATAAAAAACATTATAAGATACTTTTGTCCTGATTATGATGATGAATGTTTCCCTTTAACGATAAAAGGATCATATTAAAGTTGTAAAAAGTAAGTTAACATGGTACAAAAAGGCAAAAAATGTAATGTTCTCATAGGGTCTCTGAAGGTTGATGAAAGTTGTCATCTTTTTTCACAGGTTGCAACTTTTGTAGGGCCGGTCACAGCCATACCTGTCCTCCTCTTCTCTGGCTTTTTTGTCAATTTTGACACCATTCCAAAATACCTTCAGTGGAGCTCTTACGTCTCATACGTCAGGTGATCATTATTAAACTTGTTATTTATGTAACTTTTCATCATATTATAGCTGGTTTGTTGTAACTAATGATGTCCTAACTGGTTGTTTTCAGATACGGCTTTGAGGGGGTGATACTCTCTATCTACGGGATGAACCGGTCTGAGCTCGAGTGTCCAGAGACTGTGTGTAAATTTCAGAAGCCAGAGGAGGTTTTGCAGCTTCTGGATGTGGAAGATGCAAAGCTTTATGTTGACTTCATGGTGCTGGGGGTCTTCTTTTTCATCCTTAGACTTGCCACCTACCTGGTTTTGCGCTACAAAGTCAAGTCGGAGCGCTAAGACAACCTCTGAAGAATCTGGATGCTCGTGAATATTTCAGCCAAGTGTTTCTGTTTAGTCGTCTCAGTTTTACGCAGGACACAAATCCAGTGCATACAATCATGAGAAAGACCTGCTGCGCCGTTAACTAAATGGTACAGGGTTGAAATGATGGAAGGGATTTAATAAAAACAGAAGTTTATCCATTACCAAGTGAAAATTATCAGCCTATCTTCCCCCCCCAAAAAACAGAAAAGGTCTTTTACGTCTGCATCATAAAGTTCCCAACAAAGTAATCTAAAGCATGTTTCTTAAAACTCGAGAAATTTGACATTTAATTTCAAAACTTCCATCAAGAAAAACAACAATATTGTAACTCGTTTTAAACCAGTGCCTCTGAAGGTGATCCAATCCACATCAGATTCCTTTTCGACTGATCCGTAATCAGACCGGCGTCTGTCCACATTTCAAGCTGGATTCTTTCTGTTTGCCATCAGACTAACGGAAACATTCAATGGAATAAAAAAAACCTTTTGCGTGACTCTTTTCAGGTACTCGTACAACCCGAAGCTGAACATCCTGATCTTCATTGAAAATGACCTTAAAAACCCGACTGCCACTGGATGACTTTCATTATTTGGATGATTTTTAGCAAAAACCTTCTGCTCTGCGGCTGATGATGTTTGAAACCTGTTTGTGGACATTTTAAACTGATCTAACAAGTGATTTAAAGTTGGATCAGAAACCAGGAGTCTTTACTTTCATCTCATTCTTTGTTTTCATCATAACGGAGGATATATTCAGTGATCTGGGATCAAAATGTGAACGTAAGTTTCCATACAGGAACCTGTTTCACTAACAGAGATGTTTTAGACAAAGTGCAATAGTTTATCCTGAGGATTTAAAAAAGGTGATGTGTTAATGTTTTGACACTGCTCTTCTTTAAAAATGCTTGTTTCCACTTGTTGTATGACTCTTTAGCTTCCACCTTCTTGTCCGAGCTACTAAAATAATCCCCCGTCCTTTTCCCTTCACCTCTGTCTGCTTTGCTGTCTGACACACGCGTGTTGTCCAAAAACTATGCTAGATACTTGAAATGCTGGCTTTCTTTTCTTTGTTTTTTTTTTAATTTTATTTTTTGGTGCCTCTGAACTAAAACTGATTTGAGTTTACTCTGCGGTGTTGTTTGGACATGATGTCTAACTACCTGGCTTTCTCACACACTGAAGATGTGACACACACACAAAATCCAAAACACACATTCACCATCTTTTAGAAAAGCCTCTCCTAGTCACACAGCAATGCAAATTTTTTCCAAAATACTTGCTATGAAATATTTCTTACTCAAACTATGCTACTTAGTAATCCTTATTGTATATTGCATAAAATAATGTGAGTATATAATCAATGATTGTACAGTGAGTATGTCATGCTGTAAACAAATGTATATTTGCACTTTTTTGTGTATGTTTCTTTTTTATTTATTTTAATTTATATATAAAATGGAGACAAGCTCTGCTCGAACGACAGCAAAAAAAAAGGCACCTGAATGTTGGAGGATGAAATAAGCAGCAAAGTCCTTTAATTTCTTCTTTATAATGAGGAAATGTTGTCTTTTATTCCTGTTGAATGTTTTCAAACGTTCTGAAATCAAATACTGGTGGATTTTTTTAATGGAAGAAGAGATATGGGCATGTAAAGGTCAAATATAAATGTGTCAGAATGAGTTGCAAATTGCATCAAATGAATTAATATGTAGCTGATTGTGAGTCTCTGCAGGAATCAAATCGATCAGTGATCACTGATTGATCAGCTTCTCTGTTCTGCACATAGAAAAGGAAGGAGGCTGCAGGTTTGTTTCTGTCATAACAGCAATAGTCAACATTGTGATGTTTTTAGAGTAATACCTCCCCCTGCTGTTGCTTGAGTCACTTTATAAGTCTCATCTTCCTCTTGGTTATATTACGTGCAATAACCATCCAAAGGTATTTTGAACTTTAATGAAAAGGGAACTGAGACTTTCCTCTCGGTAAGCTATGTTGTCATTTTTCTTTGCCTCCAGTTTTTTTTTTTTTTTTTTGGAATAATTGAATTTAAACTTTCAATGGATGTTGAGTGAATTACAGTTTAATTTGACGTTGGCAAAATAATTAGTTTTCAAGTTGTTGCTTGAAAATCTGAGCTTCATAAGATTCTGTCAAATTGGTAAAAAAAAAAAAGTGGATTTGATTCTGAATGGGACAGAAACTCTAACTCTGCTCCATCTTGTTAACAAAGAATCTTTAAGCAGTTTAAAAAAGTCTTAACTAGAGGTTTCGGTGAAGAAATTGACTTTCTCTGCCTTAAAATGTTTTGTTATTTTAAGGGGGTTTTATAACAAGTTAAAATTCTTGGTGAATATTTTTGACCCCATTTAAATCCATAAAATGTCAGTAAACACAGTCATGTGTGGGCATGATAAAAGATCTTTGAAGGTGATACAGCTGATAAATGCAAAAGGGTTTTTGTTTGAACACTTTTATCATTTCACTATTTCATGTTTTTTTAAACGATAACGGAAATGCACTCTATCATGCATGGCGATTAATAATAATAATGTCCAGGCTATTTCCACAGAAAGCTTTGAAAAAAAGACATGCAACTGAGAGTTGTTATTGGGGGGGTTTGTTGTTGTTTGTTTTTTTGTTTGTTTGTTTTACACAGCCAATTTATTTATTTATGTAGCTCTTATATTTGTTTATTTAATGTCCCCTATTAAGAAGGTGTTAAAGAATTGAATGTAATTGAACTGAGTTGAATTTTAAGTTATTGTTTCATTTATGGTTAGTTAACAAAATCAAGTTCTGTATACTGAATGCTGTTCCAAGGATTATAATAAAGAAAATTTATAACCTTTTCCCTTGCTTGTTTAAATCATTTCCACTAAAAATTTTTATTTTATGTTATTTTACATCATGTATCCTAAACTGCTTTTTATTTTCATTCACACTGGACATTGTTATAAGAAATATAACAGCCTACAAGCAACACAACTTTTATAAACACAGTTATTGACGTGTACTATTAATAAAGTCGATTTCCATGTAACTTCCGGTGAGTAGACAGGTAATCATCTTGTTGTATGTTTCATCTTTGTTGTGGACCGGCATTTTCCCACAACACCCTGCTGCTGCGCTCACAGACGACGAAAATGGTGGACAACTCGTCTTCGGTAGGTTCTTAAAAGAAACAATATAATTTACAAGGCATTGACCAGCGTTAGGTTGTAAAATAACATCTGTTTATTAACAGGTCGAGATTGTGGAGGGCTGCCGCCTCCCTGTTCTTCGTAAAAACCAAGAACACGAAGACGAATGGCGTAAGTGTTGACCGTTTGTTTTCCCAATGCTAAAGCTAATGCTAACTAACGAACCTCAGCTGGCTGCTAGCAGAAACCAGTCAAAACACGAGCTGAACAAGACACATAATATGATTACTAAAGGGGGTGAAAGGTGTCATTCTGTTCTATACGTTAATTTATAATGATTCTAAACTAGAAAAGTTTTGTGTAATATCAGAATTTCAACGTATTATTTTCTCTGTAAATAAATAAACTTAAGATTGGTCAGTCTTGCTCTGATTTCACATAATGATTATGATTTTTAAGAGCTTTCTATCCAACATTAAGGAAAGCGAAATGACCCTTTATTTGTCTAGTTAAACCAAGAGAAAAATTGGATAAAAATAAATATAAAGAATAAATAGAACACCGGGAAAAAACTGTACAAAAGCATAAAGATAAAAAAGCGTAGTATTATTTTTCTAATATTTATTCTTACATTTATCACTTTTAGATCGTTTAAAATTCTAAAACCCCCAAATACGTTTTTATTCTCAGTAGTGGAGGATTGTTAGTTAGCTACAACTTTCAGCAGACTTTTGTCAAAAGTGGCTTCATTTTAGTTTAAAATATTTATATTTTCTTGCAGCTCTGGCTGAGATTTTAAGTGTGAAGGAAGCATCTGGGAGAAAGATGTACTATGTGCACTACATTGACTGTGAGTAAAGTTTATTTTTGTTTTATCTGTCACTATAAAGGTTGTTAAAGACTGGAATGGCAGTTTCTTTTGTTACTGTCCTTTTGGAGAGGTTTTTCCATGTTGCGTTAAACGTAGTCATTTTGTCTTTGTAATGTTTCATCAGTCAACAAGCGTCTGGATGAGTGGGTCAACACGGATAGACTTGACATCAAAAAGCTTCAGTTTCCTAAAAAAGAAGCTAAAACGCCGACCAAGAATGGACTTCCTGGTTCTCGTCCCAGTTCACCTGAAAGAGAAGTGGTGAGTAAACCCCCGAGATAAATCTTGACCAAAAGTACTCAAACATTACAGCAAATACAATTAGGATGAGGGTCATCTACTGTTGTTAATGCTGTGGTTTCAGCACTGCAAACATTTCACATGCCAGTATGCTCACCAGCCTCTTTATTA
The DNA here is from genome assembly GCA_006937955.1 of Pachypanchax playfairii. Taxonomy (NCBI): domain Eukaryota; kingdom Metazoa; phylum Chordata; class Actinopteri; order Cyprinodontiformes; family Aplocheilidae; genus Pachypanchax; species Pachypanchax playfairii. The sequence continues at coordinate 2,759,508 of SSNP01000015.1, read as the reverse complement.
GATGCACCTGTCTGGAACCAAGTTGGACCCTGTTCTGTCTACGAAGTGCTTTCAGTCTTCATGGTATAGATTTAACAAAGTCTTGGAAACTTCCCTCAAAGACTTTGGTCCATATTGAAATAATAGCATGATGTGGTAGCTGCAGATGTTTTGGCTACATGTCCAGGATGTGAATCTCCTGTCCCACATCCCAAAGCTGCATTGTTGGATTGAGATCTGGTTACTGTGGAGGTCGTTGGAGTTCAGTGAACTCACTGTGATGTTCATGAAACCAGTATGAGACAATCTGAGCTGTGCGACATGGTGCAGGAGGAAGCCATCCAAAAAAGGAAGCGCGTCGACATAAACAGATGGAGGTGGTCAGTAACACTCAGTTTGGCTGTGGTGCTCTGTTGGTACCAAGAGCTGATGAAGTGATCCATGAAAATGACACCACCAGCCTAAACAGTTGATACAAGCAGGATGGACCATGTTTTCATGTTCTTTATGCCTGATTCAGAACATCTGAAGAAATCGAGACTCATCAGATCAAGAACTTTATTCTGATCTGTTACAGTCTGGTTTTGTTAAGTCTGTGAGTTTTCTATTAGCTGACAGGAGTGACACCTGGTGTGGTCTTCTGCTGCTGGAGTCCATCTGCTTCCAGGTTCAACATAACATCCTCTCAGAGATGGTGTTCTACAGAACTTGGCTGTAACGAGTGGTTAGTCGAGCTACTGTTCATTTCTGTTTTCTCAAACCCGTCTGCTTGTTCTCTGACATAAAAAAACTGCAGCACATTGGATTTTGTCTTTCAGACTTTTCTCTGTAAACCTGAGATGGTTGGGAGTAAAAATCCCAGCTGGTGGGTAGTTTCTGAAATTAAAAATCACTTTTTGTTCCCTGGTTCTGATGTTCGGTTTGAACTTCAGCAAGTTCTCTTCACCCCATCTAGTTACCTTGAGGCATCAAGTTGCTGCCATCGGATTCACTATTTGTGTTTACAACTAATTAAACAGACGTACCAAATAAAGTGTCCGATGAGCGTAAGTTTGGTAGCTATTGAAATGTTTCTCATACCGAAGTGTTTCATTCTCCTCAGACTTTGCGTATCGATCGTTCATCAGTGCTAAAATCTGTGTTTTTACTTCTCATCATTGATTAGATTTTTTATAAATCACAAATCAACGGAATTGAACAGTTAAGCTGCCGACCTGTAACTCAGTCTGTCATTTGCTCTGCTGTCCTGATGGGAGATTGATCAGCTGGTGGTGTCTTTAACGTCTCCCCTCATACTGATTCGGAATCCATCTTCTTGGTTCTTTCAGGTTCCTCTAAAATCTGTTCTTCAAAATAAATTAATCATGCAACCCTTACACACAGAGGAAAGATTAGAACTAGAAATCTCCTAATTCAGTTGGAGACTTTTTCCGCTTAGCTGCATTTGAGAATTAATGAGGAAAAACAGTAAATATTAAAATGTTTGTTGATCTGTCATTTAATCTTGTTTCTTCTGTAAAAGCTGTAAGTGGTTGAATCTCTTCTCTGTTTCAACCCACTGTCTCATCTTCATTCTCCCTTTTTGTCTGGGACTTGTAAAACCTCTCTGTATTGGCAACTTTGTCTCTTTTCTTCAACTTTTTAATCTTTGTAACAACTCAAATGATATTTGTTACTTTTTGATCCAGAACAAAAAATCTATAATCTACTAATCTAAAAACAATCACAAGTTCTTTATTATCTGCTAAATATTTCAAGATTTTCTCAGTATTTACAGCTGCAGCATCAAGAAAATATCCCACTAAAGTTGTGTTTGTATAAAATACCCATTTTTTTAAATTTCTGACGCAATATTTTTAAATGTATATGTACACATTTTATGTAAAAGCTTTGTGTTATTTTACAATGTCACAGTAAATAAAATGTATAACAGCTGTTTTCTCACTGTCAGCAAGTGTCAACCCTTAACATCTGTGATAGAAGAGATACAAACACTGAACCAGCTTTGCAGAAGAAACAGGTAATTGAGTTCATTGTTAATTTAAAATAAACAAAATCTGAAAAGTGATTGTTATATCCAGTCCTCAGTGTTTAAGGAGTCATTTTTTGTGAAGTCATTATTTAGTAATGTTTACCCAATTTGAATATTTATATAAGGATCAACATGTGTGTTATTTAATCCCCTTCCTTCTCTTCCTTTGTGTTCAGAGGAAGAGTCTAGATCTCAACATTGAAACTGCCAAAGCTCCTTCCAGAGGCAAAACCCTCCCCACGCCGGTACAAGTTAAATTTACCCATTCTAGAGATTAATGAGACCCTCTTAATCCTGGTGTTAACATGTTTTCTGTCATGTTTGCTCTGCTGGAATAAAAGATAATTCTGTTTTATAAACCACCAACATGTGGTTTAAAACACGGTTTATCCAGACAACATTTTCTGTTCAGGTTCTGAAGGTGGAATAAATCTATTTGTCTTGCAAGTGATATAAAAATATATAGATAACCAAAAATCATGACGCACAAAATTCAGCAGCGATAATCATGAAGCTCTTTCTGCTTTTAAGAAAAAAAAAATGTTTGAGGCAACATGAAGCAGCTGCAGCTCGTTAGTGTCGTTTACATCTTAACACCAGGTTTAAATAAGGTGTGATTAACAGCAGAATAAATAACCTGGACTTGACCATAATTTAGATGAAAATCTTTGATTTGCTGTGGCTTTTAATCAGATTTGTTTTTAGTCTTGTTCATGTACAAACTGCTGGATGAACACACTGAGTGTCGTTCTTCATTCCCACCTTTTCATTTTGACCTGTGTATTCAGAAAACTGAACCACATGTCTGGTCAGGTGGAGTGAACGCTGAATGTCTGTGTATGTTTGCTACAGAAGAGGAAGGTGGAGAGTGTTCCCTTGGCAACTCAGGTGTCCCCGGCGACCCCGGTCCCCTCTCTGCCGAGTTCAACAGAAGCGTCTCAGGCTGCAGTTTTTCCTGCTGTGAGAGACACCAACACCTTCAAGACCAGAGAAGACCATGAGCAGCTCACCTCACTCACAGCGGTACATAAACAAACCAAATTATTTTAGATGTGCTCGTCTGGGAGTTAATTAACCAGCGTGTGATATATTTCTTCTTTCCCCTATCAGCAAAACGGCACAGCCCGCCGCGTCATTCCACCTCAACCTGGGAGAAAGAGGAAAGCAAACTGTGGAGGAACTGAAGAGGTAAAAACAGCTTATGTACTTTCAGCTTTACAGTCAGTTAAGTTTAATATTTTTCATGAACATTATTTAGCAGTTTACAAGAACCTCTTTAACAAAACCTTATTGTACAGTTTGTCTCCACATATTTTATTTGCAATTAAAGTTAATCAGAAGGAAAAAAAATCCTGTCAAGTTTGTGAAACAAGTAAAAATCTCAAGAACAATAAAGAAATATTCATATTTTAAACTTTTCTGCCTTTGTTAGAGAGATGAATGTTTTACTGGTCTGTTTGTTGCTTTCTGATCAGAAAATATTTAATTAGCATCTTTGCATTTCAACCCTCTGCCAGTATGTTTAAAATCTGGCTTGATTTTGGCTTGTTGATGTAAAAATACATCAGTACAAGTTGGAAAAGTATGCAAATTGTGTATATTGTGTATATTCCTCTTAATTGTCTCCTTTGACTAAAATTTACAGTTTAAAAAGATTGTGTTCTCTTGTTTTGTGTCTTTTTTTTCTGCTAGGTGGTAAAAGTTCTGCAGTACAACAAGCCTCAAAGTGCCAGTGTGTTTCTACCACCACCAGAGGTCTGTTTCATTTTCTGTTATTGTCTGTTGAATGTGTGTTTGTGTCCAAATTTAGCTGTGATATAGTGGGTCTGAAAAAATAAAGGTTCTGTTTTTACCTTTAACCAAAAATCTCCTGGTAAAATGAAAATGCTCTGTGATTGCTCATGTCACTTGGAATGTAAATAAATCATCAAAATCTAAATGTAATTTGATAAATTGCAGTTTAACTCAGATTATCAGTTGTGTTTAATGTCCGTGTTGTTCATCACCAGGATTCTCAGGACAGTTCTGATGGCATCCCGACTGCTCCCCGCATGACAGGCAGTTTGGTGTCAGATCGCAGCCACGATGACATCGTCACCCGGATGAAAAATATTGAGTGTATCGAGTTGGGAAGGCATCGACTGAAGCCCTGGTACTTCTCACCGTATCCACAGGAACTCACCACACTACCGATTCTTTATCTCTGTGAATTCTGTCTCAAGTACGTCAAAAGCCTCAAGTGTCTTCAGAGGCATCTGGTAAGAATCTCTTGGTCACATCGTGTAGCAACAAATGAAGCATTTATGCTCATCTTCAAACTCTTATTTATCATTTAAAGCAGTGAACCTGTTGTTCACTGGCTTCTGTAAAAACATGGTGACAGAAAATCGAATCAGGTGTGTTGGAGCAGTAACCGTTACAGAATATTGACCCAGCAGGACTGCAGCTGGAGACTGTTGGTCTATACTGTAAAAAAATCTTACCTGGCACACACTCACATGTTTGGTGGTGATAAACTACATACAGCTGTTCTGGGACACACTGACAGAGGTGAGGCTGCCAGGCAGGTGCCACCGGACCCTCTGACAACCCCCACCACCAAACATCTGATTGTTCTGTCTCCATTTCCTCAGAGAGAGCGAATGAGAACCCAGAGTTTACATAGTCTTTCTCAGTAAAATCTCCTGAAGTCAGTTTCACACTGTTGCAGTCTGTGTTCAATATGTGTGCGTCTAATGGCGGCCATGTCATATCTTCACCTCAAATTATCCCTGTCTATAGTCCTCATGTCCATCAGGATGTCTCCTGCAGTCTGTCTGCACTCCACTGTGGTCCAAACATGATCTTCAAAGCATGCAGGAGTAATTAAAGTCTAACATTTTGCTTTAATTACCTCCTATAAGCACTTTTCATTGTGGACTATTGCTAATTACTACATGTAGTAAATGGCACAAGCTTCCTTTTTTGGACAAAACAAACACTAAACAAAGGAAGGATGTTCACGCTACATGTGGTAAAATAGTGTGTCTTTTATGTGTGATTAAAAATTTCTAAATTATAAAAGATTTTTTTTTTAGCTTTAATATATATTTTGTTGAAATCATGGCAGAGATCCACACTTCTTGCTCGACTGTTTAGTTATAAAATTAACATCATTATAATAATATAAAGTCCTGCATGTCTAAAGTGTTTTTTTTTATTGTTTCTTTTTTTAGACCAAATGTAATTTGAGACACCCCCCCGGCAACGAAATCTACCGTAAAGGTACCATTTCATTCTTTGAGATCGATGGCAGGAAAAACAAAGTACGTAAGCTGATCAGTTTGTTTGCACCTTTATTTTACATGTCTGGTGTTTAATCTTGGCTCAGAAATGTTTTTTTATATTTTTCAGAATTATTCTCAGAACCTTTGTTTACTCGCAAAGTGTTTCTTGGACCACAAAACATTGTATTACGACACTGACCCGTTTCTTTTCTACGTAATGACGGAGTATGATTCTAAAGGCTTCCACATAGTCGGCTATTTCTCTAAGGTACAGAAATCTCAATGTTTGAACTAAGTGTTCTGTGGATTTACACTTACTTGGATTCAGCTGTTTCTACCAGAATCAAACGTTCCCTGTTTGCAGGAAAAAGAGTCGACTGAAGATTATAACGTGGCGTGCATCCTCACCCTGCCTCCATACCAGCGTAGAGGTTACGGGAAACTGCTCATTGAGTTCAGTAAGTCCATTTTTGGAAGCAACATCATGTGATCAAGACGTATTTCTATACATTTGTGCTGAACTGTGTTGATTTTCAGGTTATGAGTTATCGAAGGTAGAAGGAAAGACGGGAACTCCAGAGAAGCCGCTGTCTGATCTCGGTCTCTTGTCTTATCGCTCCTACTGGTCTCAGACAATCCTAGAAATTCTCATGGACCTTAAACCTGAAAATGGAGAAAGACCACAGATTACCATCAAGTAAGGAAGTTTTTGTTTTAACTTTAATTCAAAAAATCAGTTTCAGAACAGAAATTTAATTCTTTGTCTTTTCATTCTGTTAAACAGTGAGATTAGTGAAATCACGAGTGTGAAGAAAGAAGACGTCATTTCAACCCTTCAGTATCTCAATCTAATCAACTATTACAAGGTGAGACACCAAACTCTGCAGTCGTGATTGAGACTTGTGATTTTTAGGTGAAATGCAACGTCATAGTTTGGTCAAAATATCTTAAATATTTTTCATACTGATCTGAATTTACCCTAATTTTACTCAGTTTGGTCTCAACTTCTCCCAAAGTTGTCTCACATTTCTCCCTCATGAAGCTGAACTGGGTTCCAGACTTGTGTCATCGACTCTGAGACTGTTTTGAGAGACAATTTGTCCTGTAAATTTTTAAAACATGTCCAGATTGAGAAGCTTCAAAGTGTCTGGAGACATTTTAGAAACTTTCTCGTGCTGAAGGCTTTTAGCAAAGCGTCTCCAACATTCGCAGCCGAGTGAGATACAGACTTTATAATCACAGCAACCAGAAGATTAATTAAATATGAATATTTCCCTAATTAGGATAAACTGCAAAGATTAACTCATTATTTTTTTCATGTTTTTGTGTAGAAAGATTTGATTATTAAAAAAAAAAAAGTAATTCCAAATAGAAGGCTGTTTGTTTATTGATGCTGTTGTGGTTCTGATCCAGGGTCAGTACATCCTCACTCTATCCGAGGACATTGTGGACGGACATGAGAAAGCGATGCAGAAGAGGCACCTGCGCATCGATCCCAAATGCCTTCACTTCACTCCAAAGGACTGGAGCAAACGTGGAAAGTGGTGAAGTTCTGACCCTGTTTACTAAAGTCTGGAACAGCAGATGCAAGGGGAATGTTGGGTCAAATAAAGGTTCTCGTGTCTTAAAGGACTCTTGTGGATCCAGAGCTTTTCCTCAGACAACAGAACGTGAACACTGTTATTGGAGATGCACAAGTTTAAAAAAAAAAGAATGCATAAAATGAAACAAAGTTGTTAAATTTAAAAGTACAGTCAGAGTCATTCATGAACAAAAAAAGTGTTTGAAATTAACTTAAAGCTTATATCATATAAAATGACCAAAATACAAACTTCCTGTTGGGGGCTCTCATTTTCTTTTGGCAGCTCCATATTTTGTAAAACCTTTAAAGTGAATTTGTCTCTTATTTGGTGTTTCTTTTTCCTGGACAGATAAAAAAAATATATTTTTTTTTTACTTGCAACTTTTGCATAGTACAATTTGGAATGTTTGTCATCAAAATATTTATGTAAAGTATTTAATTACTGTCCAAAAAAAGTTTTTGACCCTTTCCAGAAATCAAGTCATGTTTTTTTTAAGTCTTTTGACCTTTAGCTTAAATGCTTCAGATTTATTTAAAAATTCGGTGTATTTTTCTGGCAGTTCTTAAGAACAAACACACATCTAATGAATGAATGCATTAACCAGAAGTTCAGCTTTTATTTGCAGTGATTGAACATTTCTGTCAGGTTTTGAAGAGAGAAAATTTTAAATGAACCATTAGTTGCATATTTTTCCATGTAAAATTCAACACAGATTATGTGCTTTCTTTATTTCATCTGCATGAAATATTCTTTAGACTGTCTTTAACATCAGCAAAATACAGTTTGTTAGACCCCAGAATTTTTATTTCTAACTTCAAGGCATTTCTGCTGCTACGCCATCAAAATCTGAAGTGTATAAATTTGGTTGTGGATCTTTCAGATTGATTTTTCTTTGTAATTTTGTAATCTGAAATAATTTCCCCTAGCTAAACAAGTTCCCTGAAACTGTATATAATGAAAACACATGCTGAAGTGTTAGAGGAATGTAAATTTACTGTACAGTCTTTTTTTTCTAACCTTTGTTATTTAAGTCAGCACAACCTGAAAGAATTAAAATATTTTAGCTTTTTTTGTTTACATGTTAAAATGTGCCCTGTTGAAAGGATTCAGGATAAAAACACTTGACCGTTTTAATATAAAAATCTTGAGTTCTTATAAAAAACTGAAAAAACATTAAGTGTGTTTAGTGTGTTTATATTGACATGCAGATGCATTGTTTAGCTGTATATATGAAATAGACTTTGACCTAAAGTTTCTTGTATAAATTGCAGTTCCTGTAATTTCGAGAAAATGAAGCGTTTTAACACAACCTGAATTCTTTTATAAAATGAAGGAGCATAGTCACATAATTTTATTTTACAGGCCACTGCTGGGCCACAATGCTTTCAATCCCCGCTAGTCCGGGTGCACGCATGCGCAAAGGAAAACGTGGTAATGTCCTAAAAGATTTTATTATTGAGAACAATTGTAGATGTTAACAGTTAAGGTTATGGTAGGAAAACAATACAAAACAAATTTTAGATGCGTTATGTAGATGTCCCTCATCATCCTTCCTGTTAGTAAAGATCTGCGCATGCGTCACCGGGAAAAGGCCTGAGAACGTCGCTGAATGCCGCTGATCTTGATTGGCCGCCAGGGGGCAGTAATAAAACGAATCGTCACAAGTAAAGTGTGACTTACAGGTCAAACAGTACGTGTTTACTGTAGTAATAACACCTGAATGGATGGCAAATCGCAGGTGGGTTCACCTTTATCACGTCTGTTTTTAAATTCAGAGTAAGTTTAGTCTCCTTGTAGGTGGCGAGACCTTAATTACGACTTAACGCTCCTTTTTTGTCCTGCAGGTGAGTCTGAACGTGGATGTTACTGTCGGCTTGTTTGTATTACTTTGAACTGAAGTTTTACTGGAGCTTCGTTAAAAAAAACTTTATTCCTGTCTTACTGTTAAGCGCATTGGTCAACTGTATGGTTGTATAGAAAGTACTATAGAATTAGATATGGTATAAATACATTAAAATTCTTTATTATTCTGTTAAAGCAACAGCAAAAACAACAAAAAGTTACTAGAACCGGGCAGTTATTAAGATTACACCCAAAAGTTGAACCGCAGAGGAAAAAAATAAAACCTGACATACAGATTTAAACAGCTAAACTGATTTCTGTAACTTGGTTCTATTCTGGGCACCAAAATAAAGTGCACCTCTGGTCACAAAATAATGTCTATTTGTTGGCGTAATTTAACAATTTTAGCCAAAATTACCTAAATAAATCCAACCAGAGCGGGATGATGCTGAAACTGGGAGAGGGTTGCATGAAATGGAAAATCTCCTCATGGTGTCACTGTAGCATTGAGTGTTGTTGGTCTTTTAAAGCTGCTGAAATCACAGACAGCTGATTCAGACAGTCTCAGTAAAGTAAACAAATATGAGTGTGTCAGAAAGTGACTTTCAGCTTGTATTATTGATACGTGTTGCTGAATCAGTCAAAAAAATATAAATGAAAATGCTAATTTTACTTATTTTATATATTGAAATTTGTTTATAGAAGGTGCTGAGGAGCTGTCATGTAAAAGTTTAGTCAATTTGTAACTGAAACTTTTCTTTCTCGTGTTTTGATGATGAGATCCTTTTAACTATTCCTGTAATGAACCCAGAAAAAGGTAGGCTTGTTTTTTTTTTAAAGCAAACTGTTTCAACGTCTATCATCTCTCGCCTGTGTTTTTATTTTTCTTATCTCCACAAGACACACGCGCCTCTCCTCCTCCTTCCCTGCCCCCAACCTCAGACCAGAGCTGTTGACCTCGTAACACGCACAACCATATGTCACGGCCGGGACGAAACTCCATGCAGTAATTAGGGGGATGGTGATGGACACTGCTGCTGAGTGTGGGTTGAGCAGCGCGATTCATCTCCTGAGCATCACTGAAATGGTTTATACATATCTGCAGGTATGTGGGTTTCTTTTACAGGTGATCCTCCAAAGGTTTCAAACTACACAGGCAACACGTTACAGAGAGATGTAAACACATCGGCACACATCTCACCTCTGCCCCTGGGCTTGTTACACCTTTATCTCCCATGTTGTGTCATGAGTGAAATGTAAAATAAAAATGAAGGTGGATATTCAGATTTTTATTGAGCAAATGTTTGAATTGACCTTCGGTGAAGTGTTTTGCGTGTCAGTGTAAGCCACAAACGGTCGCTGCAGTCTGTCCGTCTCTGCTTTAACCTCCCTCTGACAAGGAGACTGTGAGGGAAGGAGGTGGGGAGGGGGTTGAGGGAGGGAGGGAGGGAGGAGGAGAAAGAGGGGGCCGGCTTTAGTGTGATGTGAATGGAATCGAACCAGCGCGAGAGAGGGAGAGAGAAGAAGAGGGAGGAGGGCAGCACAAATCAACCTGCCTCTTGACTTCAGCAACATTAACAGAGACGCTTCTGCTGAAGACAGAGAGATCGGGAAGTGTTTGATTTTATTTTTGGAGGAAGAGAGAGAGAAAAGAGAGTGGAGGGGTGGAGTGAAAGAGGACATCAGCCGGCAGGAACTGCAGGAGGAAGAAAGAAAAGAAAGAAAGAGCCTCACCGTGGAGATAGATAGCAGAAAAATGCTGTCATGGGGCGAGAAGGGGAGGGAGTCAGCAGAGAGGAACAGGATGAAACAAGGCAGGGTCGAGCAGGACTGAAACGTGGAGGTAAGACTCGTCTTTCTGTCTGTGTGGAGATTTTTACATTCCTGCCTTCGCTGCGTCCTCTTTGTGATAATAATGAATTCAGATAGATGGATCCGCACGCTGCGTTCACCGCTCATACCTCTGTACAGGCACGCGTATGCTCTCACAGGCAGAGACAATGTATGAGAGTCATCGAGGATATGGAATAATGGTTTGGCATCATGGTATCATGCAGCTTAACCCCCCCCCTCCCCCCATTCCTCCTGCCACTCTGCTCATTGTGTTATTGTCACCTGCTTAAAAAATGTCTTTTATTCAATCAGCTGATCATTTGCACATGAAATTAGCTCACAAACCTTTGTCGCATTTCATCTCAGGCCTGCCCTCCTCCTCCTCCCTTTATTCTAACTCTAATATCCCCCCCCCCCACACACTCCAATGCACAAACACATATGCATCTTTCCTGTCTCCCTTCATTGTCGCTCCCCAATGAGGGGCACGATTGTCTCAGAAATCTGTGTGATGACATTGCCAAGAAGGTGCTGCGAAAACCTTCAGCGCTCGTGGCTGCAGGACTAAGAGATGAGGGCAAGGTGGGAGGAGGAGGAGGGGATAGAATTGGGGGGGTTATAGAATAAAAGAGGGATAGAATGGAAAAAAAAGGATCAATAAAAGGATCAGGGTTTATTCCAGGTAACCATTTTCCGTGACTACAAAGAAAAATCCATCAGTGTGCAGTTTTCTGGGATTTGTCAGGATAACGGGTGGAATTGTCTGATTGGCTCAGACAATGATGAAGTGGAGAAGCACCACCTGAGCTGGGGTGTTGTTTTTCAAGGTGGCAGAGAAAATGAGGGATGCAGGAGTCAGATCTGAATGTAGGCTGTGTGCATGTGTGTGTTAGGGCTTCAGGGGCTACACTGGCTTCTGAAAGGAGGAAAAAGAAAAGAAGGGATGGAGAGTCGAGCAGCAGGAAGACGAACAGCAGCAGCAGCAGCTTACGTAAGGCAGTGCACTCAAAGGACGGGCCATTTAATTTATTCTGAGATTCATGATTCTTCATCCCGTGCGGTGGCTGCTGTGGTTGGTATTAACATCTTACATGATGAAATGCACTTTGGCTCTGACGGCAGGGAGCATCGTGTTCGGATTCTCTGGAACTCTGACTGGACGGTTAGGTGTCTTCACAGAAATCCACCCTGTTGTTCTCGTCCTGCTGTGGGAAATAATGAGTTTGTCTTCATAAAGATGCAAAGAAATGATGGTGCTCACAGCAGGCGGCCTGATCCTCCAACTAAACCGCTGCCCACTTTTGTTCTACTGCATCAACAGCACAAAAAAGCATCATTATACTCACAAAAATACCCCAAATTCCAGACTAATGATGTAATCCAGCAGGTTTAGTTAAATTAAAAGATGCATTTAAAGGAGAATTACTGTCTTTTCTCTAAAAACATCCAAACTCATTCACTCCACTGGTTAAAGTGGTTAGTATTGATTATCTTTTATTAGTTTCCTTAATCAAATCAATTTAAACAATTATATCTACATGCTATTACTTTAGAGTTGTCTGTGTGTGTTCTGGTGGAAACAGGTGAAAGTAATTTGGATGTAACATCACTTTGATTATTTATATTAAAAAAAAGATGATGAAATTATCTGTGGATATTTTTTTTTTCTTTTTGAATAATCCGATTTATAGCTCACTGGCAGAAACGTCGCTGTTGTTCAAAATTCACTTGTCATCCCTTTTGTCCATTTCCCAGATGCTTTTTTAGACTCAGATTGAACACTGAGGCGCCTCGCAGTCAGTTCGTATGAAGATCCCTAACCTAGCTATCTGTTAAAAACTATATTATAATATTGATTTTTTATGCTATTATTTACTATCTATGGTCTTTTCCCCTCCTCTTTGGAATTTGAGTAGGAAGCAGTTCTCAGGCGACTCCTGTTTCCTGCACCAAACAAGAACCAAACCAGGCTGGCTGTGTGACTCATAACTTAGCTGTCAGACCTTTTTGTTTCTTTTCTGCTATAAAATAACACCAATCTCCCTTCGGACATCATGTGGCAAGTAAATCTGTATCCATATCCTCCGAGTGTGTTTGGCTGCCAGGATTTAAACTTCACCAAAACAGCTGGAATTATTTTTTTTGCTTCAACTTTGGTGAATAACGTACATTTAATCCACCATCTTTATTTGACAGTAAACATTCAGGCTGCTCTTGTTTTGTGTAAGACGTTGGTGTGTGATTTATGTGTTAAAACGAGCAGATTTTACTGAGTAACCGTCGTGTCATTCCAATGTTTGGATCTTATTTCTTTATTTTTTTATTGCTACACCCTGAGATCCTCCCTGTGGGAGCTCAGTTTGTCAGGTCGAGCTTCCCCCTCATTGGATGGTGGGATTCCTGGAACCAGTTCTTTCCTGTTCTCCTTTCATCAGGCTGAGATCATATAAGAAGATCCATCCATCTATTCTCCCGTTCAAGGTTGCAGTGAGCTGTCGATCTCCAGCAGTCATTGAGCAAGAGGCGGGGTTACACCTGGACAAGTTACCAGTCCATCTCAAGACCATTCATAGATACACTCACACCTTGGATTAATTTAGAGTTGCTAATTAACCTCGTGCATATTTTGGTTTGTGAAGGGTAGTGAGAAAAACACACAAGACAAACATGCTAACTCCATGCAGAAATGTCCCGGCATGGTCTGAATTCCTGGACCTTCGTTGCTGCAAGGCAACAGTACCTGTGTGTCCTTGCAGCCATACAGAAATGTGTTAACTCTAATGGAGCCTTCTGCCGTCTTTAAATCACCCGGTAGCTCTTATTACAAGTAGGAAAGGTAGAAAATATACAAATATCGAAGAATGACTCGTTATTTAGCATTAGCATTGGTATTTTTCAATAAAAATGATCCGTTGGTGATTTTCCAACTCCTGGTGTCAGCACAAGACAATTTCATTACATTTTTTAAATTACATATAAAGGGGGGAAAACGGTTATTAATATCGCTCACAAAATCCATCAAACCTTTTAGTGTGAAATCAATGACAGGCGCAGAAATTGGTCCGTAGAATACAAAGAACTTAATTGTGGTTGCTGCTGTTTTACTGCTTTTTCAAATAATATTTTTTCTGGAAAAAGAAGAATAGTAACTGAGCTCGAAAACCTGAAGTAATGATCCTAAAAGATGCAGAAGCTGCTGTTTTTATGTGACATATTTATGCCGTCCACATGCATAAAGTCCTTAAATTCATAAATGCATGCTTTTATGGATCTCAATCACAACGTCCTTATCAGTTATGTCATACATGCATTAAACTGTTTAGTGGTGCAGTGGCACTTCCTCATTGTTCTTGTTGCTATTACTAGAGAAGTACACTCGGGGGGTACTCAGAGCTGCAGAGCTGCAACCAGCATGGTCGATACTGAGATTTTTAAAGAGGCAGAAAACATCTCACGCTGATCGAAGTTTAAAAATATCCTTATGGAGCTTTCTATTCTGGGAACGTTGTGTGAAATATGAAAGATCGTCATTGTATTTTCTTCAGAATGAAGAGCCCCTTTGTTTTGAGGAAGTTGCTCCCTCGACAGTTTCATTTGCATGCAGCAGAAGTTTTTGACGAAGAAGTGAGACAGGAGCGAGAGCCGTTTTACGGAGATAAATACGATGACCACACACAGGAAACTGACAGCAGAGATGTGATCTCAGTGACATAGATGTTCTAAACCGAAATTCTGTCTCACTTCCATTTAGTTTAGTTCATTTTTATTAGCATGACATTAAAATGTGCTTTCCAGTCAAATTTTACGTCATCCTATACGCCAGGCGAGTCATAACAGCTGCTCCAGTTGTTCATTAATACTTCAAACAGAATGCACAAAAACCTCAATATGAAGCTCTTATTATTCACAAGTGCAACTCTACAGATACAGAACCTGTTTCCTCAGATGAGCACAGTCTGTGTAAGAGAAGCTCCAATAAAGCAGCCGCTGTCTGCGTCACCGGTTAGCAGATCGCTGCCTGAGCTGCTGTTTTTTTATGTAGGTCAGAAGGTGCAGAGCTGCAGAATGACACAATGCCAGAGGGAAGCTGCAACAGGGCTTCCTTAGTTTGTTGGCAGAAATTTGCCTTGTTTTCATTCACATAAGTCCAACTATCCATTTTTTATATCCGCCTGTTCCTGTTCAGGGTCGAGTGGGGCTGCTGCCCATCTCCAGAGGTCATTGGGCCAAACAGTACAGACATCAACAATATGCACATTCAGAACTCTGTTTGTCCTTATGAATAGTTGCAATTTCCCGTTCTTAGCAGAAAAGTAGGAAGAATTACCTTTAGAGGCAGTTGTTCAATGAAAGCAACCCAGAGACATTAGTCTTTTTCTTTGAATAATGAGAGCAATTTGTGTCAACTGAGCTCATAATGGACGGAACCAGTGTTGCCTGGAAGTTAAATGGCAGCCATTACCAAGCAACCCTTTTAACTGATACCAAAACTCATAATCAAAACTCATTTAGAATTAAAAAAAAAAAAAATTAATTAAAAGCTGAGAACAATGTTGGATAGTGAGTTGCAGCTGTTTTACGTGCACTCTGTCTTTAAGTGGACAGCGGGGATTTTGAGGAAGCGGAGAAGGTCGGCCTCTCTTCCTCTGAAAGTAGACAAGGTGGATCAAAACGCTTCAATGTGCTATTTCAGTCATCTTTTTTTTTCCCTCTGCTTCAGAGCTGGTTGCACAGATGATGGCAGAAGAACAGTGAAGCGTTGAGCTCGACATAATAGATACAGTCATGAAGCCGAGGGTCCGATCTTCTTTCTAACACAGAAACTGGTCAGAGAAGGACAGCTGCTCTTCCTGTCCGTGTGCCACGTCTACAGGGTTCGAACGCTGTTTTAACGTGTCAGCAGTCGCACACAATAACATGCACACCAGCCTTTCAAATTCACCCCCTAAATCTCTCGACCCATTGCTCTGTCACACTCGTGATCTAGCCACAAGGTGTATTTTCAGACACAGGAAGTGGTACTGCTCCTCCATTGCACACTGCTGATGTCATGGCAAATAGCCTGTCAGACAATAGCGCCAGTTTTTTGTTTTTTTCCTTCATTCGCCTGCAGAAAAATAGGACATACAGTTACTTCTGTAAGAAACAATAGCACAAAATTTTGAACTAGTGTTTTTTTTCCAGGTTTGTTGCAAGAGGAAGTTGGTTATTAAAATGCACAATATTAAAGAAGTAGCTTTTTGTGCCATACTTCCTCTTTGTATCGAAGAGAAAATAGTCCACATAAATCTGACTCCATCCACTCACTTGTGCAAGTTGTTTCTGCTCTGACTCCTGCCTGTCTGCCGTTTAGCAGACTCCTCTCCAACCTTGTCTGCTTCCAAATTAAACCCCCAAAAAAAAGAGGCAAAAAAAAAAAAAAAACAAAGTGAAACTGGAACAGCTGAAGTCACTCAGCGACGAAGTGACCTTTTCACCACGCCGATTTACTGTAACACATGAGACGCACGTCCTCCGAGAAGTCAGACGCAGACTTAGATATAAATCATAACAAATCTGCTTCAGCCGGCCGATGAATAATTAACATCACAGTAACCCTCGCCCTCTTTCGGCCCAGCCAAATTAATAATGTATTAGCCAGAAGATTTACTTTCAATTTATACTGCGGAGCCTAAAGGAAGTCTTGACCTCTGTGTGCGTATCGATTGTGCTGCGTAGAGAAGCTAATGCAGACAAAATAGCACTTAATTTTTCAGACTATTTCCCAACAACTTTTCCCGGGAGATTTCTTTTTAGGCCCGTTGCACCTTTCTTTGGAACCATAACAATTAAAAAATCAGTGTTAAAATGCTTCATTATGAAAATGTGTTCAATTTAAAGAAAATAATCAACAACATTCATAATCAGGGCTGCAAATAATATTGAGGCACATTTATTGAGGTATCATCAGAACAGAGCATGCTGAAACAGAAAAGTCTCAGACTATTCTTTCAAAATAAAAGCCAGTTTCAAAGTAAAGCCAGTGCATTTTGGGTTTGTAACCTGTGTAGATTTGATTTCAACAGTTAGGGACTTTGCAGGAGTTTACTGGTCGGTGCTTCATTTTGGGTCTGTCATCATTTATTCCATCTCTAAAAACTATTTTGGTAAATTTAAGGTTTGAGGATTAGGCTATCTCACAAAATTCTGATAGTTTCTTTATTTTTCAGGTATAATGAGTTAAATTTAGGAATATGCATGAAAAAATGACAAAAATATTCTAACTTAGTCTGATCCAACTAATAATGAATGTTTTGTTTTTTCATTTTGTGTCTCCATTATTCCACTGCACATTTACCAACAGACGCAGCTCGGTGAGATGCAGGTTTTATTGAGGATGCATGTGTGAAGAAGGTCCTAGCGGCACAAAACGATACTATTAACAAACTAAAACTGGTTATAGTTACGGGTTTGAGCATCAGTTTGTTTAAAACATTGTTCTCACTAATGAAATTGGGTTTTATTTATTTATTTGTTTATTTTAATCTGCTGTTTTATTCACCATCTTCATGCTTAGCATTTTACATCATCAAGTTGAGCAGCAGATACTCAGGATTATGTGTCTGTGGGGATCAATACCTCAGGCTGATATTTTGCAAAACAATTTAAATGAAAAGAGTGATAAAACACTTCACAAAGAAAAGAGAGAGTGCAGCACTTAAAAGCCTCTGGACTTGGCCCAGTTTGCTGTTTGTAGCATGGGGTGGGGGGGGGGGTTAGTGGTGGCGTATTATCAGGAAGATTGAGGATGCAGGAAGAAAATGTTAGTCGTGAGAGTGAACTAATTTTCGGAATCAAGTCCAGCCACATTAATACACATTTTACTCGTGCTATGAGCATTACGTTTCTGCTGCAGTGTCACGTACTCAGAGGCAAAGCAAGGAATGCAACTCGATCTCAGATGTAGCAGGGATGTGCGTGATCGATAGGCGAGCGTGAGACTGAGACAAGGCTTTAAATTTCTCCAAATCAATCACTATTAGGAGTTGATTCAGACCTTGTGGTTAGGAATCGGCAGGGCGGCTTTTAACTAGGACAGATGGTGACATTAGAACCACTGACCTCTGCAGAGTTTGAAGCTCTACTTCTATAAACAAAACTATTTGCAGGCAGTTTTATCAGAAGCTCATCTTGCAACATACAGGTGTTGCTACATCAGACTGTGGCTTGAAACAACTGCTGTAACGTGACAGAACAGAAAGCCTGTAAAAGCAAAACTTTTGTCACTGATCAGATCTAATGGCTGCTAAGCAGTTAAGCCGATTGCTGCAGCTTCACCTCAAGGGAAAAGAGCTCAAATGTCAGCCTCCTACATCAGCACGCCTCTCTTCTTTTATCATTAAACACTACCAGTGAGGACAGCGTCAGCAGTTATTTTGATTAAAGCACACTGAGAGGAAATCTGCTCATTCATGCTGCAGTGTGTTGCAGACTCGCTCTGAAAGGTGTAGAAGTGTTGTGCAGAGATGACGACATCCGTCCTCGCAGGGTTCAAAAGTCACTCGTCTCTTCCTGTTTCACAGGATGCAGATTTGCATGAGTGGGTACAGAATAAGTCAGCTGGCCCTGACTTCCCCAAAACCATGTTGTGTGTTTGACTTTGCTCTCCTGTGACATCCGCTGGTGTCTGTTTCACACCAGAGCCTTATTAATCCTGTTCATGATTTCAGTATATGCATTTGGGGATTGCTGATAAAACATGAAACACAGGTTCTACAAAGCAACCTTTTATTTATCATTTCTAAAAATGATCTCGTAAATACAGTAAATTACTTTATCTAGAGAAAATATCTAAAAACTCTGTAGAAGCTCTGCCAGGCCTGTATGTGGCGCTGTGTCATTTATAAGTGTTACTGCTACATTTTTGTAGTTGTGTTTGTTTGTTTAGTTTCTGTTTTCCGCATTAATAAAAATAATGTTTTAATTGAAAATAAGATCCAAAGTTTTAAATTTAGTCTACACTAAAAAAATACTTTTAAAAAGTAGTATTGACAGTTATTTTTTATTCCAGAGCCACAGACTTTTCCTTGAGTCTCAGGTTTTTATGAAAAGTGCACAGAGTTTTAAGTAGCAGGATTAAACATTGCTGCCCACATGCATTATTGAGTTTCTCAGGGATGGAGAATGAATCTGAGACTCTGCAGAGGGAAGCAGACCTCTTAGATGTAGCTCAACCTCCAAGTCTTTAAATAATCCTGGACGGCATCTGCAACCGAATCAAAGCAGCATTATAGTTTTCAAAACCTGAATGGAAGCAAGAAGCAGACAGCATTGAGGTAAATTATGGAAACATCAGTTTAGCGCTTTAAATCATGAGAAACTTTAGTTCACATGCAGCAAATGTTGTTAGCACCTCTCTGCAGGGTTTGTGAATAGGCAGTGGTTAACAGTTTCATCAGCATGGAGCTATATTGGAAGATGATTCATCCATGTCACATCTAAAGTCAGAGCCTGCAGCTGTATTTGAAGAGGAAATAGATTTCTGTAAACTGGAGGCCTTTTAGCGCAGTTCACAACTGCTAAAGGTGCTTAAAAAGATAATTATATGGAAGGCAAGTTATTGTTCGTGGTTTTTTCGGTTGTTCCAGCAACATTTTTTAAATCAAAGAGGTACAGAGGTGACAAGGTGCTAACTGCTCATTTCAAACCAGAGTTCAGTCAGCTGGGTTTCTCCAGAAAAGAAACAATAAGCCTGGAGACAAGTTATTTGTGATAACAGCTTTGTTCTGAATCTTTTATTCTTAGTCTGTCTGTGAAAACAAATGACTGATCTTGTCTGATTTTGATCGTTGGGGAGGAAGTAGCGTAAAATGGCATCGGAGTTGTCGTGTTAATGTATGCAACAGGAAATACACCAACAATACAAACACTGGTCTCACGTCAAAGATGAGCAGAAACATAAAAGGGGGCCGTGACGAAAGCTCCCACTTCCTCTTTACTTGTGTGCAACATATAATCACACATTTCTCCACAGCGGTAACTCACAACACCGTTCCTATGCAGTGAGGAGTTCTGTTTGAAAAAGGCTGGATGATTTTAAATTATTCACTGGATTATTTCAAATCTAACTGAAGAATCACGTGTCTCTACAGGTGAGCAGTTTATTAACTCTTAAGAATAAATTGCCTTTTTACACCGATAAAACACTTTGATAGAAATATTTTGTTTTTTAAAGTTATGTGCTAATTATGTAATGGTCAGATATCTTACCACTAAATTCTTGGTCAATGTTAAAACACAAATTATGTGAATTAGAATCATGCAAATATTAATTAATTTATTACTATGCATAAGTGATAGTAATGTGTAATGCTCCAAAGTTTGTAAAAATTCAGCCCTAAACAATTATAAATGTAAAATACTACAAGAAAAAGTTCTATGGCACAGTTTATCATGTTCTTAGACCAGTTTTATGTACTGAGGGGCCAAAATAAAAACTGGAAGTGAGAAACTACTCAAACAGATACCAGCGGATATCGTATGAGGTTTTTAGACATTTATAAATAGAAGCGATCTGAAAGATTCTCACATAAAGGTTTTTATACACATGTTGCACATCAGAGAAACATGTTTAAAACATTTACGCATGAACACATATTGCAAGTAAACTTGCAGATTTGCACGTTTTTGGCGTGTGAATTTGCTTTTGTTCTGATGAAAGGTGAATGTGTGTGATGGTGAAATCCCGCTGGAGTAGAATTTTATATCAAGAGTTAAAAATGATGGTCAATTATAAATGTTAGATAAGCATCTAATAGGTTTAGGGGGTAAATAACCCTAAATCACTGTCTCAGAGGCAGAGAGCTGAAAATAGATTTAATTTAATAGAACAAAAAAGGTTGGTGAAACCAAAATTTTCTAAAACACAAGGAGAATAGAGGAAAGCAGGGAGCCAACGGCTGAGTGAGGACAGGTGGTTACTGAAGGAGTAATAGGTGTGTTGATAAGGTGATGAAACACAGGTGTGGTGAACTGCATGAGGGAAAGAATGAACTGAGATGCAGGCAAAGAGAATAAAGACGACACAGGAATCACAGAATCAAACAGCAAAGACAAGCCACAGATTAGAAACTCAAATCAAAACTCCAATAAATTAATAAAAAAATATCCCGCATGTCAACTGGAGTATAAACAGTATGTACCTTTATTTACAGAGATCTGATGAAGTTTTCTGAAGAAACACGTCAAACTTTAGCCTGTTGGAAATAACTAACTTTGAAGCCTGAACATCTGAAGGGAGATAGTAATACTTTACTACTAGTTCATATTACTTTGTTTATTGTTTATTTGCAGGCAATAATCAAAATAGCTGTTATTATCAACAGAGATGGGAAATAAACACACATAAACGCACATTTCATGATGCGAACTGTTTATTTACTTTATTGCTAAAAGTTTTTTGTCCGTGTTGAATTTTTACATGAAATTTTTTTGATTTACCTATTAAGTGTGATGTGCAATGAAACTGGTAAATATTAGTTAAACTAGCAAGAAGGTTTATTTATTTATTTAATGGTTCATCTGCTTGTTGGTTTTTAACACAACTATAAATGCCTTAAACAGATATGGATGGTGTTTTCTGGACAGGTTGGGAAGCATAATGATCAAGCAGTTAGATTTTTGGATTGATTCCGATCACTAAATGGAATTTTTAGGTTTAGATCACACTTTGGGAAAGCTAGCTGTTTGATGGAGGTCTGCACTCTCTAATTACTTTCTAATTTACTGGGCAAATCTTCTAATCTTAGGTCCCAGGCTTTTATTTGCACAGATTAAAAAATTTCCCATGTTTATTTCTGATTTGTTGAACCCTAACTCTTAACTCCTAACTGCTTCTGCATCAATCCTCCTCACCCGGTCCTTCATCCCAGCCGGTTCCCACCACACCTCATTTGGAGCGTTCCACATTCTCCCTGTCGCTACGCTACACCAAGTGACATTACAATAAGCATAAAAACAAACTTTGAAAATGACTTCTAATTTCAGAATTAAATAAATTAACAATAAGTCTCCCTGAATAAGGACAATGGGTCTAAGTTGTATAAAATAAAACAACCTTGGCAGGTGACACTGATAGGAATTTTAACAGTAAGAAAACAAATATTAGTTATTTATATTTAATATATTTTTAGAGGTCATCTTTTGAAATGAGGAAAAACATGTTTTGTAATTTTTTCACAGTGTATTTAACTCGTCCTTGATCTGAGAAAAATCCAAATGAAATGTGCCAAATTGAATAGAGTCAAAGTGCAAATCTGTGCCAATAAATCAAACAGCAGGAATATATCAAATAACATTTCTAAAAGGCTTTTCAAACCCATAACTTTAACTTCATGACTTATTGGATGGATCTAATATTTTAAAATGACAGAAGTTAATATTTCAGCCGTGCTCCTTTTGAGGAAACACAGGATGAAACTTGTGTTTTGTTTCAGTTTGATGTTGAACAACAGTTTCAGATATCATCAATGTGTATTTGTGTAGTTTTACTCGAGTGAACAGGGTTGGAAGACTGGATGAGCTCGGCCTGAGTCGAAGTCCAGCACGAGCTGTGTGTTGGTGACCCTGGAAGTTGTTTGTTGTTGGAACTACATGAAGCCGACTGTGATTTTTGAGAAACAAGCTGCAGCACAAAACAATCGACGCCCACTTTCAGACGGTGGATTACTCACACAGTGACTACATTTTAAAGGATGCAGATGAAGCTGCACCTAATCAGCACACATTAGGAGAAATTGCACGAGTAATGTTGTCCGAGAACATTCATTCAAAAGCTTTTAGAGTGAAACATGAGCGGGTTTTCAATGTCAGAAGCCTTGGTACCATATAGACAACATAAAGGCTGCTGTATTCCAGCCAAATATTCACTATCAGATAGTTACAGATGTTTTAGAATTCAATCAGATCAGCTAAATAACTAAATAACTATATTTCTATACATTATTACTTTCACACCTTTAAACAAGACTATTTTATCATGATCACAAATTGTATGTGTGTCTCGTCTGGGTTCTTCCCACAGAACAGTGAGATTGGGTTAATTGGTGATTCTAGATTGGCGTCAGGTGTGAGTTTGTTTGTGTATCGATGCTCGTCTCTACGTGGCCCTGAGACATGCACTGATTATCAACCAGAGATCTGCACCAGCTCCCTGCGATCCTGAACAGAATCAACAAGGATGTTTGTGCATGTGTTTTTCTAAAAGCTCCTTCAGAATCAAGTGACTTTGAAGCCACTTAGTATGATTGAAATGCTTTTTTCTCCTCACCTCAGCATCAGCATTCCAAAGCAACAAGACGTGACCAGAGAGAGAATTTGGATATCTAGACTTGAAAGGAAAAGAATAGCTTTGTAAATGAGAATATACTGTGGTTTAATACGCAAAAGGACAAAGCAGACCATGTAACATGAGAGTACAATGACGAGTGTGTCAGAGCATGCAAGCTTTGTGAAGAGGCGTGCACATGAATTACATCTGCATAATCCAACAAAGACATAAACAGCACTAGAAGTCATTGAAATCATGATAAAACAACATTTTTCTGTCACTGTGGCAAAAAAAAAAATCCAAAAATATCCCAGCGGAATATTGGAAAGTAATAAAATATGTATTACTGAGGCACATCTAATACAAACTTGGTTTCTGGTTCATCATTTTACTTGCTTCCTGTCAACAAACAGCATCTTGTGTCTAAAAGTCTTGTTGATTTAACATAAACAGCCATCAGCATTTCCCAACACAGCATTAAAACTACTCAGACACTGATGTACAGGCAAGAATCAATCACTTTCTCCCTCTTTAAAGGCTTTTCGCTGTCATATTAAAATAAATATCTCTTACTGTGAGGACATTAAGAGAGTGTGCGGGCAAGACAAGCAGGGGAAAAAGTTATTTTTTCACTCTCACTTCCTCCTTTTGCTCTTTATGATTTTTATTTTTTGCTTAGCATTGCTCATATTATGAGCACAATTGTTTACACAATAAAATTAAAGGGACTTTCTATCTTTTTAAGGCCAAAACATAATCAATAGTAACATAAATGATCTGAATTTGAGGTGGAACTTTGTTTAAATGCAATATTCTTAGGTAATAGAAACGTGTCTGAGCTCACGTGTCTTGAATCTTTTTTGGGGTTTTTTCTGTTAGCTGTCATTGCACCTCTGCACCTGCTCTTTAGGCTGCAAGAGAGATGAGTTGCATGTGACGAAGCCAGACAGGAAGAACCATTGTACTTTACTGACAGCGGTAAAATGTTTCGGTTTGGTCAAAAACAAGACACAGGAGACAAATGATGACAGAAACAGGCTGAACTTGACCTAAAGCACGATCCATTTTCATGGTGAGTTGCTGTTACACTTTAGAAACAACAGAATATACCTGAACTTCAATAAAATATGTGTCATAATTCATAGCATGAAGTCGAGACTTTTAAATTACTTTTATCTTGAATTTTTCAAAATAAATATTTACATTTATAATAACATTTTCCACGTTGGAGACGTTGAACAACAGTTTGTTTTTATTGTGAACATATGCAGCGGGTGAGCGGCTGCTTACTCTTATTTTTCTGGTGTTGGCACGCTGTCAGTGATCCAGGAAGGCCCCCCCCTCCCCTCTGTTCATACAGCCTATTGTGAGCATGTGCAGGGTGGATGTGCTGAGCTTTAAGTTCACTGTGGAACTATTTAGGGAAACTTTGGAGCGGAAAGTGTCCAAAGGAAAGAATAATATTGAGAAAACAGAGTTTCAAGGCCTTTCTCCAGAATAAAGCATCAGACCTGTTTACTGATTTATTGTTATTGTTATTCAGTACTTGCTTATTAAAGACTCTCTCTTGCAGAATTGAGGTCCTGGTTCTGCATTGGGTTGAAAATCAAGCTGTGATTGGCATGATAAAAATGTTGAGCTTAGAACAGATGCATCAAATTGCAGTTTTTAGGTTGATTCCAATGTGACAATTTTAGAGTCCAAAAACATGTATATTAGTTTAATTTATAGGAGAACGCATGTGCTTGAATGGTTGTTTGTCTCTGTGTGGTTCTGTGATGGACCGGTGACCTGTCCAGAGTGCAGAGTGTTAAACTAGTTCTGAATAAAAACATCTGTAACTGCCTTTTGAAAGAAAGTATGTATAGAAAATAAAACTTGATCTGTCTCCTCTCGTTTTAAATTGAGTATGTGGTTCTACCTGCAGTCTGATCTGAATTTCAGATTGAGGTTATGGATCTCTAAAAGACAGTAAATAATCTTTAAAAGTGAGCACTAAAATCTTTAAATTCTAAACAGGTGAGATGTGTTCCTTCTTTCTACTGGTTAAAAGTCTTGCAGAAACAATCTGCGCTAACTGAAGTAAATTAACTTATTTTTTGTCTAAACATAGAAAAAGAACATTAGAATTGTCCAGATGGGAGGAGATAAAACATCTATTATAATCTCAAGTTCAGCTTTTGACAAAAGAAATCATAGCTTGGAGATATAAATTGAAAAAATGTTCAAAGATAAAGTAAAATCAAAGATAACTCCAATGTTTCTGGTGCTTGGCTGGACTGAGAGGGCTGTTTTTAATTCATGTTGTTTTTGTGGAGCAATAATCAGAGTTTCATTATTTTCAAAGCGTGTCTGCTAGTAGTTGGACTTAAATGAAAATAACTGAATATCATCATCATAAAAATAAGAAAACCAACCAGGAAGCTGTTTGACAATCTGTCCAAGAAGGAGACTATATGATGAAAATGGACCAAAGACTGAACCCTGAGGTACACCACATTTCTTATCATCCTCTTTACAGAGGCTGTCATGTTGTAGTTTTTTAATAACTCAAGTCCTATCGTTTACCTGCACATAATCATAAGGTTTTTACAAATCAGAAAAATAATATAACAAATTCTATAGTTTTATCTTCAACTTTACGTTCCTGTATCCAATAAGGATATTTGTTGATGGTATAAATGTCCAAAAGAACTAAACATCCTGCTACTAAAGTGAAGTACCTGCTTAGCTATGTTTTGTTCATAGACTGGAAACAAATTGGGATTTTTGAGTGCTTTGTTATGGTTTATGTCTGGGGGGACACAACAAAACAACATTTTTTGAAGTATTGAACATGCAGGACGCTGATGAAACCGAAAATCATCCGATTCTGATCAACAGCCGAGCTATTGTGACATCTGTTTAAAACTGTACTTGTTTCTGTCTCTTTCTGTGCAGGTGGCCAGTGTACGAGGGCTGCAGGCACTAAAGAGTGCAAACCAATGGATGCCATGTTGGACAGGTTGAAACTGACAAGGCCTCTTCATTACAGAGGACATAGAGACGGGCTCCAGTGATGATCCTGTCATCCTCTCTCCTCTGCAACAAGCAACCCACAATTAAACTTTTCCACATGTGGACAGACCACTCCAGCAAGCTGCAGCAGATTTTCTCTCCTGTCATTCTCACTCATCAAGTCGTTGACAACGTGTGGCGTCTCTCAAAGGCACCTATGAGAGCCCAAAGGTTGAAAGAGTTTCTCCATTTTAAGTGGTGTGAATTGGACTACATTTGTTGATTTTGCCTAGCTGGATTTTTCATTTTCATGCGAAGCCTCCCCATTTCACACCAGCACCACATAGTGCAGGATTAAACATTAACCAGGACAGCAGAGAGCTCTGAGGAATTTAATCGCTAGATTGGAGTCTCTCTCTCAGGCGCCATGCAGTCAGATGACTTCTTCATCCGAAAGTTTCGCCGTCAGAATGTGCGGCCGGCTATTGCCACAGTCAATTTTGAAGCCAAGCAGGAAGCGAGGGTAGTGGAGTGGCCCCCCAGGAGGGCTGGTGATGGTGCCGAGACGGACAGCCTCACTCCGAGTCGTGTGGGTTTAAGCATGCGGATGGGGCGGGGCCACATCATGCAAAGGAGTAACAGCGATGTGACTTTAGGAGATTTGGATTCCTCTGGGAAATCAGGGGGGAAAGTCAGAGTGGTTGGTGAAAAGGTGGGCACGGGGGCTCAGGGGGACTTAGGTGTGCTGCTACACAGGGAATACGGAAGTCTCTCCTCACTAGAGAGACAAAGTCAAGCGCAGGAGTCAAGCGCAGAAGACCATGGACCCCTAAGTCCAAACGCCCTCCGATTCAAAGACCCCTTTCTGCTTTTAGGATTGAATGAAAACCCTCCAGAGCCTGACGGGTTCTTCCGAGGTTTGTCTTCTTCCTTAGGGGACTCTCTAAAACCAGATAAACCACCAAAGCCTGAGGGTCTAAGTAAAAAGTCCAAACCTACGCCCCCTCAGGTCCCTCAGCCAGGTCCATATGACAACCTCGGAGGTGGAGCGTGGGTGAGGAACTTTGCCCACTATGATGTTCAAAGCATCCTGTTTGACCTGACGGAGGTGGCCACAAACAGAGACAGCATCGGACGCAAGAAGAACATCACCTCTGGGGCTTCAGCTGCCTCCCAGCTCCGTCCCTTGTCCCAGTCCACCCCATCCTCACCAGCACAGGGTGGGGGCAGCAATGGTGGGAATGCCGATGACCCTGAACAGTCACTGCTGCTGGACGAAGGCGATGGCAATGATAATGATCTCCTCCTCAGCTGCCCCCACTTCCGCAATGAGACAGGAGGAGAGGAGCAGGTGGGTCTGGGTCAGTCCTCTGGCCGGAGGGGTCTCTGGTTGAGCCTCCGAACCCCCAACGATGCAGTTTCTGTCCTGGAGGAGCCAAGAGAGAGTCACGTCCAACTACAGGGCAAGAGCAACTACTTCATCGAGCACGCAGACCTTGGAGCCCACTACTACCGCAAATACTTCTATATGAAAGGTACGACGACACATTTTTAGAGCAGAAGTCATCAAAAAGTGTAAAAGTTTGGATAATCATTATAAATACTATTATTTTCTTCTCATTATTATTATTATTTTACAATTGGGGTTTTTGATTTGGATTTTTTGCTTTAGGTTTGATTGAAAATTAATTTAAACCTTTACAAAACAAAGAAAACGAAGAAAGAGTTATAAAATATTCATTAGCAACATATATTATATATATAAATATGTATATAATTTGTAAATCATTCAATATATACAGTATATATATTGAACGATTCTCTACCCAGAGTTTCATAAATGTAGTGCAGCACAGTAGTGCTGCTGCCTTGCAGTGAGAAGGTCCTGGGTTCAAAACCAGACTGGTACCTTTCTGCATGGCGTTTGCATGTTCTCCCTCTGCATGATGGGTTTTCTCGGGGTTCCCCGCACAGACCTAAAACATGCATGTGGTTAATTGGAAACTAAAATGTCCCTGGTTGTGAGTGGTTGTTTGTCACTATGTGGCCCTGTGATGGACTGGCAACCTGTCCAGGTGTAACCCCGCCTCTCGCCTGGTGAGCTCAGGAGACGCCAGCTCCCCGGGACCCTGAACAGGAATAAGCAGGTCTAGATAATGACTGACTGTAGTATCACATCTAGAAATGATATTTGGATTAAAAGCAGCCAGCCACAGGTCTCTCCTGACGACAGCCTGCAAACTTTAAAACAGTATTTGTTCGGTTTAAAAAAAAACAGCAATTTATTTCATGATCATTTAATAATCATTTATTAATTCATTGTGATAAATCCCAATGAAATAATTCCCTTAATTCTCTTTGTATTAATATTTGTGTGTTTTTATTTCAGAACACCAGAATTTCTTTGGGATTGACGATCGACTCGGTCCGGTGGCTATTAGCTTTCGACGGGAGGAGAAAGAAGGATCCAGCGGATCTCAGTACAACTACAGAATCATCTTTCGCACCACGGAGGTAAATTCAAACTTTATTTGTCTCTTCAGGTTCAGCGTGTATGACAATAATTTTAACTGGATGTGCTGATGATGAACTCGCCCCTCAGATGAAGACTTTGCGAGGCTCCATCCTGGAGGAGTCGGTGACCTCTGCCGCTCGTCACACGACCCCCAGAGGACTGTCTCCCAAACGGCTGCTGGAGTTCATCATGCCTGAGCTCAACCTGCACTGCCTCCGTTTAGCCTCGAACTCCCCGAAGGTCCGGGACACCCTGCTGAAGCTGGACGAGCAGGGGGTGAGTGACACCGCAGCTCCAAGACTTTCAGAACGATTAAATTGTGTCAGTTTGTATCAAATAGACCTTCCAGGTACCAGACTTTAATGATCAAATCTTTTTTTTTGGTCACTTCACTTCTATTTAACTTAAATTTTGCCAGCAGTCTACTTAATTTAGGAATTTGTATGTAATTGCTGAATTTGTTGACAATATTTGATCTTGTTTTACTGATTTTCTCTGATTTGAAGTCTTTTGTTAATGTTTTCACAATAATAATAATAATAATAGTTAACAAAACAAAATGTTGTATCTTTTTCCTAATAATTTCTAAATGTTTAAAATAATATTTTGTTATATTTGTTAAAATCTTCTACAATTGTTAAATAATTTGAAGAACACATGAATTCAGTTAAAATGAATTAAAAAAAGAAACACATTTTTCCCCATCAAGTATTTAATGTATCAAATTTAAAACTATTTTCATTGCCGTGACATTTTCTTCATGCAGAAGTTGTAAATCCCGTGTTCTGATCTTTCAGCCGCTTCCACCTTTAACTTGTTAAATAAAGAAATAAATGTACTGATACGAGTTCTTGTTCCGCTAAATCACAGGAACTCATAAAGGATAGTTCTTATGCATGAACCGTAAAATGAGGATTCAAAATGAGGATATATATATATATATATTTATTTATTTACATATATAATGCCGTGAAAAAGTATTTTTTCAGTTACAGATTTCTTCATTTTCTACTTTTTTGTCACAGTTTAGTGTTTAAGATCAGGAAATTATTTTAATAACAGGAAAAAATATATAACTGGAGTAAATATGAAATCTACTTTAAAAGTGAGGATTTTATGTAGTGAAGAGAAAAATCTATCCAAACCAAACTATGTGAAAAAGTTCTTAAATGTAATAACGAGTTGTTCCAGTCTTGGCAGCAACAGCTGCAAATCAAGTGTTTGTGATAACTAACTGTGAGTCTGTTGCTCCTCTGGGGACGAATTTTGGTCCGTTTGTCTTTGCAGAATTGTTTAAACTCCGTCAGATTGGAGGTTTTTTAAGCAGGAACAGCCTGTTTAAGCTCATGCCTCATCATGTCGATGGATTTAAGTCTGGATTTAGATGCTCAGGCTTTTCTGGTCTTATTTTACCAAGTTTCTCTTTCTTATTGTTGAATCTGGAACATTAACTGAGAGCAGTGAGGTCAGCGGTGCTTTAGATGTTGCATTTGTATTTACTTAGATGATCTTTTTTAGGTGCAACAGTAAAGCAAAACAGGAATTTGTGTGTTTTTTTCACAGTGTTGTTTGAAATCAGAGAAACATGCAACATGCGCTTCATGTTGGGTTTTTCTTTGTTGGGATTTTTGTAGCTGAATTTCCAGAGAAAGGTCGGTGTGATGTACTGCCGTTCGGGGCAGAGCTCAGAGGAAGACATGTACAACAACGAAAGCTCCGGACCGGCATTCGAGGAGTTCCTGGATCTGTTGGGAGAGCGGGTGCGACTGAAGGGCTGGGAGAAATACCGAGCTCAGCTGGATACCAAGAGTGAGCTGAAAAACACACTCCACACCCGGGTCTATTAGCTGCATCTCACTTTGTCGCGGCTCTGTTATCTGAAGGGCATCTGTGTTCCAGTGAAAGCCTAAGATAACTTATCTGAGTAATGCCTGCAAAATGGCACAGTCACCGCTGATTATCTCCAAGCTGTATTTCCCTTAGAGGAACAGATTTCAGTCTGGCTCTGACAGCTTGTGTTATGATTTAGACATGATGATTTCTTTACCTGTGTTGTGTGTGTGATGTTATTGTGAATTTGCAGCGGATTCCACTGGAACTCATTCCCTCTACACGCGCTACCAAGACTATGAGATAATGTTTCATGTCTCCACGATGCTTCCTTACACTGCCAACAACACTCAGCAGGTAAAAACCAACCAAGCAGTGATGTATCTGTCCCTCTTTGTGGTTTTTTGTGTTGCAGAACTGTTTGAATTTCACAGATTGCACCAGTCCCGTTTTACCAAAAGCTTTTGAAAAGCTTCTGTACACTAAAATGAGCATGACATGAAAATCCTGCCCTGCAGTCTTCACTCCCACCTTCATGGTTCTTACTGTTGCCTCACAGGCGGTCCTCTTCCTGTTTGGCTAGCTGTGCAATCTGTGGTTTCAACCTCTTCACTGTCGTTAGTGAAGAAACTGGAAATGTCACACTAAAAAGATCAAAAGTAACAGACTTGAAGTTGATTTTTTTCCAGGCAAAGTGCTACTAAAATGTTTAAATTCAACTCATTAAAACCACATAAGTTTTGTAAAACATGAACTTATGGTAATAGTGACCTTTTGCTTGTAAAGAGACATATTATGACTTTTTTTTTCACAAGTTGATGGAATTTCCTGAAGTATTAGTAACATGTCTGTGAGTGAGTTCAGATTATAAAACCAAAACAGACTTTTCAGCTTTTAAAATTGAACCTATCAACTGAATTCAGACTCAAAATACATTCATGAAAAGATTTTGTCCAGGAAAATAGTAGAAACATTCATTGCTGTTATTTTTACTTTTACTTTTTTAGATTTGTTTTGTTTACAGTTTAAACGTGCACTCATCAGAAGTCATGGTTGAATTCTAGTCCTAAATACCAAAAGCTGAACTTCCTGAGTCACATGTTGGATTCCAGAGTTTCACCTTTGGTCTGTTCCAGCTGTTCTAAAAACACTGATTATCCAAGTATAAATATATCAAAGTACTTGTAGAGCCTTATTAGCTATTTTTTCTCGTGTTAAACTGAGATAGAACAGAAGTAGTTTTTAAATTTCAGTGGTTTTATAGGTGCTTCTGTTTTTTTGTCTCACCAGCTGCTGAGGAAGCGACACATCGGTAACGACATTGTGACGATTGTGTTCCAGGAGCCGGGCGCGCTGCCCTTCACCCCAAAATCCATCCGCTCTCATTTTCAGCATGTGTTTATCATCATTCAGGCTCACGAGCCCTGCACTGACAACACCTATTACAGGTCGGACTTGATTCTTCCTGCTCTTCCATCAGGGTTACACAGAGTCTCAGGTGTTCAGAAGAAAATACAACTTCCTGTTTTTATTTAGTGAGAACAAGAGAGAATCAAGTTCTCTTTTTTCTCCAGTGTATGAACTTTATGTTGCTTTGTGTGTTAAACCTGCTTCCTGCCTGAAAACAAGACGTAGATTGAATGTTTGGGCTTTGCCTGTGACTCCGTCTTTCCTCGTTTTCTCTTTTTCCTCTCAGGGTGGCTGTGACACGCTCTAAAGACATCCCATTATTTGGCCCTCTGTTCCCAAAGGGTGCTCGGTTCCCTCGCTTGCCTGCATTTAGAGACTTTCTCCTGGCGAAGGTAGTGAACGCTGAAAATGCAGCAGAGAAGTCGGAGAAGTTTCGCTCCATGGCCACCCGCACACGGCAGGAATACCTGAAGGACCTGGCGGAGAACTACGTGACCACCACACCCATCGACTCCACCACCAAGTTCCCCCTTCTCTCTCTGGGAGGCAAACGTAAAGACAAGATGAAGGGGGCTAAAGGAGCCGAGCTGCACAGCGCCGGGGCGCTGGTGTGGGCTGTGATGGTCAGCAGAGATGAATGTGAGCAGGGAGAGCCGAAGCTTCCCTGTTTGCTCGGAGTGTCAGCAGAGTCGGTGGTGCTCATAGAGAGGTACAGTCGCAGGGTGGTATTTAACTGCTCCTGCCGCGATGTCATCGGCTGGAAGGCGGTGACAGAAATTAAAGAGGGGGGACCCTGCTTGGACATCTTCTACGAACGTGGGGAGTCGGTGTCAATCAGCATGCTGGAAAACCAAGCAGACGATATAAAAGAGGTTGTGCAAAGGCTGGAGGTAGGTGGTTGTAGCCTTGTTGGAAGTTTTCCACTGAGTGACAAACAACTGTTTGATTCTTTCATTCTGTTTTAATTACAGCTGGTTACACGAGGCTGTGAGGCTCTGGAGGTCACCCCCCTGCGGGACGGAGTGGGGCAGCCCGGCTTCCTGATGAACGATGAGGGCTTCGTGACGGAGCTGCAGAGGTTTTGCTACGCCGAGAGCGGCGGCCTGCAGCTCTCAGCTCGTGTGGTGCGGCTGTGCGGTCACTCCCTGGTTCACCTGAGCCCAGAGGAGAGGACTAGGCTTCTCCGTACCGCACACAAGATCCACATCACCGTCATCCCACCAGACGAGAACGGCAAACCTCGCAGGTGGGTGAGGTTCAAGTTAAAGGGAAGACGTGGAGGAGAGAGAACAAGACTAGAGTCATTCTGAGGCCACAGCTCACTCTGCTGTTAATGACAGGCTGTAGTCCAGTTAATCCCTGATAATGATGTTTAATCACACTGACGTAGTCCGACCCACTGCAGCCAGCAACTTTCCACTCAGCTGAAATCTGAAAAACAGCACAAACAGCTGTGGGACAGTTGTTAGACTGAGCTAAGTCAAAATGAAACCGGACATCTCTGCTGTTTTCAGCTCCAAACAACATCACAAAGCTGGAGGGTCCTCTGTGAACACCACTAATATATTTATATCTGAACCCTGAATCGTTTGTTCTGTGGCACAAAGCCCAAATTGTCACAATCATGTCACCACGCTTAGCAGAATGTTTGTTTTCAGAAGAATCTGGACGTTTTGGGCATCTTTTGGAATAAATTAAAAGCTATAATAAGTATAATAACTTTGTTCAAGGTCTCTCATTCTTTGCTTCTCTGCAGAAGTTTCTCTGAGCTGTACCAGAAGGCCATCAAGGATGCAGAATGCAAACCCGGTGAGAATCAGTCAGGAGAGGCCTGGGTGGTGGATGAGAGGGAAGGAGAGAAGGAGGAAGAGGAGTGGGTGAGAGAAGAAGAGCTAAACGCTGACGGAGTCTGTGAGGTGGAACCCATGGAAATGCAGGTGGAGGCAGAAGGCAGAGAAGAGGAGACGTATGATAAAGGGCCTAACGAGGGACATGACGGCTCCCTCCTCTCACCGCCCACGTTGCCTCTGTTGAGGGCCACATCTCTGCAGGACCAACCAGCCAATCAGAACCAGGACAGCAGAACCTCACAGCTAACTCGCAGCATTTCGTTGGAGAGACAGCTGTCCTACACGGACACACATGATGGGTGAGTGTTATTAAATGATAAATCCCATCTTAATTATTTATGATTTTGTTTTCATTTATTATAAACAGAAAAGGTGTACTTTTAATTCCACTGCTTTTTATTCTAAACCCAATTAATTCCCTCTCAACCAGCAATTATTGGAAAAATGAATATATGTCCCATTTTTTTACATGGAGTGGGCAGGACTCAAAGGTTTAAGCTTATACTGAGTCTTTTTGGGGTTTGAGGATCAACACTGTCTCATCATGTGTTGGTCAAGAAGAGAAACAGTGTGGAAAGCTAACAGAGCGCCACTAATTCACTTAATATTTAGTTTTTTTATACTGACAGGAAATCACCAGAAACAAGCTCCTCACATAAAGAGCCCAGCTGTTAATGTTTACAACCCTTCTGAATTAAAAAAATGTAAAAAAAAAATGTCAGCTGCTGCTGATGCTGCTGTCTAAATCTTTTAACATTTCTAAAGTCCAAATGTGCACAAGTCATGATAGTTATGATAATCTGGTAGATTTAATTGTGAATGTACAGATTTTAAACACATTTGAGGAAGTAGTGGATTTTAAACTCTTATAAAGCAGCTTTTTGTAAAAAAAAAAAGACTCCTTAAAAATCTTTACAATGAAACATATTAGTCTGCAGTGTGTTCTCAAATAGCATTTTAACCTGTTTAATAAAGTTCACACTTGTCAGCTTGAGGAAGAATCTCTGCAGAAAGGAAACACTCAGTCAGCTGGTATTAAACAAATCAAACTTGATCTTTATTATTTCACACAGCAAGACTTAATTGTTTTTTGCCATATGTATGAAAAGAGGCAAAACACCAATAGTAAAGAAGGGAAATGTAAATGTTATCACTTCAGTGATTTTATGTTTTAGATTTACTTTTCTACTCCTCAGAAAAGGTGGGAAAATCTTGTCTTCTGATTGGCTAAGGCTACATAAACTCGTCTCCATGGTTCCTAAGTGGGTTTATTTTATAATTACACACCAAGTGTCAGGAGTTATTAATGTTTCTCATGAGTTTTTCATTCAATGTAGTCTTAAATATATACTTTGCAGGAGATTTCTTATTTAAATACACCAGCACTGAATCTAAAGTAGCTTTTTCGCTCCTTCATTTCCTCCTCTGTGCGTTGTTGGACAGACATGTGTATGACAACATCGGGCTGAAGGTGAACCGCCATATTTATGAGAACATCGGGGAGCTGAGTGACACCACGCCCGACCTGATCCTGGCCGTCAAACCCAAGGTTCCTATGGAAGACGAGCAGGTGACAAATCCAAGACACGAACATTCAGGTGACCTTACTTTGAGTCGTGCTTCCTCCTTGATCCCAGTCTTTGTCCTGTCTTTAGTTTACAGGAGCTGAGTTTGATGATGACAAAGCTTCGGCGAGTGACTCTTCTCTCCCGTCTTCTCGGCTGTCGAGTGTCGACCGAGCTGAGAGAAATTCCCGAGCTCTAAGTCTTCATAACTCCATCACTAAGAGTAAGTGTTTTTGTCCTGTTTTTATTGTTGCTGTACGTGGAAACAACAGAGGAAAAACAGGCAGAATTAAGGGAATTTATAAATATAAATTCAGGACATTTTATAAGAAGGTCAGAGGAATTATTTGACCCCGATTATGAGTTCAGAATAAAGCCTCATAAAGAGACACAGCAGCTGGCACAATTCCTCAAATGATGCCAGAACAGACTGATTACACATGTTTGCATTCCTGGTTTTCAAGCTTTTTCCTTAAACCCCCCTTTTATTATCCTCCCTATAGGCTCCACTCTTTGTTCCTCTTCTTTCATGCACACTGGCGCCTCTTCCACTAATGTAATATCACCCCTGCTCCGCTGCCAGCCCCATCCAGCGATGGGATAAAAGGGGGACAGATGGGTGGTGGGAGGGGTGGAGTGGGAGGCAGCCCCAAATTAAGGGACACCTCTTACACCATCTGCTCTGCCTCCACTGAGACTGGCAGACTCATCATTTAGGGACTTACTCATCATCTCATCAGATTCCTCTGATTGTTTTGCATTCAATTCTTTGACAGAACCTAACATACCGTCAGGCCTTTTTTAAGGCCTAACAAGTGTTAAAAATTAATTTTCATGTTTTATTTGCTTTGTACCAGCAAAATCTTAATAATGCTGAGTTCATAATTTTCTGTTATGGATTCCATGTGACAGCACACAAAACAAAATGTCTAAAACATGTCATCCAGCTAGCTAAGCTTATACAAAATACCACTTCCTGTGAGTACTCTGGCTTTGTTTCACCTGCATCAACGCAGCAGCAGCACCCTCTAGTGGCAGCTCTTTGTCAGCACACCCAGATGTTTCTAACCTCTGCAGTCCTGTTGATCTCCCACACCCCTGCTGATGACACGCTGACATGCAGTGTGTTGTGACAGAGTGATAACATTTCAGCTTTTTTCTTGCAGTTCTGTCCGAGACAACAGATTCGACTGAGGAGGAGTGGCAGTCCATTGCCGACCTGGCAACGGCCTGCCGCAGCATCCTGGAGGCTCTGTCCCGAGAGGGTGAGGGACGTTCACACCTCTGATTGTGTGTGTTCAGTGTACATAGTAACAACAAGCTGTTGTGGTGGTTAGAACACAACAGAGAGAGATTTATTTATTTATTTCAATTTGAGATTGAAGTGGATTGAATACAATTGAATTGCAGATTTTCTCCGTATAAACAGTATTGTGCAAAAGTTTTAAGTCAACCCTGATTTCTTTATATTTTCTATCCAAGTTTTTAGACTTTTTTTGGTTAGTTTTGAAAGATTTTTTTTAGAACCAGGACTGCCTTTGACCTCATTTTCAGTCTGGTCTTTATCGCTAATTAGAACCACAAATTTTGCATCATAAAAATCAAGCAAAAGGCAGAAATAAAAGTTATTTACAGCAGATTAGCAGTATTATTAATGTTATAGGAAACATCAACTCGATATTTTACACAGGACCTCAAACATGCATCATCCCTCATTAGGAATCACCTGTATGTATTAATAGCTGCATTAGTTTGGTAGAAAAAACCTAAAAATTCTTCTCAAAACCATTTTAAATAGAAGAATTTGCTCATTAAAAGCAAAATATAAAGAGCTGAGAGATAAATCCAGACCATAATCTGCTTTTTAATTGATGATAATGTTCTTTATCGCAGACCGGAAAGCTGGAGACTCTTCTCAAACAGGCGAGGATCAAACTGACGGCAAGCTAAAAGACTCAAAAGACAGGTGAGCTGTAGTAAAGATGTAAAACCCTCTGCTTTATTCAACGATTATCTTTCTTTCCACCATCAACACTAACTTTTTGTAAAACCTCCAGCTCAGATCTGTAATTTAAAAAATAAATTCTTGTCTTTCTGTCGTGCAAAGATATTAGAGCAGAATCTACATTTTACAAACAATATTCCTCCTCAGAAATTAGAACAGCATCACATCCGTCTGAGCTCCAACGATCAACCACGTGACCCTGTAATGAAAGTTGGTCGACCTGAAATCCTCTGCAGCAGAGCCTCCATTCTTTATGTATGTCCAGGACACTTTTCCTGCAGTCCGCAGTCATTATTTATAACTGCAGCTCGTCTGAAGAAGTGCGTCTTGGGGGATGAGTGCAATCACTCACAGGGGCCTTTCTTGTCAGACTTGGCAATTACTATAAATTGACCTCTGAGCGTTACAGGTTTCATTAAAAGGAGCGCAAACGAATTCTTGGGCTCTGAAGCTGCCAGACACGACAATCAGACTAATTGAAAAAGTTGAGGGGAGGTATCATAAGAGAACAATCTCTGCCTTCTGGCTCTCATTTGTTAATGTAATGGCTTCAGAGTCAAAACCAACCAGCTCAGAATTGATTTCAAACTGAACTTCTTTTCTGTTGATGAAAATGTCGCTGCCTCTCTCTGCTGCAGTGACTCTCCAGCCCACCTAGAGGAGAAAGTGTCGCAGCTGGAGGCCATGCTGAAGAAGCTGCAAGATGACCTGCAAAAGGTGCTTTGACTTCCATGAATGTTAATCTCTGTAAATAAATTTTCTAGCTCCATGAGAAAGTTAGCTGGTAGGAAAAAAAAAAAAATATCCAAAACAAAAAAAATTATTCACTTTGCTCAGCTTCTTTCGCTGAAGTGAAAGATTTTCTACTTGCTGATGCGAGCCCACTCCTCCATGCACCACTTCAGATCACTATAGAGATGTATTAAAAAAAAAACACTTTATTTATTTATTATTTTGTGTACAGGTTACAGATTTTTTTGTAATATTGCAGTATCGTAATATTTTGTGTATTTATGAGAAATCTGTTCTCTGCTGTTTTTTTTTTTTTTTTATTTGTTTCCTTCTTTCTGCACATTTCCACCAAAATCAAGTCTGTGTTGCTCTGTTGATCTTTCTTGTCGAAGCTTCAGATTATTGTATGTGATGAATTCCGAGGCTTCTATTGGACGTTGAGTGCAGCTGCATTACAAAACTCGATTCTCAGCACAAAGTCCGCTTGTTTGGCCCCAACTTTTAAACACATCCTGCAGCAGCAGGTGGACG
This sequence comes from Pachypanchax playfairii, assembly GCA_006937955.1. NCBI lineage: Eukaryota > Metazoa > Chordata > Actinopteri > Cyprinodontiformes > Aplocheilidae > Pachypanchax > Pachypanchax playfairii. The sequence goes on along the minus strand of SSNP01000015.1, from coordinate 2,721,231 downwards.
GATGGAGCTGCTCCCTCACAGACAAGTAGACCTTGTGCTGAAAATATATTTTGCCAATACTGTCTGTGTGTGTGTGTCTTTATGTACGTAGAATACATGATATTTCTCCCGACTCTGGCACATTTTCTACTTTGATCCCTGCAACTTTTTGGACTACTGATTCTTACAATGGAACTTTTCACACATTAGTTAATCATCTCTTAATTTTGATTAAAAGAGTTGATTTGAATTTTTCATTCTTTTTGGTAGTTGATTATTTATTTACGGTTTCCCTTTCCAAAGGGAGGATGCTGTGAAGATCATACGTCAAAATACAGTGAATTTAATCATTGAAAATAAAAGGAGGACAATATCTTAAATCCTGAACATTTTCTTGAATAATATATGTTGATTTTGATGCCAGCAGCATTTTTCTGTAAGACTGGGATAAGGGCGAACAGGGATTTTATTCTGCAACAGATCAGTTAAAATAAAAAAAGCAGACAAAGAATTGGGGGGGGGACTTTAATGACTGCATGAGCAATGTCTTTAACAACACATTTCCTAATATTACCTGCACTTGTATGTGTTTGAGGATTACTTTTATAAACTCAGGTGCTTTTCAGGCAGAAACAACAATGAGTTCCAGAGTGACAAAATCTTGAAATGCCTCCCTTATGAGGATGGTGATGTCATAGCACCTCTAAACTAACCTGCAACCCTGAATTTGTCAGGTGTTCCACACCTTTCCTAGTTTGTTTTGATGGCAGTTCCACATACAGGCCTGGCGTAGTTACTGTCAGGGGTCGTTTTGACTGTTTTTCATATGGATGAAGACATTTCTTGAACAACACCATGATGATGAGGATATTTTCAGGAATTATGAATTAAAAGATGGTTCTGGAAAAACTTGTTTCCATGTGAACAAGACGTGCATGTGCTAAGCCTTAAAAACAGACATGAATCTGCTGGTGACGGTTCTAATATCAGGCCAGTTTGCATCTTCTGTGTGAACTTCCTGGATGTGGACCAGACTAACAAAAACCCTATTGACCTTCAGGAGGAAGTGAAAGGGGAGTGATCTGCATGAGAGTTAGAGTCTCCAAAAAGGAAAAAGCTAACTACAGTTTAAAAGCTTAGAAATCCACATTCTCTGTTTGAATTGGATGAACACCTCGACTGGAAAGCAAAAAGCCCAGCTGCCTTTGTTTGAAATTACAAGGATGCAAATCTGTTGCAGCGTTGCAAGAACATGTTAAAACTCAACATTTTAAAGAAAATAGTTTCTAAACAGAGTCCAGAGATTCTGTCAGCCAGAGTTTTAAAGCTAGCTTCAGCAGTGGGGACTGAGAAGTGCACGCACGCATGGATGACTAGCAAATCTATAAAAATCATCACTGGATAACAATATAGGATTTAGAGCGACACATGCTGCAATCCAGATAATCTTTAGAAGAAATCATGGCTGAAAAACAACGATTTTATTTGTTAATTGCTTTAATTAAATCAACATTTATTTTACAACATTTAGAGAAGCTGGACTCATACAGTACAGCTGCTGAAGCAGGTACTTTTTGATAAATAATTATTAAAAACTTGGAAAATACGGGCCGATAAATCATCGTACTCCTTGTCCTGATCAGTCAAACTCTGAGAAAAACTGTCAAATTAGAAAATAGGATAAAAAAAACCCGGAACTGTTAACCAGCAGAAAGTTTTCCCGATTCAAAACGGAAAAAAATACAGCAAATGATCTACTCAGTTCCTACAACATCGTGGTGATTCACGTCCCGTCCCAAGTCTTTTTAACGTTACTGGCAACCCCTAAAAATAAAGTGAAAGGATTTTTTTAAATGGTCGAATCTCCTGATTTAGTCATTTTAGAAATTTGTACTTGTTTTGATTTTATTGACCTTTTACACAGTGCCCTGTATTCCTTAGATGGGTAATCAACTGGTTATCAAATGTGACAATTTGCTGCTTTTCCCTGTTTTAAGAATCAACATGAAAACATTGCTTTGGACTTTGGGAACTTGTGATTGTGTTTCTGTCAGTTTTTGACATTTTATGAATGAAAAAAATCATCATCAGACTGTTCAGTCACAAAAAATAATCAGTAGCTGCAGCCTTATATGCTTTGTAACTGATAAGGTGACCATCAGCCCTTAAAGCACTGATTTTAATAAACAATATGCAACAGTAAAGATCAGAAAATGTTTGGTTGTTTTCAGCTGATGCATAATTCAAACAAACAAAAGATCAGCTCACTGGGAAACATCTTTCTGTGAGGTTTTTCTTCTTCTTCACTGTGTGTCTCTGCTTGTCACGTCTTCTCTTACACACTGTTTTCACCCACGAGTTTCCTTGAAAACGCAGCACTGTACCTGTCGCCCTCCTCTCGTTCCTTCCACAGCAATCTGAGCGACAGCTTTTGTTTCTGTTGTGTGCCGATGTTTTGCAGGAGAAGGAGGACAAGGCGGTGCTGCAGGCCGAGGTGCAGAGCCTCAGGCAGAACAACCAGCGGCTGCAGGAGGAGTCGCAGAGCACAGTGGCCCGCCTCATCAAAGTCACTGAGCTGCTGTGCAACGTCAACAAGCCCTGTTAGCCTGCCACGCCGCACGCGCCGCCATAGAAACCTGCAAAAACGATGCAAATCCTACAGCGCGCCTCAATGCTCCACGCACTAATTTTGATAGTGTATAGCTGCAAAAGTAAAACACACCGCAATCCCCACAGTTCCCTGGACCTTCCTGCTGGTGAAGGAATATGCAAAATTTGTAAAAGAAAAAGAAAAAAATACATGATCAGCATGTCATGATGCACAGACCGACCAGCACAGGAAGCTGGGTTGTCGGGCTGCTTCATTGCCGTGTGTACGTGCATGGATGTGTGTGTGTGTGTGAGTATGTGTGTGTTTTCCTTGCTTCAAATACTTGACAAGCTCTGCTGAGTAGCACTTAACATAAGAAGTGGTAAATAAGACTGAGAGACACTGTACAGCATGTTTAATGGTGTCTTAATATCATGAAATGACCAAAAGTGTACATATCTATATATAAGATACAATATCACCAGTAATATATGTGAACGGTAGTTCTGTTTTCCTCTCTGCCAGACATGTAGTTGAAATGTCTGTGTGATTGATACCGTGGAAGGTCTGAATATATAAAACTAAAAGGAGAAGAAGAAAAAAAAAACAACTGTACGCCTGTAGACAGCCTTCTACTTCACATGATGCCGCCTCACTAGGACATCTTCCTCTGCTCTCCTCACATCACATTAGTACTGTATCTGAGTAATTCTGCTGTGGAGGGATGAGACGGTACAAATGAATGAAAGGGATCGGGGTGGGGGGGGGATACTGAAAGGTTATACCTCTGCTGAAGGCGCAGACTCCGGCAGGAAAGAACTGCTTCCTTCTATGACTGCCTGTAGCTGTTTTCTTCTAACCTCATTATTGTAGCAGCCATACTGTAGAAGAAGATCTCCTGCTGGCTTGAACCACTGAACGCCAAAAGGCAGCTGTTTATTTTATTTTTCCAGCTGGCAGAATAGCTTTAGGTGTGTGAATAAAGCACCTGGAAGTGATGGTAAAATACAGATAATTGTATTTAAAAATGTTTCATGTTTGGTGAATGTCTCCAGTGACTGTGTGGGTAATTGTTTGCTTTGGCTAGAGGGTGTTTCACTATGGTGTGTGTTTTTGTGTCGTCATCGCCGCCCCCTAAACTCCACACTGGACTTACTCTGTTTAAGATCACATAAAGGTGGATAAGATGCCGCCTTACCTCTTCTCTCTGTTGACAGCACCGGTAACAGAGCGCGCTCAGAGGAGTCGGACTGTTCCTCCTCGGTGCCAAACACAGGCAGCTCTGTTGGAATCAAACTCATCAGACTCTGAACTAAAGGGATGCCAAATGCCACTCAGATTCTGCTGTTTTACTGTACAAACTTCCCTCCTGTCATTTTTTTTTTAGAGCCACTGTGAATAACTGGTACCAGCATATAAAAACATTAAATTACGAGTCTAAATCTTCATGGTTTATGTGAAGATCCTGCTGAACCGTTCCATATTTGTGTGTTTAATCACGGTCCTCAATTCAGGTGTGAGAAGATCCGTTTTACTGTGTCTTGTATATATATTTCAATAGGAGACGACAGGCCAGGCAACTCCAGAGCCCCGCCCACATCCGTATGTGTGTATGTATAAAAATGTAACTTATTAATCATGAAAGAGTAAAACTTTTTTTTGTAGTTGTTTGAACTGAACATGTGAAAATTACTGTGAATTATGGCTTAACAGAAGATCAAGTGGCTGAGTGAGTTGTAAAGTATATAAGCAGAAAACATCATAACTCATATATATTGTTCCTAAAACACAACCAGATTTATTAAATTAATCATCTGATTCAATTTAGCAAACAAAAAGGTAACTTGAGTAAATAAGGCAGTTTTTAAATGATGATTCAGTTTATAAAAAAAAAAACTGTCCAGAAACCTCCGCCTCTGATCCATCTTAGACATTTTATTTATTTCATTAACCTTGATTAGACATTTTTATTTTATTTCAACTGGTTTTATTTTTTGGTAGATACATTTTTAAAGACACGCTCATAGCATCTGTTTTTCATTTATATTATGAGGAAAATGTTATGTTTGTCACCCAATCTGAATAATAATAATAATAATAATAATACCACATATATATGTTTAAAATTAATTTAAAAGAATCAGTTCTTAAAAAAATGGATGACGCTTTAAAAATCAACTTTCCATGTGGATTAATTTATTCCCTTCAATTTATTTCTGAAACCAACGAAAACAGGAAAAAAATATATAAAAGAAAAAGCAAGGGGACAAAAATAAACTATAATTTGAGCGTAGCATCTTGACTTAATGTGGAAGTGCAACAGTTTAAACCTGGTCACATGTAACGTCTGTACAGATGTTTGACAAATACCCCCAAAGCAGATTATACTAAGATGGTTGTGATGCTGACTTAGAAATATGATGGAGTGAGTGTAGAGAATGTTTGTCATTCTTGGGTTAAAAAAAGGATTTGAGAATTTATTTATTGAAAATTTTAAAGAAAAATCAGTAGTAAGTATATTTCATGATGTGTAATTTAAGCTACAGCAGGGCTATTAATGATTTATTATTATTATTATTTATATTTGACATGCAGATATTAAAATTAGCGTAGATCCAGATGATATTAAAGAATTAGATCTTCACAAGGTGAATGACTTCCGATCCCGGCCACCAGGCGGTGAAGGTAAACCAGAACCATGAGAATCCCTCCAGAGAGGAAAAAACTCTCTAATGTCTGAGCGCAACAAGATGATTGGGGTCAGAGGTCACAGCTAAATCCGATTTGCTGAAAAGAATAGAACATAAAAGTCAGTTGACGATGCTGAAAGAAAGCACAAGAAATATGTATAATCACAGACTAATGGCAGGTTCCCAGAGTCCAAACACACAAGAGGATTGTGTTGTAGTTGAACCAGCATGAGGTGAGAAGTGCAGGGAAAAATATAGTTTTCATCTCAAAGAGGAGAATTCTGAATCAAAATTACACAGAAAACAATTTAAAACAAAAAGCAGTTTGAAGCAGGAACACATACAGCACATGATCTACTGAAATGACTCTTGTGGTTCTGGGATGGATGGATGGATGGATGGATGGATGGATGGATGGATGGATGGCGGACGGATGATGGACGGATGAACGGATGGATGGATGGATGGATGGACGGATGACGGACGGACGGACGGATGGATGGATGGATGGATGGCGGACGGATGATGGACGGATGAACGGATGGATGGATGGATGGATGGATGGATGGATGGATGGATGGATGGATGGATGGATGGATGGCGGACGGATGATGGACGGATGAACGGATGGATGGATGGACGGATGGATGGATGGATGGATGGATGGATGGATGGATGGATGGATGGACGGACGGATGACGGACGGACGGACGGACGGATGGATGGATGGATGGCGGACGGATGATGGACGGATGAACGGATGGATGGACGGACGGATGGATGGATGGATGGAGGGATGGATGGATGGATGGATGGATGGCGGACGGATGATGGACGGATGAACGGATGGATGGATGGATGGATGGACGGATGACGGACGGACGGACGGATGGATGGATGGATGGATGGATGGCGGACGGATGATGGACGGATGAACGGATGGATGGATGGATGGATGGATGGATGGATGGATGGATGGATGGATGGATGGCGGACGGATGATGGACGGATGAACGGATGGATGGACGGACGGATGGATGGATGGATGGATGGATGGATGGATGGATGGATGGATGGATGGATGGCGGACGGATGACGGACGGACGGACGGACGGATGGATGGCGGACGGATGATGGACGGATGGATGGATGGATGGATGGATGGATGGACGGACGGATGACGGACGGACGGACGGACGGATGGATGGATGGATGGCGGACGGATGATGGACGGATGAACGGATGGATGGATGGATGGATGGACGGATGACGGACGGACGGACGGATGGATGGATGGATGGATGGATGGATGGATGGATGGATGGATGGATGGATGGATGGATGGATGGATGGATGGATGGATGGATGGATGGATGGCGGACGGATGATGGACGGATGAACGGATGGATGGATGGATGGATGGACGGATGACGGACGGACGGACGGACGGATGGATGGAAGGATGGATGGATGGATGGAGGGAGGGATGGATGATGGGTGGGTGGATGGATGGATGGATGGTGGATGGATGGATGGAGGGTGGATGATGGACGGACGGATGGATGGATGGATGGATGGATGGACGGATGGATGGATGGATGGACGGACGGATGACGGACGGACGGATGGATGGATGGATGGCGGACGGATGATGGACGGATGAACGGATGGATGGATGGACGGATGCACGGATGGATGGATGGATGGATGGATGGATGGATGGATGGATGGATGGATGGATGGATGGATGGACGGGTGGATGGATGGATGGATGGAGGGAGGGCGGACGGACGGACGGATGGATGGATGGACGGATGATGGACGGATGGATGGATGGATGGATGGATGGATGGATGGATGGATGGATGGATGGATGGATGGCGGACGGATGATGGACGGATGAACGGATGGATGGACGGACGGATGGATGGATGGATGGATGGATGGATGGATGGATGGATGGATGGCGGACGGATGATGGACGGATGAACGGATGGATGGACGGACGGATGGAAGGATGGATGGACGGACGGACGGACGGAGGGATGGATGGACGGATGCATTTCTAATGTGAATGTGAAACACATTCCATTTTGCACTGCTGAGTGGAGAACCTCCTCTTCCCTCATCAATAAGTTCATTCTATCTAATTTTTTGTGATTTAATCATCTCAGGTTTCTTTTGTTCAAGTATAAGGATGTTTTTCTTTACCCTGATTCTTCTGTGTGAAGTGGACAGTCAAAAATATCAAGGTAAAAACAAAAATCCCTTTACTTGTCTGAAGAAAAGAAACCTGAGATGATTAAATTCCTGCCAGTTATTGAACCCGCTGTTCTTAAAAAGAGGACTTTAGATGAGCTTTTACAATGTAGAGAATGTTGTCACTGAAGAAACTGAAAAAACAAAATAACTTGAGTCAACAGAAGAAATGGAATCATGTACACTTTGGATTGAATTATTGACTCTTTTAAAGAATCTCTGGTCACATTCTCAGACTCTGTAAACAACATATTTGGACCCAGTAAACAGACTTTGTGTGAGTTTAAAGGTTACAGAAATCTCTCATAAACAGTTTTTCCTGGACTGAGTGAAAAATCTGGTAATTAACCAGCCAGTGTTGTGCCAAAATCTGATTCCATGCACAAATGGATCCCATTTTTGACCTAATTAACTATAAATAATCCCTCCAAATCCATTCAGCTGTGAGGCATTTAATGCAATTCCAGTCAGCGGGTTTTATCAGTCACATTTTTCTCCCAAAGACTTGAAGTCATTTTCTTACTTAATATAAACAAGATTTTTGGTTTGTTTGTTTGATTGATTAGTTTTTTAAATACCCTATTCATATATGTTCATCATCTGGTTCTGCAGAGGGGGAAAAAACTTTAACAACTCATATAAAAAAAATCATTTATAATGCTAAATTGTATATAATAATATTTAGGGATGCACCAATACTGATGCTGGTATCAGGTATCAAGACTGATACTTTTCGGCATACCGATACCATGAACCGATACTTAAAATGTGAAAATTCTGCAATAATTTTACCAGAAATGTTTATTATTTATCAAAATTTTAGTTTTGTGGTGATTTTTAATAATATTTTATTTTTGATCAAGTTCATTTGTTGTACCAAAGCAGTGAAGAATATAAAACCTGTTCAATTCATTGCATTTTTTTGTGTAGCAGAAGTATCTGTATTGGTACTCGGCATCAGCAAGTACTCAGATCCAAGTATTGGTATCGGTTTGAAGAAAGTGGTGTTGTTGCATCCCTAATAATATTTCTTAAAACAGTCTAAATATTAAAGAGAATTTTAATAGATGAGTGAAATCTTAAGATTTCAGCCAAAACAATAACAATGAAAGAAAAAATCCTCATGACGCACTAACCCAAACTGTTAGAGTAAACATGCATGAAAAGTGAATCCAAATATCCTAAAAGTCTCTGGATTGTGTGTATCGGATCTGATCACAGTCCTTCAGGCTGTTGTGGATCAAAGTTTTGGGTTTTATCTTTTTCTTAACAACGTCAGTGTCATAATCAGCAGACTGTTATCTTTATTATATCACCAGCTTAGTGTTAGTTTATTGATGTTTATGTTCCTGTAGCGTCTGTAAAAATGCCACAACAGTACATTTCCATCTCAACATGAGAATTCACACTGAAATATTCAATATAAAACAACTTGAAATCCTCACTGAAATGATGCAGCATGAGATAAGAGGCTGTATTTTTCCAGAGTTTGTTCCATGATCATACAAACATATCCCAGGACTTTGTCCACTGGAAGGCTTTCCTAAACACCGGCGGCAGAAAAACACTTATCTTCCCAGCCCTGACACCAGGAGGACAGCTGATAACAACAATGCGCCTGCCTATGTCTTTATTTGGGGTTGAAGCGCAGGAAGCCTCGCTCTGAGCTGTGTGTCACACACACACAACCAAAGCGCTTAGCGCCAGTTTGACTCATCCATGTTCTGTAAATACAAAGGTACTGTGTCGGTATGTGAGCGTGTGTTTAGTCTTCTGGGTAACAGGGTCGTGTTTTGAATCTTAAATGTCCAAATCGCTGTTGCTCAATTTACAAGAAATAGATGAGGGCCTGTGTAATTTGGCCTGCAACATCGCCACTATATTTCTGTTATAAATAAAACTTAGGATACACGCGTCAGACTTTATAGGTTCATCACACCTCTACAGATACAAACATACATAAATTGTTTACCCCTAAAGCCTCCTTGTATTTAGAAATGTTCTAAATTGTTTATTTAGTACGGTTAACACAAGCTCAGCTTAAATATAAGTAAGAATATTCTTTATTTCTTGAGGAATCACAGAAAAAAACGACATGTTTATCACCTTCTTTAAGCCTTCTAGTGCTACGTCTAGGCAAATCCAAAAATGGCTGTAACTCTGACTATTTTACAGTTATTGTGCTAAAAATTAGTGATGTTTTGGTTAAGAGTCGTCCCCATCTAATAATCTGAGCACTAACTGATCTCATTAATTGTTAATTAATTGTTGGCTTCGACCCTGTTTGTCTGTTAGCTAAATATCTGAATGGATTTGAATGAAACTCTCAAAAAAACATCATTGAATGTTTCTACAAATTGACCATGAGTCAAAACATCTTTTCTGGTGACAGTGAAGAGTTTTCATCTTGCAAAATTATATGAAATTGATAAAGTTATTCAAGATTTGACCAAAACAGCTTTAAAGCTGTTTAAAGCTCAGTGCAAAAAAACGGGAATCGCCTTTAACAAGTTTCTGTAATCGAAAGCAGCGTCGTTGCAAAGCATGTGGTGGATTCATGAGCGATGCACCTCCCATAACAAGCTGTGTCAGGTAATGATAAATCAGAGAGACCTGCCCCCCCGTGCCGTAAACTGTGAGATTAAACATTAAACGTGACAAACACCAGCATGGAACTGCAGATTACTGATGGCTATTGGAGGCTTCTTCCAATATTTGTTTTATTTCCCTGGATAACATAATCCAGACAGTTTCTGTTGTACAGTCACCACAAATAGTTTTGTGTGCTTCTGTGTACTTTGTATGGACCTGGCAGGGAAGATAGAATTACAACAGTCATTTTAATCTTTCTTCTTGTGTCTGGAAGGTCTCCACATGACATGAAGTGTTTCCTCCCTAAAGCTTTAAGCTTTGCTCATGTTTGAGCCTTAATGTTTTTGCATTTGGTTATTTAAAGAACTGAAGCCAGAAGACAAGAACAAACAAATATATATAAACTTTTTTAATGTTTTTCTTACTAGACCATCTCACCCCTGACTGACAGTTACTCCACAGGTATGTGAAAACAATAAAAACAACACTCCATGTTTGGTAAGTTGTTCAGAAAGGCATTTTTCTGTGAGAAAGGAGGCACACTGAAGTAGAGAAGCTTAAATCTCTTCACTTGCTGTGAGGCATCAGGGGGTGGACGCAAAGACAACAACACCTGCACAATAAAATCCAACCACAGAACATCTGCTGTTTGTCTGCCTCTGCTGATGTCATTACATCAGGTGGCATCTCAGAATCTCTTTCTGATTCTGGTTGTATTTTCTAACCAGTATAGGATTGTTCAGCATTGATCAGGGAAATGAAAAAGTTTGATTTGCATCGTTGCATTTTCAAATGAGGGTTTTTATTTGTATGTATTTGCATTTTATTCTGCAGACAGTTTTGTTTCTACTGCTTTGCCAGGCAGTCAGTCATTCTCTGTTTCTAGTCAGGGTCAGGGGTTGGGCTAGTGTCCATCTCCAGCAGTTATTGGTTGAGAGGCGGGATTACACCTGGACAGGTTGTCAGTGCATCACAGTGATAAGGTCCTGGTTGTACAACCCTCTACAGCTTTACCTCATTGTTTTTGCCAGTGATTTTTATTCTCACCTCTTAGTTGCATTTCCTCAATTTTCCTTGTTCTAGATTTGATATACATGCCATTGTGGTTAATCTAAATCTATCAGGATCCCATTTCTGCTATACTTAATGTAATATCAAAGATATTAGGGATTCAACAATACCACTTCTTGCAAACTGATACGATACCGAAGCTTGAATCTGAGTACTTGCTGATACCGAGTATCAATGCCGATATTTCTACCACACAAAAAAATGCAACAACTGATAGTGAACTAATAAAATATTAATAAAAATGATCACAAAACTAAAATTTACAGGGAAAATTCTTACTGAGTTTCCACATTTTAGGTATGGGTTCAGTTAATTAACCGATACCAATGCAGGTACATTAGAAAGGTATTGGTCCCGATACCAGTATCGATATCAGTGCATCTCTGAAAAATATACAGTTGCTTAGAGTTTACACTGTGATGTAGGAATGTAGGACAATACCTTAAGAACCTTTGCTCTATTTGGGAAGAAGTAGCTAATAGTGGTGGAGATTTTCAAGCGATAAAGTTTTACAACCTTGTGATTGATATTTTCTCTGTGACCTGACTGTTACTTAGCAAATCCAACAATATGGTGTCCTTATGTTTATAATCAAACATATTCATAGCCCCTGCACAAGTCCTTGACCTTGATTAAAACATAACACAGTATTTGTTTATATATGCCAGAAGCCTGAAGCTTTTATGGCAGAAAGAGTTATTTTTATAATCTCTTTTACTAAATATATTTGTATGATGCAACAAAATAAACTTGACACTTAAAATTAAGATAACACAATTTACAGTCTCACTTCCCTAAACATATTAATCTGAGTACTTCCGTTTTTATATCAGTGATAATTTAGTTTTTTAAGGTTAGACTTACCCATCACATCATATTTATATTATAGCTACATATTCATGTTGCTATTTACATTGGGTATTTCGATTTGCTGTGTGCCTTATTACCACTAAAATACTGTCTTTTGATTATTTTCACTTTTATAGTGTTATATTATTCTGTCTTTTGTCTGTTGGTAGATCTGACTTAAAATGAAGAGAACAAATTAGAATTCAGTATAAGAAAGTGATGCTTTTTGTTCAGAGCTAACAAACTATGGGTTTAACAGTTAAACTCGTGCTTTGTTTAGCTAATCCCAGTACTCAAATGATTGGAGGCTATTTTTCGGTTAAACTGAGTGCACACAAGCAGGTGAATCTACTTATGTTGTTAGTGTCATTCATCTGCAAAAATGTAATTCTTTTATTACCAATATTTATAGAAAAACTGCAAATTCTAAATTTTTATGGTGTCAGTTTGACTGTAACACTACTAAGGTTCAGGTCATGAGTCACAAGGAGCCACTTGAGAGGAGATGAAGAGCCACTGCAGATATACTTGGGACTGGGATCGCCTCAGGTTTGTCTCCCCCTGGTGGCCACATGTGGGAACTGCTGCGTGAGAAGTGCAGGAACACGGTGCTCAGAACATTCCGCCTCCTGTTGCTGCACCTCACTGTGGGTTCTGCTGTCGACCTCTCCGAGTTCACGCATGAACACAGAACCTCTCTTCTACGACTCTGTTCGCTATGTTCGACCAGGACGGACGGAGTAGCTTCCAGCAGCGGCAGCGCCTGCTCTGACTCCGGAGGGGAAACCCAGGTTTATCGTTGCGGGGATTTTTTTTTTTTTTTGACACAACTTGTGGAGAAAGTCGCTCGCTGCCGACCCGTTGCTGCTTCTCCTGGAGGAGGCGGCGGCGGTTTGTTGGGAGTTGCTTTCAGAGAAAGTGTGAAACAAGTGTCAAGAAAGAGAGCAACAGATGTTTTTTGTGGATATGAAGCCGGCGGAGGAATGAAAGCGGCAGCGGCGAGGCACCGGCGACCCTTCCAGCGGTTCTGCTGCTGTGGAGTCGGGCTGGTCGCCGTCATTTGGTTCTCACAGGTCATCCAGGCACCAGGTGAGACCTCGTTTACATGTTCAGTGTCACGTGCGTCGTCTGATATACGGCTTAAGAACTGTTAACGGAAATTACTAGTTACATAAAAAAATCTATTTTTCTTCCTAAACGTGCAACATTGATTCTAATTTATATTACAAATAAGCTTTAAGAAGGCCATATTGTTACATAACCTATTTGAAAACATTCTTATAAAGTAAATATTTTAGAAATGTTTAAAAATTGATATAAAAATATTGTTGCTATTATTTTTGACGCATCAGCTATGTAGCTAAAATTAAGACTTCTCTTGAGCAAAGGTGCATTAATTCATTTATTTCATGTGTTGTATTATTTGAATAAAAAAAAAAAACTGATATAAAAAATTTAATTATTTTTTGAAAAAGCTTGAACATTTGAATTCACAGCCACATGCTCATGATCAGGTTGAAATGGCTCGTCTCCTACACGGAATGAATTTCAGCCAGGAAAATGAGATGAATTCCTGTTTTTTGGAGTTGCTATACAGCATCAAGACATTTTAGTGAAACATGGAAGTAATGACTGGTGCTCCATGATGGATTTTTCAGTATATCCTAACATGACTTCAAACCACCTCCCAGCCTCGGTGCTTCTCAGGATGATTGACTTTGTTCACCCTGCAGGGAGGTGACAGATTGTTGATCATACAGAGCAGGCACAAACTGTGACATGTTTAAATCCAATCACTGGAGTGAGTACAATGATGTGTTGGTTGGGCGTTTAGTGGATATTATGTTCACCCAAGAGAACATAATGCATATCAAAGAAGTTATTTTTGTTTTTGACAGCGCTGTCTTGTACACATACTTGGACTATCGATTAGTTTGTCTTTAACACTCAGATCAACAGGTACGTCAGACAGAGACTTCAGTGCTTTGTGTGAAGGTAGGTTTGAGTTTGCACCTGGTTGGGTCTCCCATAGCGAAGTGGTTCTGGATGAGGGGCCAGATTAGATGCAATTCAGAAACCTTTATCATACATTGAGAATTAGGGAACAAAATACCAGATGAGGGATACAGGGGCCACACTCTGGAGCCAGGTTTGGGGGTATGAGTAGAGTAGTCAGCCAGCATTTGGTAGCCAAGCATTTATCCATGGATCCAGTCAGGAACAGAACAAACAAGCTACACCTTAAAAGTTTTGACTTTCAGTAGAGTCCTACAGGGCTTGGTTAGCCTGTTGGACTCTGAAAGCAGCTGATAGGTATTGACAAGCCAAGCAGACCACTGCTCGGGGGGATGGTAGTGAGGCTATGGAACAAGATTTTTAGTCAGCCTAAAGCAACTGTGGCAAATTTCTGGGTGAGGAAAGCAGCACACTGTCACTGGAGCTGAAGTCACCGAGGTATTTAAAGACCCACTCCGGTGATCTATTGATCTATTTTAAATCGTTCTCAGTGGTCTCTAAATTATGATTATGGCGTTTTTACCCAAAATCACAAAACCTGTGCCATTTTCTGGTGAGTAGTTTCTTCGTAGCGGCAGTAGCTCATTAGCAATTTGCCTCTGTGCTTTGGGTGAAACTGTTGGTAGGAGGATTCTCCCGTCCTTCCCCTTTGCTGAGAGCTCTCTGTTTTGCAGGAGCTTGTGGCCCCGCCCAGTGGATTTTCTACATCACAAACACAGTTTTTTTTATGCATTTTTGCGTCATATTGATTCACAGTGATCTGAATGCAGAAATACTCAGAAATGCAATTTTGAGCTTAATTTTCTTGAGATACGTCAACTAGCCTAAAAAAAATACTACAAGAACATGTTAACAACACAAAAAACACAATTTTCATCAGAGTGGGTCTTTTAACAACTCTTCAGCAGAATGGCTCTGGGAGTGGATTAGATTTAATCTGAGTTCCTAGACGCTCTGTGAGTAAGGGGTTTCTTACCAGCTCCATATAAATAGCAGAAGTTGGATGGAAGGTCTTGAAAAAGACTTTAAAGTAATAATATTTTCCCAAATATAATTAGAAAAGAGGTTTAGATTGGACCTTGTTTTTGTTCTTTAATTTAAAGTTAGTAGTTGAAAGGAAAATCCAATTCTTCTTCTTAGTGAATTAAAATAAACCTTTCAGTTTGCTCCATCAGTCCACTCAGAGATCTTGGTTGTAGGTTGCAGCACTTTCATGAAGATAACTTTGGATCAAACAGATGGGTGCATTTGGGTCCAAAAGGCTGCTGACAAATCTGAGCTGATGGTTCTGCAGAACTTGTTGTGATTCTGAAGGAAAATATAGACTGTATGATTTTAATCTGCTGCACACAGCCAAGTTTCCTTGGCTGTACTCGGTGGTGTTATTGAAGAACGTGTGAACACATGTTGAAACAGCAGTCTGCTTTGAGGAGGGACTCTACTGATGTTGTATCACCTGTAAAACCTGTCACCTGAGCTGGGACATGGTTCTGTTCCTTTTAATGGCCCTTTCAGTCTACATGTACTAAATCTAATCTGGTTTGGTATAACTGGTTAATTATAACCTGATTATAATCCTACACAATACCTAATTTTGTGCAAGTGAACCTGCATCTTTTTCATTTATGTCATGTATTGATTATACAACTTATGTTTAAATATTTTATTTTTGCACACAGATCTCATTTTTGTGCAAGAACGTAATGTCTGATCTGGTTGAGGTGCACCTGAATGCATCGCCTTCACTTTCCTCCTCCATCTCATCATCCTCTCATTTCATTTACTGACACACACACACACACACACACACACACACACACACACACCCCCAAGTGTGTTTTGTTATCCTTATGGGGACCGTCCATTGACTTCCATTGATTTTAGTAACTAGATTTATACCTAACCCAAACCCTTTTCCTAACCTTAACCATTACTGATCTATAACTAACGCTAAGACTAACTAAAACTCTATTCACACCATACCTATAAACCTAACCCCTAACCCTAAAAAGGGGATTCCCCCCCATGGGGACCAGGCTTCGGTCCCCACAAGAACCCTCGGACCCCAGAAAGATAGTAAAAGTCAGGAAACTGGTCCCCAGGAGGTCAGAAATACAAAC
>SSNP01000015.1:2542596-2705055 GCA_006937955.1 Pachypanchax playfairii | reverse complement strand
CCCCCCCCCCCCCCCCCACACACACACACACACACACACACACACACACACACTCAACAGATGCTTCAGCACCATTTTCCTCCTCAGTTCTGTGTGGAGTGGAAGGATCTGAATAGCTGAACTTTTTAGGGCTGTGAGGAGCGCTTGATTTACATTTGGGCTTCGTCCTGCTTTTGGACGCTGGCCTTTGTGGAAGAGCGTCCTGTTGAATGAGCCCCGTCATTAATATTTATACTTCACCTTTAAATTATGAGTGTGCAATCAAGCAGAAGAGGGTTTTCTGCACAGAGACCAAGGCAGCTGGACTCAAATCATTTGAAATGGTTTGGCAGAGCTCGTGGTCTGCTGTTTGTAACGATGAGAGGAATGATTCTCTCATCCGTGCTTGAACAACATCACACATGCATCCAGATCCAGAGTCATCTTTTCTTACCATTTATGGATGTAAAGTCGTGACCAAAAGTTTTGAGAATGACAAAAATTCTGTTGCCTCCGTTTACATGTTGGTTATTTGTCACGAAAATGAACTTAGTTGTTTAAAAAAAAAACTATTTCACTGCAGTTGTGAGGAGGAAGAGTTCAGGACAAACAAGAAGGTCCAGCAAGCACCAGGACTGTTTCCTGAAGGATCAGCAGCAGGCAGGTGCGACTGCGTGGAAGCTGCTTCTCTATTAGAAAAACAAGTTTTTATGCAACAACAAAAATCCTAAATTCACTAATTTTTCTACTCCTCCTGCTCAGGGTCTCTGGTGTGAGACATGGACAGTCTGTCACACACATAGGGCCAATTTAAAACTGCATATTAATCTAACATGCATGTTTCTGTTCGCTGGGAGGAAACCAGAGTACCTGAATGAAACCTACACATGCACAAGAAGAACATGTAAACTTCTCTGCTGTGAGATGACAGAGATAACCGTTTCCTCACCGTGCAACCCACAACACAACATTCAGAACATCCTCTAACAGCAACACACCACAGAATCACATTCAGGAAATATGATTCGTTTTGGTTATTTTGTTCGTTGACCAGGTCGGTTTTTGCTCAGGAAGAAGGAAAACTGATGACCTGGTTTGGGAATATGATTCTCTGCTCTGTAAATCAATCTGCTCCACCAATATAATCGTTATATAATTATAAAACACGTCTTACTAATTACTTTTAAAGTTAGTAGTGTCATTTGGAACAGAAGCAAATGTAGTTGAATAGTTTAAAAATCTTTTTTTTCATATTAGTAATTTGAGTTGCACTTATAGAATTAATTAATTAAGTTATTTTTCAACTTCTTCTAGAACAAAAAGCAGCTTCCTGTTACATTTTGTGTTATATAATTTGTATAGTTTAATATTTATAAAATCACAGTTTGGTGTAAACGTCCGTAAACGATCTGAATAACTGGACAAAGATTTGAGACTGAACCACGAATGTTGTTCTTATAAAGTAACATGTAAAGCCTCGGGTTTCATGCTCACCAGATTCCTCACTCTGAGACATTTACTACCATCTGCTGCAGGCTGTAAACCTGTTTGCAATTTGACTTGAGGAAGCCGCTTCATCCAGTCGATGGATTAAATGTTGTCTTTCAGTTAAAGAAGGAGGCAACAGCAGTTTCTTTCAAGGGAGAATAATTATTTATTGATGTCCCAGATAAACGTCTCTTCTTTAGAATCTTGCATGAAGCTTGAAAAAAAAAAGTGCTTCCATTTCTTTGCTTGTGAACTTGCAACACTGTTTTTTTCATTGTTTTGCATGTTTAGTAATTATCTTTTCACGTCCCTTTTCTTTAAGTTAATATTCAGTGATCTGGAGCAGTTTTTTACGTTGCAACACATAAAACTCATGATTTTGGACGTCTTTGTTGCTTTAAAAATTTTATCTGGTGCATAATCGACCATTTGCAGAGCTAAACTTATAGTAGGACGTGATTTACAGTCCGTTATTAAACTTTTTACACCTTCAGTCTGTTGTCAGATTTTGATGTTTATGTTCAGGAATCTGGCAGCAGGATTAACTTATTTCTATACAAACATGACAGTTCTGGTTTCATCCCTCTCGTCTGCAGCCTCCGTTTTCTCTGTAACAATAATTGAAGCTGACACCGTGAAACTGTGAAATTAACACTTCCAGGTCAAAGGTCAATGTCAAGTAAAGACAAGGCTGTGCATATGATTGCTATGCTGTGATGGTTTTGTCCAATTAAGAAGAATAAAAAAATCCTTGTGCTGTTTTTTGTTCCTAGATTCAAAAGTTGTGTTTATTTATTACTTTTTTGTAATAAGGAGGGAAATGAGACGAAAGGGATGTTTGGTGCAACAAAAGCAATCAACAATATGTCATTTAGTAAATCATCTGCAGATGAAAAAGACTTTAGTACAGTAGTTAAACTGTCCGCTGAGGGAAACCTAGTTTAGTATTTCTTCTTCTAAGAAATGAGGTTGTATAAAGGAGGGACTTACAAAACTACAAAATTATTCCTTTAAGATGAATAATAAATCACCAGAGTGTCTTTTAACTTTGTATTAAATTGTTTCATATTCAACCTTTAACTGTGACAGTCAGCCCTATTTGTCTATCTTTAAAATCAGTTTGTTTTGACTATTTGAAGCCAGATTCTGACTGTTTTATTGTGAAATTCATCAGAAAATCGAATCAGTATTTGGTCAAAACAGAATAAACATCCTGTTCTTAAGATGTGTGTCCAGGTGACTTGTCTCAAGTTGAAAATGCTGCTGAGCCATCTGCGGCAGACCTATTTGAATTTCATACTAGTCGAGCTCCTCTTGATGCCTCGACATGAAAGTCCTCACATCTCTCAGGCACGACGGCTAATGCTGCGAAATGGACTCATTGAGCTGCAAAGTACAAAGAGACTCCTGGCAAACGCCTGGCAATCACAAAATGCATCAGACGGACAACAAGCTGCCTCATAATACTACACTGTGTAGCAGAGAGCGTAATAAATACCATTCTGCCTGGTGAAAGATCCCTGTGGGTGAACAATATCTGTAGTTTAATTTATTTATCACAAATATTAAGATGGATTTATCTGATTTTTCTAGCTGCTGTTCACCCCAAATACATGTAAAAACTGAAAGTAACATAAAGATGAAGAAAAGAAAGATATGAAATTTAAAAAAGGATCTAATTTGTTTATAATTTTACACACATGTTAAACCAATAAAAAACTGTGGTGGATATCTTATAATAATCAGTATATTTTACTGTTGTTTGTAAATAGTTTGTTTATTTTACTCCCGTTACTTTATTTACTATAATATTAAATATCTCTTAAGTGGGAAGGGGAGGGGGTTGTTTTGCTATTTTGCAAGTTTCTGAACACAAACCAAACTACTCCTCGATGTAAAAAGTTTTTAAAATAACACAGTATTTAGAAGGAATAACATTTCTGAACAGATTCTAATCAGTTTGTGCAGTTTAGCAGTGAAGCCATGGATACAACAATCTGTTTGCTTCGACAGATTGTCAGAGCGTTCTAATCCTTCACAGTCTTATATCATGTATAAGTCATATAGTCCACTTCTGACAAAATAAGATCTGCAACATGCAGTTTTTAAATATCTATATGCTTTTTTTTAACTTCTTCTCTAAATCAAAGCTTCTGTTTGGACTTGTCCTGATTTAACTGGTGTTGTTTTGTAACAGAGATGAAGTCCTCTGGGCTGCAGCCAGGCGTGAATGGAGGGCTGCTTCGTTGGACACGCAGGTTGATGCAAGAGAAATCAGACAACCAAAGCCTGGATGAGCCCCGAGCAGGTGAGTCACTCTTCTTCTCCTGGATAGATGCCATCTGTTCCCCTGGGACACACCGCAAACTCACTTCCACTGTGTGATCATGCAACTGTTGAGCTGAGACCCGTGAATCATGCTGCATCAGCTGTGTTTTGTTTATAGGTGATTGAAACTTCTGGGTGAAGTTTTACATATTTTCAAAGTCGCTGGATTACAGATGAATTTGTGTTTTTACAATTTGTGGCTTTAGAGTGATGAAAATGATCGATGGTGGAGTGGAGTTAATATTACCGCTAACAAATCTCAAAATCTAAAAGTTTAAATATGCGTTTAAATGACCGTCTTTTTATTTAGTCCGTTTCTTTTTCTCATATTTTCACTCATAGTTCTGTTAAAAATCAAGGCAGGATTTTGAGTGTGTTAATTTATTAGAAATAAAAGTTTGTAAGATGCTTCAGACTTCTATCTGAAGGTACAGCAGTCTCATGGATTGTATAATTCACCAACACATTGACAGGTTCATGAAAGCCACATCCTGCATGTTTATTTCTGCTTCAACACACCTGATTTCATTCAGTTGGTGATTAACAAGCTAAGGCACATGCTGAACAGGTAATTTTACCATTGAATCAGGTGTGTTGGAGCAGGAAAACAACCAACACAGGCAGGTAGCAGCCCTCAAGGACCAGGATGTACTAACAGATCAGCCTGCTCGTTCAAACGGAGTCACGGGGAATGAAAAGCTTCGATTAGGCAGGCGACAAACAACTTACTGAGGTAATTAGACCCTGAACACGATGGTCATTGTGTGGAGATAGTGATAATTAAATAATCCTGAGTGCAAACCTGTTTTCAGAATATTTGGGGTTAAACGAAAGGTTTTTATTTTTAAAAAGAAAAAATAATCTGCAGCATATTATTTCAGTAAAATTGTGTCAAAGTGCTGAAATTATCAAGTCAGTTCTTAAAGACTTTATTCATAGCTTCATGTGTTTTCCATAATTAAGAGTTCAGAGTCTTTTGAATTACAAATAAATCTGTATGTTGTGCATCATGTGACACAAAGAATTTTAAAACTGAAATTTGTGGGTTTTTCTGCTGTTCATATGCATGAATCTGTGATATGTATGCAAGTAGAAGGAAAGTGGGGCAGAGCTCTCTGCCTCTTCCCTGCAGGTGAGCTGGAAGCTTATGCAAACTACGCATCACATTTGTTTGTCAAACCTGTGCACTAAAACGCTCTAGGATAGAGAAAGGAAAAGAATCTCACAGCCGATCTGATTTCAGCAGATGCTCAGTTATGTTCTGAGTTCTGATGGATTCAGATCATTTCTAACCGAATCATTAATAAGACATGCAGCTATTACAGACCTCTGTTCCTCTGGTTCTCAGGATGATTACACGGCTGCCTGACATGAACTCTGTTCATCACAGCAGACTGTTTTATTATTAAAAAAAAAGGCAGATGAAAGAAGGACAGATTAAATAAAAACAGTCAAATCTGTTGCTTTTTTTTATCAGATTGTAATTTTATATTCACATAATTTACTCTCCAGTTGTGCTCTTCAGTCAGGATGCTGTCTTGTATGCAAACCGAACAGGTATTATTGAAGGCAGACAACACAATGTCTGGCTTATCTTTACAGTAACATATGCAAATCAAGTTGTGCTAAAAATAAACCCGGCGAACGGTTCGCTCAGCTCACTCTTCACCTTAATCTCACTGCCTTTATGAAGGTGTGAAACCTGAGAAAATATGCACACAGCATCATGGTAGGTTCAAATAAAACATTATTTTCTTATGAAACACGCAGGTGCGTTTGCATGTTTACAAAACATGCAAAATTACGTGCCACGAGGACTTCCAGGCACTTTTGGAGAGTCTGTACGTGTAATGCATGTAATGATTTACAGGTTCTTTTATGTAGGTGGTCTTAAGGTTCTCCTCCCAGAAGGTCCAAACCTTCTGCTCTGGAGTAAATTATCAAAGGGATCAGGTGTAGACATTGATTTCAGTATTTCAAACCAACCTAAAATTGCATAACATAGTAAGATTAGATTATTAATCCCCTGAAAAGAATCATTTTGTTACAGCAGCAGACGTAAAATAACCCCCCAAAATAAAAGGCTGAATTCAAATACTGTTACAGAAGTAAAAAAACAGAAATGTTCATGTGATGTAGAAGGTATAAAAACCTGTGAGATGTGTGAGAGAATAATAACCTGGATGATGTGAGAAGTTATTCAGTACCTGGCTAGTCTTTGCAGGATTTGTTGATGACATGTGTCAAGAAACCCGTGGCAGGTTGATGATGGTTTTTATCAGCATGGGGCCCGAGCATGGTGCGGTTCTAGGTGCACATAATCAGATCTTTGTAGGAACTTTCAACTCTGGCTGTAGAGAGCATAGTGGGAGAACAGGAGAGGAAACAGGAAGTAGCATGGAATAGTTTTAATGCTACTAAGAGTTTAGTAGCATAACACTGAAGTAGGTTTTCATCACAGATCCAGCCAGGTTCTTTTCTGTCATGGAGTGAGCTCATTGGATGGACCTCATGTCTATGTAAAGTTTTACATTTTGCAAGTTGAGAGATCCTGTTTTTAAAAAAAAAAAAATCTGAAACATACAGTTGAACAGGCTCCTAAAGTTGAAGAGGGATGACATCATAACTGGAACCCTGAATTTAAATGTGCAATATGTAAGAATTAGACCTGGTCGTCAAATCGTTTATGTAGAAAAATAAAACCATCCGCTCTCAGACACTCACCACCTCCCCGTCCTGATTTTTCTCCTGGTTTGCTAGTTCCAATGTTGACCCTCGTTTTATTTCTCTTGTATTTGTTCAGTTTTTGGGAACCATGTCGTGGTTTCTTCTAGAAGTTCCCTCAGGGCTGCTTCTGCTACTTATTGCTGCTGGTCGTTGTGGAATTACAGCTGCTTGTGTTGAAGACTTGGAAACCTTACAGGCTCACATGTGATTCATTATAGAACCAGAATAATTATTGTAAACAATGATTCCCTCCCGGACCAGCTCTTTTAAAATGACATCTGTTACAATGTAACTTTATTTTTGACGTCAGTGTATTTCACTGTAAAATTCTTACATAGTGCACCTTTAATCATCAGCATGTTCCCTTTACAATGATCTGTTTTATTGATGAATGATACAATTTCTGCAATAAACTAAGATGATAAACTCTGGTGGCCCTCAACATGACTTTATCAGTACATATGGTGCCTAAGTGTGAAACACATTTAACAAATCAGCAGTGTCAGAAAAGTGGATTTTAAAATTTACCTGCTTTGAAAAAGTAAAATTGCCTGATTGGGATTTATTTATTTACGTTAGCATGATTGAGATTAGCAGGTTTTCTGGTGTAGAAAATTAAGTATTTGTATTTGGGAGATCATAATGTTGACGTCCAAATGAATTTTGTAAAAAAATTCTATAAAATCTAGTTTTAATCTGGATGGCTACATTTAATCTGACTGTAAGTTACATAGTTCATATTTTTCTGTCTCAGAACATGTTTTCAGTTGATCGTTCAGTCTCATCACTTAAAGGTTACATCATAAAATCCACTTGGAATAAAGAGATTCATGAACACAAATTTAGCAGGAATGACTGATCTCAGTTTGAAATGTTAAAGACTCTTCAGCGTCCCACAGCTGCTGTGCATCCTCTTTGTGATATTATTCCAGGAGTGTTTTTACTCCCCGAACCTTTTGAACGAGTATCTCTTTAGTCATTCATTGCTCCATTTACTCAGTACGTCCATTTGTATTCTGCTTCTGGATAACACACTTAACCTTTATTGAGTTCTTGGTTGCCAACAGATCTCCCTCATTATCTCTTACAAAGACACAGTGCGGGGGACACTTCATCGTGGTGATATACTGGAGACAAGGAGGTGAACAAAGGCCTGGACAGGTAGTGTTAGACACAGCTCCAGCGTCAGGTTGCGAGTTTCTTCCTCTGCAGGCCGCCTGACGGTGATTGTATAATCTGTGATGTGATTAAAACGTCGTCCCCGGACCTTTGGGGATATTATCTTGGGGATTGTGCTGCAATGTCCAACCACAAACTCTCTTTCTCTCTTTTCATCTCCCCACTGCTTTAACAAGATGGAGACGGTGTGATCCGGCTTGAGCTGACAAGTCTCGGAGACCGCTGTTGCTAGGCAACTAAATGCTAAATTTTGAAACCCAGACAATTCTGTCTTTCAAGCATTAAAAGTGCAAAGCAAAGAGCCAAAAATAGACCAGGCATTTTGGGGTGGGTGTGGGTGTGGGGGGGGGGGGGTGTTCAAGGAATCTTAACGATGTAAATGAAGTAAATGGTTTAAACTGCATGTTGTCGAGGTTTGTTATGTTGTTTATTTTGGCAGGCGACTGTCTGGCTAAGAATAGGATTTTTCCACTGTCGTGAATTTGGGGGGATTTTGGGAGAAAGTGTTGGGAAAGAGAAACTGGCAGAGAGCACAGATCCTGGACCATGTGCTTTTATTAGGACAGTTCTGTACACGTTCAGGGTCGTCTCCCAAAAGTTCCGATTGCCTTTGATGAAGAGATTTGTGGTTGTTTTATCTGAGTTTCAGATTCTTTGTCCAGCAGGCCTTTTGTGCAGGAGGTTGTATGAATAATCCAGAGTATTATCTTCTGTCATGGCGGTTTACATGATGTATTTTCACTGTCTGGTTCAGATTGAAGCTCTGCTGTCGGCTCATTAGTTTTATATTTAAATCACCTCAAAGCAAAGAGAATCAAAGAACAAACGATGCATCGTTGAATTTACATTAAACACCTGGTTGAAATATTTATTTTTTTGATTCCTCATGAAAAATTCAGCTGTGGTCTCAGAGTGTGTGTGAATACACTGGGTACCAGTTTAGTTGCTGTGTGATGATATGCCTTTACCTGTGTGGGAGTCGGTACCTTTAGCATGATACCAGGATGCCCTGGAGACTTTCAGGTCGATAAGATTATCCCGGACCCCCCACTGCCCGTCATTCAGCATCACCCCGACCTCAGAGAGCTCTGCTTCCTACATCAGCAGCGTTTTACCTGTTAGTACCTCACAAATAATGAGATTTGATAATGTTCTCCAGCAATGGAGTTTGTTTTTTTCACTTGTTAACAGATTCATGTTTTTCTAAATGATTCTTACTTCAAATAAAAACTTTCTGAAGACATTTCGATGGGTGCAGCTGCCTGAAATTATAAAATATATCAACATTGTTCCATAAAGCTAAATGGCAATTTAGAACTTATTTCACAGTGATAACCTATAACAAAATCAAAGTGCAGGAACTTTACAAGAGGTGTAAAGAGAACAGGAAGAAATGTTAAAGCTGCTGCCAGTGGCACATTGTCACCATGGTAATGGCACACCTGGGATTCTCACTCCATGGCTGCACTCAGGCAGACAAACACAGTTGGACCTCAAATAGTCACTGTGTAGAAATCCTGAATTGTGAACAGTAAAAAGGATTTGATCATTAAATAAGTGTTTTTTTTCTGTCTAGTATTTTATGTATATTTGATGACATTTAAAAACTTTTCACTTCCAATTTTGTTGTGAAAATTTGAAAATGGGTCAACATTGGATCCGTTTTCTTTCAGTTTTTCTGGGAGGGGCTGAGAGAAAACTAAGTTCCAAACCACAGAGAGGTACTGAGTGAACGAAGACCCAAATGTGTTTGTGCAGAAGCTGTTAATTATGTTAAAATGTCAGTTCAATTGTATAAAATCCAACTTTCTGTAGCCCATTTAAACTATCGTGATGTGTTATCGGGATGCAGCGCGTGCAGGGTTTTTTCTATAGAGAATTTATTTTGGCCAGTTCCATCTACATTGCATTGCTACTAGAAGTCGTAGCACATTATTCCTTATTCAGGCATACGCTTTGATGTATTTTTGTTTTGGGATTTTCCAAAGATGAGGGAGGGACGAGGGATCCAAACCCAAGTTTGTGACAGAAACAGAAGAATAATAAATGAATAACAATGAGGCTGCTTTAATGCTTATTCATTGGCACTTTTTAATCTTCTAAGTCTTGAAGAAAAGCTTTCAGTATTCACGCTGAGATTTTACATCAGCACTCACAGCAAATTGTTGGAAAAACAGCTATACTTTTTTGACTGATTTATTTTGGTCACAATAATAAATCACTGCAGATACATTTGAATTTAATCAATTGTTGTTCGTTCTTACAAATATCTTCTCAATCTGCACATAAACAAAAAAGCTGAAGCATGTCTTTATGTCATTCTGTTGGAACAGAAGATTCACATCAAATCTGCAGTGACTGTTTGATCCGATCACGTCTATATGGACCAACATCCTGAATGTTTCTGACAAAGTCCAATCAGTTACTAGCAAGGTGTACCTAATAAAGTGGCCAGCGAGTGTGTGTATAATGAAGAAAAAGCACTTTATAGTCTGCAGGACTGTCTAAACTAAGATGTGCTTAATGAATGTGTCTCTGAATAAGGTTTATAAAAGTATAAAAGCAAATAGACTGAGCACTGTAGAAGAGCTGCTCATTAACCATCTTACAATGAATCGAACATCCTGCATGTTTTTAGATTTTCATGCAGGTGTTTAAAAAAAAAAAAAAAATTCTGACTTGAGACGTTAGAAAGCGCTCATGTGCTTCCAGTTTCTGCGTTTTGCATGTTATGCTTTCTAGAGTTGTGTAATTAAATTGAAGGGAACGTTTTCATTTGAAATACTTTTTTCAATCATACATTTAAACCCAAATCCCAAACAGTAATCCCCGTCAGATGTTTCTCCTTTAGGAGCTGCATATCATTTCAGCAAATCTCAGTTGTTGCCTTTGTTCTGCCTTCGAGGAGGTCCTTCCCTGTCAGAATAACAGAATGAGCAACGATTACTGTCAGATTGTCACTTTCATGGCCACCACACTGCTGACTCTCACTAAATCTGAAGTGAGACATAAAACGTCCCACAGCAAACGGTAATTCAACTCGTGTGGGAACAAACCGACATGTGAGCTGCTGTAAAGGAGGAACAGAAGTGACTGACTGCTGCAGGTTTCTCGTGACTGTGATTCAAAGCACCGAGAGACGTGCTGCTACGTGCAAATGCCTCATAGTTTGGAGGAAACGTGAGGTTTTGGAGATGTTGTGCACTCCTCCTCCTCAGCGCTGATGTTTGTGGTGGTGGGCTTGTTCTCAGCAGAAGAGTTTCTGCAAAGCTCACTCTCTCTCAGCAGCTCACCAGCAAACTGCCTCTGCACTCCCTCACTTTCTCAGTGCTCTCCTGAGGGTTAGTAAGGAAAAATAAATATTTTTAGACATTGCAGTCCAGAGCTCCTGTCACTTTTACTCCTTTTTTAAATGTTTTATTTCTATAAGCCCTCACCATGGGAAAAAACATCTTCACCTCCCCCATTCTCACTATTGATGCAGTCGCCTAGCCTTTGGCTTCCTACTGCCACCCATCACAAGGAAAAAAAAAGCTGCCCCAAGAGAGAAGGTCACCATAGCAACTACCTTCACCAGAGCAACCCCTCAAAGCGTCCATCTGAAACTAGTTCTGCAGTTTCACGGACAGCAGAACCTGAGAGTTTGTGTTGGGGCAAAAGGAAAGCTGGAAGGCCTCCAGAAGTGAAAAAAACCCAAATGAAGGTGATAAATGAAGCCACAAAGAGAGCACAGATGTCCAACAGCTGATCAGCTTCACACACACACACACACACACACACACATACACAGTGCAGCTTCTCATTTCAGCTCTGTCCTTTCTGCAATAAGATGACAGAAAGTTTACTTGCTAAGCCTGGATGAATCATTGGGACCAGCTCTG
Organism: Pachypanchax playfairii; assembly: GCA_006937955.1. Classification (NCBI taxonomy): domain Eukaryota; kingdom Metazoa; phylum Chordata; class Actinopteri; order Cyprinodontiformes; family Aplocheilidae; genus Pachypanchax; species Pachypanchax playfairii. Next base: position 2,693,473 of record SSNP01000015.1, on the reverse strand, counting down.
CCATGCAACAGCTGGCACACAACAAAAATAGGCTCTTAAGAAAGCAGGAAGCAGGGACACAGCTACTCTCCAGAAACTCATTTAAACTCTTAAGTCTTAAAAATGATCCACAAGAAGCATTTACATTTTCCATCGGAGCAAATTAAAGTCCTCTCCTCTGGACCATATGGCCTCCTGCTCTCATTCTGTGCTGCTGCAGATCTCATATCCCCGATCACAAGGGACCCACTCTTAATCCACGCAGCCTCCATGCACGGCCGTCGCTACACTGTGCTTATTGTGTGCATGCCGACCCATTGTTGTGTCACACAGCAGTGGAGCTATTTATAGCTCTGGTCCCAGCTGTATTTTAAATTCATCCAGCTCAGCTCAGAGTTGTGAATTGGAGCTGTGCTACACTCTCGAGGCTGTTTTTCTTTTTCTTTTTTTGTGTTTTTAATGTCAGAGGACATCTAGGATGTCATTTTGATAGTTGCTGGGTTTTTTTTGTCTCAGTTTTACACTTGAAGGAAGACAGGAAGCAGCTATTTTTGCTTCCACCTCACTTCCTGTATCATTCTAAAACAAAGCTAAGAGTTTTATTGTAGGTTGTATTTGATCATAAATATACAAATATTAACATTTCTTCATAATAACATAAAAATAAATCTCAAAACATTTTTTTTTTTTATTTAAAGGCCCTCTGATAAAATTAAAATTGTATTGTTGTTGATTATCTCCACAGCCATCCATGAGTTTCCGGAGGACATCTTTACTAAGGAGCAGAGGAAGAATGGAGCCGTTCTTCTTCATGCCCTTTGTGTGAGTCGCTCTCATTTTAGTACAAACTTATTTCCATCAGTATATCGTAAACTAACACGACTCCCAGGTTGATGTGTGTATTTATCCTCTTATCTCTGCAAACTGCTCTTCTCAGGCCATCTACATGTTCTACGCTCTGGCTATCGTCTGTGACGACTACTTTGTTCCTTCTCTTGAGAAAATATCTGAGGTGAAGAAGAAACAACCTGAACCTTCCTTCAGAAATAATGTTATTAATTAAAGACGTGGCTATAAGGATTTTTAAAATACTCTTTTATAATTTTTCAGAACCTGCAGCTCAGTGAGGATGTAGCCGGGGCAACGTTTATGGCTGCGGGAAGCTCCGCCCCCGAGCTTTTCACCTCCCTTATTGGTCTGTAGCTCAGTGAATAAACAGATTAATAGTATCGCTGGTTTTGAGAATTCTTGACAAAATTTGTTAGTAACAAATCTAAACTGAGAAAAGTGCTGCACTACCAGAGTTGTCCAGGAGATGTCAGTAGAGTGGAGAGTGGTTTCTTTATTCTTAGTTTTTAAAATGTTAAGGATTTTTTGAGGTGTTTAAACATAGATAAACCATTTTAAATGTGTGTAGTGTAAAATCAAAGTTGTAGGGTGTTTCCTGTTAGTGGATCACTCAATCAATGTTAGTTTTGTCTTTAAAGTTTTAAGGAAATGTTTCAGACATACTGCAACGATAGATCTGAACTCCACCTTGTCTTCAGGTGTCTTCATTACTAAAGGTGATGTTGGAGTTGGAACGATCGTGGGCTCGGCCGTCTTTAACATCCTGGTCATTATCGGGCTGAGTGGAATCTTTGCAGGGCAGGTACGACAAACAATAGAGACTTTTTTGTGAACAGCAATATATCTCTGTTCCTTTGCTTTTTAAAAAAATATCTTCTCTATTCAAAATATTTAACTTTTTAGAGATAAAAACAGGCGTCGCTGCACAGATCTGTTCAGATCATCCATCTGTTTTCTAAAAGCTTTTTGTTTTCTTAGAGAAAGTCTCTGTAAAATAAAATGCTAGATTAGAATTAGCAGTTTTCATGAAACTATTTGCATTTTGTCTCCTCAGACTGTGGTTCTGACCTGGTGGTCTCTATTTAGAGATTCCTGTTTCTACATCCTGTCTGTTCTGGCACTCATCGTGGTGAGAAGTCCATTTTCAGAAACGTATTTCTTTTCTATTTTCCTGTCTTGTTCCAAATGTATTTGAAAGAATGTTTTTTTTGTCGTCTCTTCAGGTTATTTATGATGCCCGAGTCGTCTGGTGAGTTTTACATGTAGAATTATAATGGCTTTGAAAAACACTGTAGAAGTGTTCATCATTGATGTCACGTTTCCATTGGAGTTTTCCAATTTATAATGTTACAGTGTCACAACCCCCCCCCCCCATGACTGTTGTTACAACCACTGATTGTTTCAACAGCTTCAGAGTCGCAGAGTCAAAGTGGAACCTGTTAAATGGATCAGGTTAAACCATAAACCATCAGAATACGTATTGGATTGTGACAAAGTTCATTAAAGAGTCAGCAGTTGTGATGAGGAACGAGATGGTTTTACTCTCAGCTGTAAAATTAGTTTTGATGTCTGTTAATTTGTGGCCGTCACTCAGAACGCTGATGGCTTTCGCTGCATGACCAGCGCTGCAGCGTTCCAGTCAGATTGATTTGCTTCCTGTCAAACACCTTCAGTGCCGTCTCAACCTTCTTTTCTCTTGACTCCATAACCTTTTAAAAAAAAGGTTTTTTGGTTTAATGAAACAGATTTATTTAGTGGATTCCTGAGAAAGTCACAGCAGGCTGTTTTACACTGTACTTAAACCTGCTCACCGCTGTTATCCTGAACACGACTTGGCAGATTTGTGTTTCAGTCTGAATACCAGAGACATAAACTTTAAACTGGGCTGATGTTTCTCCAAGGTTCAGGATAAGCAGCAGAAGATGATTTACATCTAGTTATTTATATTTATATGCCTGATTAAAGTTGATGAATCTACCAATAAGTTTATAAACTGACTGGAAATGTTGGAAGTTTTGAAATCAAAAATTAATGTAGTATTTTAACCAAGAAATAAATGGGAATGCTAGTTCAGAACTGACAGTCTCCCATAAGACTTTTAGAGAACAGAATGAAATTACATTTTGTTTATAAAACATCAATATCCAAACAAGAACTGGTTGTTTCCTTTATATCTGAGTTCCACAGACCTATAAAAGATCCAACATGGTTTCCTTTCTGTTATTAACATGCTGCTTTCTGCAGGTGGGAGTCGTTGATCCTCATGACCATGTATGGAATCTACATCATTATCATGAAGTACGTTTTCTGAACACGAACCCTCCTGATGGGTCTTTGTATCTCCATGTGAACTGTGACGACTGACCTCGTGGGATTTGTTTGGTTGCAGGTTCAACTCTCAGATTTCAGTGTTTGTGACGCGTCAGTTTAGGAGCAGCAGGTTTTGCTGTCTGACTTCAGAAGGAAACCAAGAAAACAAGACGGGAGAAGAAGCTGCAGCTTGTAACACCTCCATGGTGCTCCTCAACAAAGGTTGGTCATATTACACACAGGAATTCCAACATGCGTCAATCATCTTCTCTAAAGCCTTTTCTAATGATCTAAGCTTCAGCGCTGTGAAACGGGTTTGTTCTGTTTCTGCTTTGGGATTTGGGTCTTTAGCTCTTGCAGCGATTAGTCATGTCTGGGCTTCAATGATTTTTGCTCTGGCGCTCCAGTTTTTAAAATGTTTTCAGCATCATTGAGTCCTGTTTCTGTTTGTAACTGTTAGTGAACTCTTACAGGACAAGGCCACAGCCAGGAGCCCCCCCCAGCCATCATGGTAGATGAGCTCCTCATCCTCAACCCCCACAAACTGTCCTTCTCAGAGGCCGGCCTACGTATCATGATCACCCCCCACTTCTCGCCCCGCACCAGGCTCACCATGGCGGGACGCATGGTTATCAGCGAGGTATCGAACGCACGTCTCAGACATCATGACTTACAAAACAATTTGTGATTAAAAAGTCGAAACTCTTCACCACAGAGGCAGAGACTGATCAGAAGTTCCAAACACCAGCGGGATGGTGACGTCTCCTCAGGGTCGAGGAAGGGTTCGGCTAGCAACAGCCTGAAGAGGACGAGCTCCTGCGGTCTGGAGAATGGAGGTGGTAGACCTGGAATACCAGAGGTAGAGTCAGGAAACAAGCCAGGAGCGGAGGTGAGCCGTCCAGATGACGAAGAGGAAGATGAAGATGGGATTTTTAATCCAGTGCGCATGCCAGGTGAGAAATGACGAGCTGTCTTATTTTGTCTTCTTTTTCTAATGAATTTAGTTACTTTGTTTACAGTCGTTCACCGTGTTTCAGTTTAAAATTCATTAAACTCAGTGTTGAATCAAACCCACGACAGGCAGCTGCGGCGCGCGGGTGAAGTGGGTGATCACCTGGCCGCTGGGCATCCTGCTCTACTGCACTGTGCCTAACTGCATCCTGCCACGCTGGCACCGCTGGTTCATGGTCACGTTTGTGGCCTCCACCCTGTGGATTGCTGTCTTCTCCTACCTCATGGTGTGGATGGTAAGAAGGAGGTTGTTGGTCTCCACGTCGGTGTGAGATGTTTGAATGTACAAAAGATGCGTAATTTGGATTTGAAACAGTCTCTTGGTGCATATTGGAAACAATATCTGCACGTCATCCCACCTTCATGTGTTTGAACAGGTCACCATCATCAGCTTTACATTAGACATCCCAGACTACATCATGGGAATCACCTTCCTGGCAGCAGGAACCAGCGTACCGGACTGCATGGCGAGCCTGATTGTAGCTCGACAAGGTAAAATAATTTATTAGCAGAAGCTTAAATTGTTTGTGTTTTGGTCTTAGTTCATCATTTTTCTGTCCAGGTATGGGGGACATGGCGGTGTCCAACTCTATAGGCAGCAATATCTTTGACATCCTGCTGGGTCTGGGCTTCCCCTGGGCGCTGCGGACCCTCGTGGTGGACCACGGGTCGATAGTATGCACATATATATTTAGTTTCACATCTTGTCTGTTCCAAAGTAAAGGTGTTTACATACTTCTATTTAACTGTGATTTTGTTGTTTTTCCCCACACAGGTCTCCATAAATAATAAAGGACTGGTATATTCTGTCATCCTGCTGCTGGCGTCAGTGTTTCTGACGGTAAGTAGTTTAAATGTCTGAAGAAGTCTTCCTTTCAATCCAATCAGTATTTTCTTTATGTGCCATAATGTTATAAAGTCTTATCAATAACTTGACAGAAATAAAACCAAGTTTATTAAAGTGGAAACTGCAGATATTAACTTTGTTTCAGAATAAACAGTCTGAAGTAAAAAAAACTCAAATGAGACTAAAATACCAAAACATATAATATTAGTGGTAAAATGGACGTGTATGTAAAAGATGTTCTGCAATAGATTTTATTGATTATAAATTATTAAAACTGTAAGATAAAAATGATTAAAATTCTAAAGAAATTATGCGATTTGACTGATTTTAACTTCATGAAATTAAATATTTAATGTATTAAAGCAGATGTTAGATTTTTACTGCAGGTATTCTAGACATAATAACTCATGTAACCATACACACGCTTTGATCACATGATGGAAAACTTGATGTGTGTTTACTCCCAGGTGATGAGTGTCCATCTGAACCACTGGAGGCTGGACCGCCGGCTGGGTCTGGGCCTGCTGTTTCTCTATGCTATTTTCCTGCTCTGCTCCATCTTTTTTGGACAGATGTAAGACCTTAAAGGGACAGTTCAGATCTTATGAAATGGGTTTCTGTGGAAAGGAATGAATCATTAATATCTCACCTGTAGAGCGCTCTTTGTACGACCTTAGTTTGGAGAACGAGATGAATTCTGATTGAAATGTCAAGTTAACAGGAACCAACTCGTTTAAAATAGTCTTCAGTTACATTTGACACTGTTATAATGACATTTCACACAGTTCGTTAACTTTGCTGCTAATTTCCACAGAAAATATTGATAAAAATCTACATATTACATGTTAATAATGTATGATCACGTAAAGGTTTATAAAACATTTGCACATTTTGGCATTTGGAGTTGTTTCACTTTGTTTTCAGCCTCGTGTGATTAGCCGTTAGCTTGTCTGTGTAGTTAGAACTCATCTGTATTTATTGAAGCTGAGGTGTTTCAAAGAGCCAACAGGTACAACAGGTAGGATATTAGTTGTTCCACATGAGAAGATCTGAACTATCTCTTAAAGGTCACATGTCCACCTCATGAGGCGACTTCTCAAGTTGCTCCATTTCAACCACGACTTCTTTCCCAAGTTAAAAATCTACAAAAACAAAATAAGAGCATCAGTTCTGTTTGAGATGTTATGTGCACAGCTGTAGGTCTCAGTATGGTGACATTCCACCACACAAACACTCTGAAAGCAGTGGAGGTCATTAGGAAGTCAAAAAAATGTTTCTAAGTGACGCCAACCTTTTTGTCTACGTAGCCGTTTTAAAAGTTCTGCCTCGATTTTAAGGAAACTCTTTTTGAGAATTCTGAATGAGCCAAAATCAAACGACATATTTTCTGTGAGCATCAGATATCGGGCTGTTCATCAAATTAAATTATATTTGCGAGATATATTTTAAAAATTAAATACCTTGCTGTCAGTATTTTAAAAGATAACAACCCAGTAGGTCTTTAAAATTCATATTAACTTGACATAATTATTTATTTATTAAGCCTTGCTGCCATTTACTGCTTATGTTTAATAAGAAATTCTTTCTAACAGCCGTCTCTGGTGCAGTAGATTACTTTTAAATGAATTTACAGGTAAATGAGAGCAGATTTTACACAGTTGCAAACTACCAAGTGTAATTAGGGTCTTAATCCAACACAGGAAAATAGTAAATAATAAATAAATCCTGAGACTAAGACTTTTCAAAAGTCAGAAATATTTAAAAAATATTAAAAATTACTGCTTTGATGTTTGGAGCTACTTTTAAAATGTGTTTGAATGTTAGAATCAGTATAAAAATACAGATTTTTAGAATAGGCAATAAAAAAAAATGCACATTTCTGTGATAATTGAATGACTTTTCATGATAGGCGTCAAATGTAGGTTAAAAAAAAAACTCTTACAGTATTTTTTTAAAGTTTTATCTGATTATTTTACATATGATTTTTGGGGACTTTGAGCGCAGATTAGTAGCATCAGACTTTAGGTACGACAATCAACGTGTGTGATGTTTTCTGTATGTTTTTCTAAAATATTTCAGTTTGATGGGATATAAAATCATTTCAAAATAAGACTCTATCAGCAGAAACACAGAACAACAGACATTTAAAGCATGTGTGTTGTTAAAAAATGCTGCATTTTCAAACATTTATTATACAAACGCTTCCTTCTGTTCAAAAATCTGTGGGCACATATGAAAGTTTTTAACTTTTAAGAAGGAATTTTAAATCTTTTTAATTATTAGATCTGTGAATTCTACATGTTTCCTCAAAGGGATTCGAGGGATTTTATTCTCTTCCATGTGGCCGTGTAATTATTTTTGTCTATTTGACAATATTTTTGTTTATAATTGTTGAAATAACTTACAAAGTTTTACAAGAATGAATGTCTTTTAGAGACTTCTTTTGTGGTATTTTGATATTTAAAATAAAAAAAGTGTGAATTATTGTAACAAAATAAATGCTTATTTGTAAATGTTTAGTAGATTATGAAAGCTTCAACTCAGATTAGCACTCCGGTCGTCCTTTTCTGTTATTTATTGATCCGCTGATAAGATCAACTTGATTTCATGTCAAAGAATTTAGAATGTAGCTGAAAATTGCATGTTTATTATACTATGGAAACATTTCTTCATTCCATCAAATTAAATTGCACATTTTCACTTTTTTCTTTAAAAGTTTGAGGATTTGCAAGGCTCACAGTCCTTTTTTAAAACAGTTATGTTAAAGTGTTTAATTAGAAGTCTAATTACAGAGCAGGAAGTGATCACTGTCTATATTTATTTAATGTGTGATAGTATGTTTTTCAATCATACCTGAGGCAGAAATGGTCTTTTCCTATTTTCATCTCCGCCCTCGTTTTACCAGCAGATGACTCACCAGTTTGTGACATGAATGTCTTATTTTTTTTTACTCAGCTGGATCCAGATTTGATGATGGTAATAATAATAATCCAAACAGCTGAGCTTCATTTTCCAGTGAATATTTTGATGTGATGTTGGATGTAGAAAATTACTGCTTTAGAAATTATCAAACCTTAGACTGTTGTATCTTGAGTGCAATAAAAAAATAAAAGTGCAATAACTAATTTTTATAAGATGTTATTTCCTGTCAGAAGCTGATTGGAGGAGACCAGATGGGGTATTCCAAACCTCTGAGTTATGTTCCCTCTGTCTTTAAGAAATCTAGATTTCCAGTCCAAAGAGGTAAGTGAAGATCTGAGTATGTCACCATGGTAACAGTCTATAAACTGAATCCCACCCTCAAAGATGCCGTCCAACTTCTGAAACGTTCAGATTGACCCAAGCAGAATTATTTCCTAAGACTTTCCATCAGAACAGATTGTCCAGTCCAGATTGGATGGATTCTCATTCCCACAGATATATATATATATATATATATATATATATTTTTTTTTTTTTTTATTCAAATTGACTCTTTAATCCCAGTAAAACTTTCCGGATCCCAGATCAGCTTCTCTCCTGAGCTGCTTCTGCCACCTTACGAATTAAAACAGTATTTTATTCTTTGTAAACTTTCTGGAGGGCAGCCTAACACACCTGAATCTTCCTAATGTTGCCATAGTCACGCAGTCATTTTCTTGTGTTTGTGTCGGGGTCACACCTGGACAGATCACCAGGGCCACGTATAGACAGACATTCACACCTTGCTCTAGTTTGTTGCCAATTAACCTCAAACATGTTTTTTTTTTTAGATTGTGGAAAGAACATGCTGCGAGGTCCTGGCTGGTTTCGAACCCAGAACCTTGCTGCATGGTAACGATCCACCATTGCCAGAGTGAATCAAGGTATCCAGGTCCATTTATTACACTCGTGAAAGAGATTAACTCAAGTTGAAGACACAAGCAAATCGATTGAAATCTTAGAAATTGAACCTTCTTTCTGGAATAGTCCTCAGGAAAAGTTTTACCACCTTTTTTTATATTCATCACCAGCCTTTTAAACTTCTCAACATGACTCCTTCTGAAACAACCCAATTTCTGACATTTACCATAAAATTTGTGATTTTAAAGCTATTAAAACTATATTTGCAGCTTTTGACCGTCAAGTTTAACCCAACATGCGAAGAAGAAACAAAGACAAGCAAATGATAGTGCCTAGTATTTTATTTTCCTGAAGACATTTTCATACAACATTCTATCACAATCCAAATAAAAGTCCACCCAAATAATATTCAACCATGTAAACCTATGATCTTAATTTAAATATCACCGCTGTAACAAACAAATCTCCCAATTCAGAAACCAAAAATCTAATATTAAACAATTACAGTCGCTGTTGCGGCAACACGTGGTGAAAAAGATGGAAGTTGTTTCAGGAGTGTCGCTGCTGAAATCTCACGATTCTTGTTCTCTTTAGAAGAGACTCAGTTGAGACCTGGATCTCAGGATTAACTTCCATCCATCCCATAATGTTCCACACATCAGGTATGCAAACATTTACTGATGAATACAAACAAAAACCTGATAAATATTCTAAAAGCAGTAAGTTTTAAAATAAGAGAAGGAAAATAAACCAAGTGATACTCGTAATGCTTTAGTATTTGTTAGTTGGCTATTGAAACGACATGATAGCATTATATTACACCGCTTCCCCGACACCATAATCAGAATTACCGTTAGCATAATGAGTGATTATTGAACATGCAGCTGTTTTGAATACAGGATATAATAAAGTGGACACTGCAGCTGTCACCAGTTCTCCCTCTTTGTCCCGTCACAGTTCAATCCTTTGAATACTGTTTCATCTTTGAGGTAAAGTAACTGCTTCAGCAGTACAGATTTTTCTTTAGATTAGCCACAGACGTAAAACCAAAGCAGAAAAACCAGCATTCTCCTCAGGATTAAATATACACACACATCTCTCTTACAATATGACAAACGTCACAGTCTACCTGGAATAACATTCTCCCAGCGTCATTCAGCAGCTCTATTGCTTTTCCATTGTACCATCCGTGAAGTTACTGGAACTCCAGCTGCATTAAAACGACCTGAATGTGGCGAATAACCATCAAACTGCTACAACACGGTAAGTTCCCTTTACCTGAGCGCTGATGCAAACAGGATCTGTGATAACACAAACACACGGGGGGGTGCTGGTTGTTCCCAACATCAAGTCATGTTGCAGTCTTCAGGACCAAAGAGGTGCAAATTCTTATTTCAAAATAAAAGCCCTCTAAAGCCAGAACTGACCTATAGATTGAAATCCAACCTGTCATGTTTGAAGTTCTGCAGCCTTTGGATCACTCTGAAAAACACGTGAGGGATTCTGTGTTTGTGGCAGTGGACAGGACGAAGAATCCTCTTTTCAAGTCTCAGCAGATCCCTTAGACTGTATTAAATAGATCCTAGAATATCATCAGCGTTGTGGGTTTTCTTCCACTATGTTGGATACTAATAATAAACAAGACAAATCTTTTATTTTTAGTCTTTAAATACTTAACACTAATATATCATAGAAATATATAAATATTATAAAATCTTTTGCGTGGGCATGCAGTTTGAGATTGATGAGCTGTTTCTGCAGTTTGTATAAAATCTGCAGGACAGACGTGAAGCTTCAGCTACTGTAGGTACAACAGGAAGTTGTAGGTTTTATACCGTCCCTATGAAATGATTGCTGCAAAACTGACTATGTGACAAGTGTGTGAAAATAAAAACTACAGGAGGGAATCTGAGGTTGTGTAACAGTCGTGCTAACTGAGGCCAGTCTGGTAAGATACTCTTGACTTTTCGTCCAGAACAAACTTCCTCTGAGGTCGGCTTGTCAGGAAAGTTCATCGTGTGTCTTCAGGGACAAACCGTGCAGCTGCAGGACGGTCGGGCGATGACGGAACGCAGGCCAGGCTGGCCATCACGATTTGGGCGGGTTCTGGTTCTGGTATATCGAGGCTTTGTCCTTCAAACGGTCCAGACATAGATGGCAGCTCCAACTCCCTGAAAGCAGACGTCACCGAGAAAACTGGTTCACTTTCTGGCCTTTAAGCTCCTCTGAATTAATTTAAATCAGCAAAACTAACCGTGTGTTTATTAATCAAACTTCACCTGTCGTCAAAAGAAGCTGTGTTCAGATTATTTAAATAATCTCCAGCAGAAACTTTAGTCTCTCAAGACATGAAGGATTTTACACCAAAAAACATCTGATTTAAGTTGATTTTAATTAAATTCCAACTGATGTCTGTTGTAAGAGCTATTTTTAATTCAAAACTTTATTTTCACTGACAGAATAATAAAACCTGCTTCAAGTTAAACTTTTTATACATATTTGTAATTCATACACTTTATATATTTTTATAATAGTTCCATGTCTTGAAAGCACTAATGTAACACACACACACACACACAAGTGTGTTTTGGTATCCTTATGGGGACCGTCCAATGACTTCCATTGATTTTAGTAACTAGATTTATACCTAACCCAAACCCTTTTCCTAACCTTAACCATTACTGATCTATAACTAACCCTAAGACTAACTAAAACTCTATTCACACCATACCTATAAACCTAACCCCTAACCCTAAAAAGGGGAGTCCCCCCCATGGGGCCCAGGCTTCGGTCCCCACAAGAACCCTCGGACCCCAGAAAGATAGTAAAAGTCAGGAAACTGGTCCCCAGGAGGTCAGAAATACAAACCCACACACACACACACACACACACCTCTTGATGTGTCACATTGGAAAATTATCCAACAAATGTTTCTAATCAGACATTTAAATAATTTTATAGTTATAAATATAGTTATATATATATAGTTATAAAAGGAAGTATTTTACAAAATAAAAGTCCAGCATGGATTATGTTGTGCAGTTACCTTCTGGAGGCTCCGACATGGGCGGGTTGAGACAGTACATGTGATAGCCTCGATCACAGTCATCGCAGAAGAGAAGCTGATCCTGACAGGAGGGAAAAAAAAAGTCTGAATTTTCTGGGTTCAGAAACTTTTTTAATTCCACACATGAGATAAACACCCATATGTTACTTCAAAATAAGTAAAAAAAAAATAAAGGTCTACAAACACACACACACACACACACACACACACACACACACACACAGAGGCCTTGTGTCTTTTGTCTCAGCGGACACTAATTAAAGGATCTTATCATTGTGCTCACATCATTCTCTGAGGTGCCACACATGTTGCAGCACTTGCACTCGATGCACTGCCAGCGATACGTCTTCACAGCCGCCATCATTACAGGCGTGAACTGCAGGCAGGAGGGGTGACCTGGAAACAAACACACTCTGCTGTGGAACTCTTATTGTTTTTGACACTTCCTGTTAGAATCCAGAAAAGTCTAACACACCTGAGCGTCCGCAGTCCGAGCAGGACACCAGCTCTTCTGATTGGCCCGTCTTGTGATTGGTTTTGGAGTCTCCAAGGCAGAAATCACAGTAATTATTAGGCAACGCCAGACCATCCGGACCTTTTTTGGGAGCTGGTTAGAAAAACAAACAAGCCCGTAACATCAGTGAACATCTCAGGCTTGACCTTCTTGACTTCTGGGGTGTGTTTCTTACTCTTTGGCTCCTCGGGCAGCGGCAGGGCGGGCTCGCTGATCTCCGCATCCTCCTTCTCCTCCCCTTCCTCCTCAGCCAGGTGGGAGTGGGCGTAGTGGTAACTCAGGCCTGGACGGTTCTTGTAGCGCTTCCCACAGACTGCAACCAAAATCAAAACAACTTTAAAAAAAATAAATATCAAAATGTGAAAAATAATTTACTTTTAAGTCATTTTACAAAATATTTCTCTCGTTACATGTAACACCTTGGAAAAAAGTTTGTAAATTGAAAGGAACATTTAAAAATACTGCTATAATAAAGAAGGTCCTACTTTATTCTGCTTTAAATATTGTTTAATATTCTGAACACGAATCTTAAAATGCTACAAAACTTTAGAGAAAACATAAAACAAGACAAATATGACTAGAGCAGCAAAAATTTCACGCGTCTCGACTCTTGTGTGGTTGTTTAACAGAAAACGTGACGGTTTTTATGTGGTGATGACTGATAATGTGTGAGGCAAACAGGAAGTCACTCCAACCCACTGAGTTTTCACAGCTTTTTGTTACATTTAAATTTAGCCACAATAATATGACATGCTTGCAAAAAATAAAAAGATTGAGAAATACGTTTGGTGTTTTGGAGCTGATCTGAGGGTTACTTGCTCGTCTCCAGGTGAAACTTTATTGTTGTAGTTAAAAATGTGACAAATTTAGATCAAATCTGAGCCGACTGAGTGAGTGAAAAGCACAAACAGCCCTGCGTGAGGCTGTTATCACAGTCACTGTGGGATGTTTGTCATGAGATAACACTGGATCACTTCTTCTTTCACTTCCACTCCAGCTCCGGTTTCCATCTCAACACAAATGATCCTGTTTCATCATCCGTCATCCAAAAAGAGCTTCAACTGTCTGAGAGGCATCTGGGCCGAGTCGCCACAGACGCGAATAACCACATCACAACATGTGACCGTGTGGTGGCAAATAAAAAATCCCCTAAAGGTTGGGCAGACATCAAACTGAATCTAAATCAAAGCAGAGGCATTTAGAAAAAATGGAATGTGGGATGAGAGTTTACAGGAAGCAGAGGTCATGAGGAGGAACACAAAGGAAGGACACAAACGGTTGTGAAATCAAATGTGCAAGACGAAAGAAAACAAAAGGAGGATTCAAGTTCTCATTTATCTTTAACACGTAGGATGTTCAGGGCCAGACTGAGGGGAGAAACTGATGCTACAGTCTGGGCCAAAGGTTTTAATAAACATCTGAGGCTTCGGTGTTGCTGATGTTTCATACTGGTTTTAGATGCATAATAATCTACTCTTTTTTTTTTATCTTAAAAAGTTTTCACTGCGTTTTTACCCCGAAATAATCTTAATGTCTGAAGCTGTGAAGGAGTCCAGCTGATCATTTACAACGTTCACCTCCAAAGAAAAGCGCCAGTCGATCTGCATAAAAATGGAGGAAATTGTTGCCGGGAATAAAGAACCTTTTCAGATCAGTGAGATCATCAGCACATCAAAGAAGACTTCCAGATATCCAGTAAGTCCCAGGACCGAGTCCTACTGAGGGCGGAGCCAGAAAATCCTGGTGCTCAACATTAGCAGCAGGTGGGTGTGAGAACACCTGCACGAACAGGGAGTCCAGAACTCTGCAGGAAGGAGATCAGAGTTCTCCTGACTGTGATTCTGGTGTTCCATCAGTGAAGCATCCAGATATGATCTGCTCAGGAACCCTGCCATGAATAAAAAATTAGATCCAAGAACAACTTCTTCCAAAGAATCCAGGTTTGAGTTGATGACCTGTGTGTGTTTTCCAGAAACGCTCAAAAACTCCTGGATCAGAACCTGATCCTACTGAGAACATGTGTTCAGATCAGGAAGAGGGAGGAGAAGCAGAACTGAACTTCTCTTTCATCATCATGAAGTTCAACTACGGCAGGACAATATGGCCAAAAATATTTATCATGATATATATTTGAAAATTAGCGATAACTATATGACTGATGAGACAACGTACTTTAAAACTTCAAAACAAGTTTGTCGTGTTCCCTCATTTCTCTACGACGGTCCATTTGCAGGTTCTGCAAAACATCGTGATTTGCTAAAAACCAAATCAGCTCCACGCCACAGAACAATTCTGGTTTATCTGTCAGTCAATGAACCGGATTCCCCCTCCTCTTTCTCCATCGCCGCCATGTTTCCTCCATCATTTGATCAGATGAAAACAAAAGCACTGCACGTGCATTTCACCTATATTTTATCTCTATATCTTATTTTCTTATCATTCCCTAACATTGTGCCGGTATTACCGGGACAGGTATGATATGGCCCAGTCCTTTTGATGTCTTGCGCAAAAACTGTAATTAACTCCAATAAATGATAAAATGAGGATGAGTCCTAATCAGTCAGGATTTATACAAAAATCTGACATCCAGTGTGTCAGAGAGAATTACAGAACAAACATCAACACTAAAAATGGACTCTTATAATAAATTTGATGTATTTGTTTAAAAAAAGCAATTTAAGTCAATAAATATTATTTTAATGTTTTTTCACTAAACCATAGTAAGACCTAAAGAAAAAATAAAACTAGAAACACCAAAGCCACAAAACAACAACTGTGTTACTGTCAGAACTTTTGGCCAGACTCGGATCTACTCAAGCACCTTTAAATGGTGTAAAACAGAACATTTACCAAGCTGAGCTACAAAAAGGAAACCTGACAGACACCACATGCAAAGCAGAAACAGTGACGTGCAAAGTAATGAAGAGAAATCTACCTTTTTCAGAAGGTTTGGAAATATGCTTGTGTTTGATAGAGTCTGAAAGAGAGCAGAGGGCACAGACAGGAGCTCAAAGACATGAGTTCAGAGTCAGTCAGCGGCGCCGAGTTGTTGAAAGTGAAACCACTTCACAAGGAAGGAAAAAGTGACATCAAGCAGCACAGATTCCAAGTCAGAAAACACCAAAAGGTTGGAAGAGAAATTCACCCCTACACAAGGAAAGAGTTCTAATGCAGGTACGAATGTTACATCAGACGAGTGAAAGCAGCAGTAAAAATAAAACTAGAATCATTAAATGTCAAGTTTGATGGAAGGCAGCAGAACATTAGAGGGAAGGAGAAACATCTGCAGCAGCTGTTTGTTCTGGTTCATAAGGACTCACTGTCACAGGCGTAAGGCTTATCTCTGTCCTCCATTGCAGTGTCCAGCTTCTTCCTGCCGCTGCCCACTCCTCGACCCTGCAAGACATCGAGAGTCATCAGACAGGCTCGGAGAAAAACACATCTGAGCAGTGAGGACTGAGCAGCTTGAGTTTTACCTTCCCTTTCCCTTTGCCTCTTCTTTTAGGTGTGTCCTCCTCATAGTCTTCATCATCAAGGTCGTCCAGGAAGTCGTCTGGTTCGAGGATTCTCTGTTTATCAGAGCAGATTGTGGTGATTTAGTCGAAGCACGTCTTCCACAAGAAACTAAAACTTGATGAAGTGGAAATAAAAACCTTTCTGATCCGAGCAGCGGGGTTCAGGCTTCCGGTGTAATCGCTCTGGTTCGAATCTTCCTCAGAACCCCGGAGGTCTGCGGCGGTCCGCTTGTCTAGAGAGTCCCCCTTCAGCAGGGCCTCCAAGCTGCTGCCGTCCGATGACAGCAGACTGTCTTTCTTCAGCCCTAAATCGAGCTCTGAAAACAAAAACAGTCCTTAAATCTTCTGACACACAAAAACATTAATTCTGTTCTCATTTAAAACTGAGAGAAGAATCCTGTTTTTTTGTTTTTTTTAATAAGGAAAGCATAGTCGGGTTACGTCTCCAGGCAGAGCTTGTTGCTGGGCTACCTGACTTGACAGGAGGGAAGATAAGCCGTGGGTCCTCTGGAGGATGAGATCTCCGTTTCTTCCTCCACCTCCTTGATGGGTACGTGTAGAGCTGCCCTGGAGCCACGCCTGAAGAACAAGTTTAACACAGACCTCAAATCAGAGAATACTTGGCAGAATTCAAAATGCTACAACTCTCAGAAGTTGCTTTTTTTTAAGAGTAGATGGTGTTTGTGCATCTCACCTGGTCCCCTGTGTCTCTTCTCCATCCAGATGTAGCAGTTGCTTTGAGCTACGCCGGTCTGAGAATCGAGGAACGGCATTCGGACGCTCCTCTCGGCACAGAGCCGGGCGTTGTAGCTGTGACACTGCTCCAAGGCATCTCTGTAGTACTGCTCTCCCAAACTGACAAAATAAGACATACTGGGTCTAAACTTGACAAGTGTTTGTATTATAACATCTTACAAGAGAAAAAATTCAACAGCAGCTTGTTGTCTGCACCATCCGGTGTGTTTTTAGCATAAATAAACTTAATTCCTAACTCATGACAGGTTTCCTAGAGCTTCTTCAGACCTTTAATTTTCAGGAAAAAGATGAGTGAAGCGACAACAAATGGCTTTTTGTAGCTTCTCAAGCTGTTGATGCTCCCTGAAGCACTTTCCTGAGCCACAGAAGCTTCTATTATAGTGAAGTTTTCACAGTCCAGCTTGTTCATTTTAAAAAGCAGATGGAGAAGTGTGAGATAGAATAAAGGTCTAGATCTGACCAAGTCTTAAAAACCGCTGCCAAAAACAGATCAACTTTTTACTGGGTCAAAATAAGCAGAGAAATAAGTAGCTGCTCATTACGGTCATTTGGCGTCAGAACGTTTGAAGAACTTTCAGTTTTCTTAATAACACTCAAATACTTCAGATACAAGAGGTTCTGGGCCAAGTATTAACCTGTTAGAAGTCTAAACTGGATACAGGATTAAATTTGAGATTTTATTCTAATATTTTAGAATTTATAGAGGGAAAAATAAGCTGCTGTGTTGTGAAAACTGAATGACTAGAATGTTAAATGTCACAGATTCTCTGAGTAAAAGCTACAAAGTTCATGATTTTATTTATAGAACTTAATCACAAAATATCAAATGCAGAAATTCAAAAAGACAGGGTTGATATTTATAAAGTTGTAAATAAAGTTGAAGATTTTGAAAGACCGCAGCTATTCTGTTTGTGTAAAGAGACTGTAATTACAGACTTTAAAGGATAATTACAGTTAAACATTACCCAGGGTTTAGACTGCACCGCCACACGATGTGAGACAGCGGAAATGGAAGTACGAGCTCACACGGTTCGGCTCATCAAAGCGATAAACTTTACGTGAAATCGAGTCTGTACGCGACGTTTTATTGTGACAGCCACTCAGACTACAAGGGCTGGGCTCTTAAAGTGAAAATATTCTGCTCAACCTCAGTTTGTCATTCAAACCGCTCGGTCAGTCGTCATTACAGACACTTTTAGCTTGTTAGCGAAAGATACGTTGAACGTCAGAAACACGACAACCGTTAAACCACAAGGACATAAGAAGCAGCTACAGGGTGAACAGCTCAGTTCCACGTGTTCTCACACACCACTCGGTAACTTTTGTTCATATAAAAAAAGGTTAGCTACGTGTTTGCTAACTTACACTTCCATTCCAGGATGTGAACAGACAAACACGACGCTCTGACCCGTTGGATAACCTTACTAAATCATATGAAATGTTACTATGCTGGATGTCGAAAGAGTCGGTGACTCTGTTAATCATACAGCCGGTGTGATGTGACCTCGATGTGTGTCACCTGCGCAGGTGCGCGCTATGTAGCAAAGTCTAGTAGCTACTTACAGTTTGACAACATTCTCAACAACAGCTGCCATCTTGCTTTAAAACACGGTTAAAGTGCTTTTGGGTAATGAGTGCCCTCTGTCTGGACTTGTAGGCAGATGGAACTTGAATCTGAGCGCCCCCTGCTGGTAGTCATGCGCTACCGCCTTTGGTTTTGTTTCCTACCGTCGACTAACATGAACTCGGCCTTATTTATAAATTAGTTTGCTTACACTGCCAAGTCTGTAAATTATTTATCAAACACAGAGCACAATTAAGCATCGAATAGAATAAATAGAAATAAATAAAGGACTCAGTTTGGACTGGAAATAAAAGCCAACAAAACACAACAGATTAGTCAGTTATTAGCCCACAGTTTATCCATGTATTACTTCCTGAAGCCACAGTAGGTTACACATTATTAGACAAGAAACTCAGTTTTTATCAATCAGTAACGTAGTTTATTATTAATATCAAACTGAGGTGATGAGTCATTTTATATACACCCACATTTTTGGGGAAAATCATTATTCATGGGATTTCATTAAACATGTTTTATGTTCAAACCCTTACCTAAATTGTCAAGGAAATAAATGGCAAATTATTTAATCTGTATTACCACATTATGGATTATGCAGAATTTGATGTGGTGTTATTAAAAATGGCTAATAATTTATATCCACCATATTTCTATACCTACTTGTTCCTGTTGGGGTCAATGGGTGAGCTGGTGCTCATCTCTTCACATCCTGGACAGGTCATCAGTTAACAATTAATCCAATGCATGTTTTTGATTTGTAGGAGAAAACCAGAGTACTTGAACAGCCACACATTCACACGAGGTCATCAGAAAAGCACAATTTATCCAACTTGGTTTTTCTTGCAACAGAATCAGAGTGTTTGTGGTAACAGCCCAGAAGTAAAACAAAGACACAACACATTCTTGATTAAACCATGTTTTATTCCTAATATTAGATGTAGATACACAAGTCAACAAACAGTATTCTTGTTTTGTAATGAAAATGCTCCACAGCACACTGACATCGTGTGGAAGGGTCTGGTATTACAGATACGTACCTCAAAATGGACAGCAGTTGGAATTTTTGCAATAGGTTGCATTAGTAACAGTAGAAGTAATAATAGTAACAACAGTAGCAATAATGATCATCATAGCAATAAGAATAATAGTAGTGGTATTAACAACTCTGATTTACAGAGGAAAGAACAGACATTCGTCAAAAGTACCAAGAAATGAGAGTAAGGAGGAGAGGCTTATCAAATGCAGCAAGACAGACCACTGGATGAAATAAAAAATACAAGCTCCCGTTGGACAGTAAATCTTCAGCTTTCATTTTAAAGGACCAGGCTCAAACTATCATCTGTTTTATTTCATATCTAATACTTAACATGTAAAAGCTGTTTGTTCTTCATTAAGTACACCATAATTATCAGCACTTTTAAAGAACCAAAACCCTGTTTGACATCTATAATGCACACTTTTCATGTTCTGTTACTGTAAAAAGATGCAATATGCAAGTTCAAATCCCAGCCAGTTGAAAGTGGATTACCAGGGTTATACAGTACGGTAGTAATGTGAGTATGTTTGATATACAGAGCTTGTATACAATATGTTGACAGTTATTTTTGCTTCACATGACCAATTTGGCCAACGTAATTTGAGCCATTCACATTCAGATGAGCTGATATGAAAATACACTGTCTGAGCTGAATCTTGTTGCTGATGCTGTTAGATGTTCAAAGCAGAGAACATGTAGCAGAGGATGCTACGACAGCTTTAGTGGTGGGTGTGTGTGAGTATGTGTGGAGATCCTCCATTCAAAACTGTGCCGATCAATCATTTTGGCTCACTTAATGTATGCTAGGCGGTTCCTAAACTGTAGATTAACTTCACTTGACTTCAACTAAACTCAAACTAGGGGCTTGGTAACACACCTGGAACACATACTGTAGTCCCACAGTCAGTCAAAGACAGGCATGTTTGGACTGAATGATCTGAACAGTTTCACTTTAGAATTTTTGCAATTTCCCCTCTTTGATCTAAAGATTCTCTAATCTAAGAAGTAACACAGAGCTGAAAAACAACCAGCTTGTTTGAGCTTCCAGTTAGTTGCGCTATCAAAGCAGTAACATTCATATGAGCAGTCACCATCGACATATACAGTATAATGAGAAACAAAATGCGCCCTCTAGTGGCTGGTTGCTGAATAAGTTTCAAATCCTGAAGAAAAAGACAATAATTCTTAGAAATGTTTATCCATGTTTTGAGTTTTACTGAGTCATCTTGCTACAGTATCTTAGCTGTAATTAGTAATTTAATTCTTAAAACCACCATGATTGCGTACAGTTTAGTAGGCGGGACTTTTAGCCCCACCTCTATACTACGTACACTCTTGCTCCAAAATTACAAGATGGTAACTCGTTTAAACAGCATGTCACTTTTGAACAACTAAAGTAAATGAAGACATGTTGTCCATTTTTATATATGTCAATGATAATCTAAGGCATACACATATCCACTCACATGCTTTGGAGAGCTATTTTTAACGTGAGACAGCTTATACATTGGTGCTTGCCTCTTGTTTGATAATCCAATATCTGCTCATGTGACCAGTAAAGAAATATTTGGCTGCGACTGACTATTCATGTAAAATTGTGTTACATTCAAAAGTTCCTGAACTGAATGAATTGAATTAGAATTAGCTGTATTGTATCTGGATTTATAGTCTACTGACATACATTAGGTCATTGCCACGGGGCACAGCTTTAACATTCACATCCTTTAAGAAAACTTTCGTCATATTCTGTTTGAATGGAGGCTGAATTTATCAAAACATATTCAGAGTAAAAGTAGAAGGTTCAAGTAAAGCTTAGACTCATCTCTAACTGATAGAAAGCACATTTATTACTGCCTCTTATTTCCCTTCCACACCTCTAACTCAACCTGTAATAAACCTGTCAGCTGTCCATCTGTCTTGTTTGCTGCCACACAAAAATGTGCTTATCATCTACAAACTTTCCTCATGTCTTCAAACCAGTTGATAGCAAGAACAAAAATCTATTAAAAGCCTGAAACTGAGAGAAAACATATCTAGAGGAATGTTAATATCAGCTTACACATACTTAAAAAGCAAAAAAGGGATAAATTAATAATGATTCCAGAAATATTAAATTTGTCTTTATGTCCGGTTGTTGCCTGCATTTGAACACTGAAAAGCAGCATTCGTCTGTCTATGTTTAATCAGAAACAAACATGCAAAATCCACAGCACCACAACTCACACACTCTCACACACACACACACACTAGAAAACTAATCTTCTCTGCTTTGTACAGAAAAAACAAAGATAAAAATCAAGCAGAAAAGATCACAAAAGAGAAAAATAATCAAATACAGGCAAAATTAGAGGTAAACTAAAAAAAAAAATCCACTTATTAAATATATTTATTATTTTTCCAATGAACTCAGGATCATTTAAAGCACACAGCTAAAACTCGAGCTTTATTTTTGTTGCTTTCTTTAAAAATAATATTCAAAATAATAATAATACAAGGGCAAGGCCAGCGTTCCTTGTTAAACTGAATTTGTTTCTCTCCTCAACATAAACTGAAATTATCAACTAATTTGTGTTTTTTAAACCAGCAATTTCAAAAGATAAATAGAAATAATATTATTAATAATATCAAATCAGATTAATTCCATCAATACCAGGAACATAAAAAGAGACAGATGGGATTTCTCCCAGATGAGTGTTTAACTGTGGGAAAAGTTGATTAGAAAACCACCATCTGCTGTTTGACTGAAACAGCATCACGATGGCTTTAAGTCGAAATTCAGTAACATAATGCTCCTGCTGAGAAGGTTTTGGAGGTCTACAATGGAACTGAGCCTGGATCAGGCTTGTCTGTAACTGCATGAGGGATCCACATAATATGAAATCTGGACTGGGTGACTGTAAAATAAACCATAAATAAAAGACCTGTAACCTTTGTAACCTGTGAAGGAGCAAGTCAGAGAGGAAGAAAATCTTTTCTGTGAGCCATAGCTGTTGATAAATTCCCTCGAGCCTGCACTGAGAGCAGTGTTTGTGTATGACCTGTGTGTGGCTTCCTTTCTATCTACCTCAGATTGTTAATTTCCATTGATCATTGTACAAGTGTTCTATTTCTTCTTGCCAAAGAAACTGAATCTCTTCTCTCGATCCCTCTCTTTTCCCTCCTTGTTGCGCATGGTGACAGCTTCACCTGAGCTCGGGGAGATTGGAGGCATCGTCATGGCACGGATGAGGGGCCGAGGACCTACAGGGGAATCCCCTGATCCTCCAGCAGGAATGGAGCCCACAATAGAACGAATCCAGGCACTCATTTCCGCCTTAAAACAAACAGCAATTTATTACACTTCTTTATTAAATTGCTGCAAACAAACATGGCTTGCATTTATCACATAACTCACCTCATCTTTGGCCTGGAACAAATACTCCTTTCCATCTTCTAGCCTGCAGACAGATGGTTGAAAAATTAATCCCAGAACAGAAATTCACTAATTTATGTAAACCAAGCAGTTTTCCCCATGATAAATATTTAATTATGACTTCTTGGTATTTGTATTAAATCTCACCTGAGCTTGAATACATGTTTTCTCTTTTTATAGTCATGTGCAATTTCACAGACAGCCTCCTCCAAGCTGATGGGCATCTCTCCGTGGTATGAAACACCACTACCAGCACTCTTACTGTCCTTATAGAAACCAAGTTGTCCTTTTCTAAGGACACAGTAAACATTATGCCAGGACCTGTGGGGCAAATAAATGAAATCAGCATTACATAACTGCAACAATAAATAGGACATTTCATTTCTGCCATCAGATGTAAAAATAAACATTATAAAAAAACAGACATAAATTGAGTTTTAAAAGCCTAACAAATAAACAAATGTGAAATTCAAGACTGACAAGCAAACCTAAGGCACACAGCACTGGCTATTTTTGGACAGGTGTGTAGTTTAAACAGCAAAAAGGTGAAGAAGAACCAAAACTGATCCCGTTGCAGCTAATGGACTTCAGCCTCTTTATTTGTTGTGCACGTTACACAACATGAATTATAAAGTTGCCTTAATAAACCCTTACCTGGTAGCTGCCTTTTTGTTATGGGCCTCCATTTCCTGTTTTCGACAGAGAATGCCCTCCATGTTTTCTGTCTCAGACTCAGCACCACCTCTGCTTGGTAATGTGGCAGATGCCTCGAGGCGGGAAGACGCCAGTCCACTGTCTCTACCTGGTCCATTAACCGACTCAGACTCCGAGCCCTGAGGTTCAAACCAAGACATAAACGGTGGTGAAGTGGTAGAAAAATGTTTAAAGTGGGTGAACGTTGGGATTAGCAAAGCAGCCATTCACAGCCATACATGAGAAGCCATGATGATACTTGCTTTGATGGCACTGTGTGACTACTTGAGACAATCAGTAAAGTGTGGGTTCACGTCACACAAAACACTGACTTTACACAAGAAATCACAGTCTGCTATGACTGGAACACCCTGTACCATTTAAATAACACATAAAACATGAAGCAACACTGAACAATAAACTTTTTTGTTTTTCCACAGATAAATATGTCAAACTAACCTGAATACAGACCTGTGGTTTAAAGAACCAGATGATTAAAGGTAAATACAAATGTAAATGTTAACTTGATTTTTTTCATCAAAAATGACTGAATAATTACTTCTGAAATCAAACAACAATAAATGTTTGTGTTTTTTAATACAAACATATAACCTTCACAAGAGTTTAAACTTAAGGAAAAAATTACAGCTACCTTTTCAAAATCTAAACACAAACTCAACAGGAAATATAACTCTTTTAAATGGGTTCCACAGTAACAACAGCAACAAAACACCAGTTCATGACACTGTGTCTATTCTACCTCAATAAAACCTTAAAACAAGAAGCTGTCAAATCACCCCATCAACACTTAGAGGGAATACAAACATATATGAGAAAAGACTTAACAAATCACAGATAAAATACCACTGAACAGCTATATTTATTACCAAAAGTACACTTTGCCCCACAAGTGACTCCTGTCCTGGTCAATATGAGCACATTTATTCAGCTGCAGACAGAAAACATGTGATCCATGAAAACAACTGGTTCATGAATCTGCATCATGCCTTGTAAACAGCAATGGGACACTATAATGAAACTGTGCTGCTCATTAATAAATAAAGCAATGGTTGCATCAGTGAAAGATAAGCAAGGGCTTATCAGCAGAGAAGTACTGCTGTTGACCAGGAGCTGAGCGAGGAGGCTGTGAAGGGGGTTGGGGTGGGGGCTACAAAGCTGACCGTGTCTTAGTACTCACACGCTCCGGCTGTTTTGGCTTACACACACGTTTAGGCTCTGATTTCTTTCCCACTGACAACGACTGCGATAATGACTGCTGGTAAAAATGCAATAAGAGAACATTAAGGAGTCTCTTTTAGTGGCAGAAACTCGAACTGTTTCTCAAGAATATTATTAACTGCCACCATCAAATTTTCACCATTACGGAGATTGACAAAGGCCAGGTCTTCACTACTCCAGACATTTTTAAAAACATATATGTTTTATGAGTTTATGAAAATACATATGTCCATATTATTCTAACAAAAATGCAAAATACAGAAAGAACATTCTCAGGTTCCCAATAATGTATACAGGGTTACTTCCATCAACCTATATGAGAAGCTAGACTCAAGACTTCCATGCACCCCACACAGTCAGTATAAGTTTTAAGTCCTGCTCCCTCTGTTTTCCCTAAAATTTTGTGAGGGCGAGAGGGAGGAAGTCTGACTCCAAATACAACATGGCAGCTTCTGTAAACTGTAAATGGAGTCTTGCTGTTTCACTTTTCAACAATAAAGGAAAAACAGCAACATCTGGTAGAGCTTTTTATGAAAGTTCATTGTTCCATCATATTTCCCATTTCAAAATTTACAGACTTTATTAAAGTTATTTTACTACTTTTTAGTCATTTTTACACTCAAGCACAAACATCTATTGAGCTGTAACTGCAGTTTGTGGCCTTTATTATCTATATGTTCCTATATGTTACTCTTCGAATAAATCGCTTCCTGTTCTTCCAATAAATCAATGATATTTATCAGACATGGTCAAAACAGAGTTAGAAAAAGAGGAAAGCATCCACTTTGAAAAGTTTTTAAAAATCTGTTTATGTCACCAAAACCTTTGTATGTGGACTGGAGGTTAATATGCTGCAGAAAGTTTCAGTTTTAAAAAAATATCAGAAGTAATGTGTGAGATTTTATGACACATACTGGTCTGTTTTCCTACCCAGACCTAGTCATCCTCTTTAAAAACATTTTAAGAAAACTTTCATTTTATATGTAGTACTGGCACCAACAACATTTATCATCATGAGTTGCGTCTCAGGACCTTTATAATAGAGTTTTCATGAACTTGAACTTAATTAGAATTCTTAAATGACAACTGATCTCAAATGATGACCTCACAAAACACTGTTAAATGTAGTTGAACAAACCAACAACAAATCTATGTTAAGAGGAATTTCGATAACGTTTGTCTTTTAATTTTTCTAATAAAAATGTTGTTTTATTTAAATTGTCTTGTCAACTATAATAATTAAGAATCTTTGCAAATTAGCATTTAATATTACAGAATAAAAAGCCCTTTCTACTTTTCAAATTAACTTTGAGTGAATATAAATTTTGCAAACCCATCTTACAACAGGCAATGTGGCAAAACACCCAAAATAAATTTAATAAATTGCAAGACAATTTATGACATTGAAAACTAAGTGAAATTACTCTACCACAAAGAAGATCCACCGAAAAAGTCAGAACACCTGCTCACCTGAGATGTGTCATTATCACTGTGTACTCCATTCACGGAGGCTGACTGGTTAAGTGTGGTCTGATCCAGACTTGTTCTGTTTGAGAGAAAGATATCCGTTACTTGAACAGAAACTCTGCACACAAACATCAATCTGTTCATGGCAGTCTCAATGGATTTACCTGGCAGCAGAATCATGTGCTTGACTTTCTATCTCAGTTTGTGCCATCTCATCTGCTGGCAGTGGGGTCGGGGGTCGCCGTGCTCTCTCTTCTTCCTCTCGCCTTCTTTGCATTTCTTGCTCCTCAAGCTGAATAAAAGGAATACAAGTGTTAAGTAAAACTTCATGAAGGTTTGATTGTTCATGTTATAGAGTAGATATTACCACATCCTGTGTCTGTAAAACCACTCCAAAGAAAATCTGATCAGTCTACTTACTGTAGTTAGCTTCTCCAGCTGCACAAAACGTTCTTCCCAAGCTGCAGCCAGTTTCTCAAAGGCTTCATGGCGCTTGATTAGACTCTCCACCTCATTTACATTTGTGCCCAGCTCTGCTGCTCGCACAAGAGGTTCTTGCCCTGCAAGCCATGACTCTGCCACAGAGGCATCACGCCCAAACTGCAAAACCTCCAGTACTGAAAATTTTAAAAAGGATCAATAAAAATATAAGGAAAAAAAAAACACAGGACATACTGTACTATTACATTTTGCTACACAAATTTGTTAAAGCTGTCTTAAGTTGAGCAGCAGCAAAGTGGCAAATTCACTAAAACCTCCCTGTTGGCGCATAGAACAATAAGCAAAGCCAAAAAAATAAAACAATAATTTACAAACCAACCAACCTCTGACTTTCTCAATCAAGACAAAACATTTAGTATACATACCAATTTGTAAATGGTCCATCTTGTCTTGCCACTTCTTGTTGATCTTGTCTCTCTTTTCCTGGAGCTGAGCCATTTTCTCTCGGATCTGTTAATAAATGAACATTTTATAATGAGGATTTAAACCGTAAAATAGGTAGCCACTGAAAACTGGCTCATGTGTTACTTTGGTAAGAGTTCTGTTAACAACTGCAAAATACCTCATCAGCAGCATAGTGATTATTGTTGATGAGAGTTTTTCCCATTTCTGTACAGGCAGTAAAGCTGTCAGCTCTGGTCTCAATCTCTGATTTAATGTCCTGATGATTGGCAATAACTAACCCTGCAGATGACACATCCCTTAAAAAACAGACACAGAAGGTAGTCAGTATTAATGAAACTCTGATTATAGATTTAGAGATCACTGCAAGTAAAAAATAAAACAGAATTCACCTGGGGCTATCATGTGCATCAATCTGCAAGTTGACCCCATCCATCCAGAGCATGAGGTCTCGCACCATGTTGAAGAAACGGAATTTCTCCACTGTGTCCAGCAGGAGGAGCCTGCGAGTCTGACAGGCTTCATGCAGGCCCTCCCAGGCAGACGTCACAGCATGTTCACTCCTGTGAATCTCATCCGCTTTTTCACCAGCGTAGGCCTTCTGCAGCCGTGCTGCATCATCCTGCACCTGGTTCACCTTGGAGTTAAAAAAGGTAGAGGAGAAATTCTGTGTTCTGCACTTATGACACTTTTGGGGAAAAACCATGAGACGTTTTTGGTGTTGAAACTCACCTGTCCACTGAGGGCTTGGATATCATTTTCAGAAGTGATGTGCTGTCTGTGTAGATGCTGGACAGTGTTCAGGTCACGTCCAAGGTCTGAAGGCAATGCTTCCTTTTTCTCCTTAATACGTCCAAGCACCTCCATGGCATCTTGATGGAATCTGTGCAGCTCATAGGAGGCTGCTAACATTTGTGTGCGCGTATCAATTAGCTCCAGGAGATCAGCCCAGGCATCATTCAAACCATCCTTCCACTCAGCCACACTGGCATTTTCAGGGTGACCTGATTCAATAAGGTCATCTGCTAACCCATTTACACCATCTACACGCTCTTGGCCAATAGTGCTGGTGTCACGAGCAAACTCACGGAACTTGTCCCTCAACATCTGCAAAAAAAAAAAAAGGAGTCAGGGCTAAATAGAGCAGCATAATTATTTCTGCTAAATCTCCCAAAGCTTCTAATGTCTTCAAAGCATGTGACTGTGAAATAAACTCACTGTGACATGTTCATAATCTTGTCCTAGTTCATGGGAGCCAGCAACTACTTCTCTCTCGGCAATCCATTGCTCCAGGTCATCCACCTCCCGCTTCAGCTGGGTCAGACGAAGCCTTTCCTGAAGCCGCCCACGGCGCTCCTCTGCAAGGTCTTTCAGACCAGCATACAGCTTATCAACTTGGGCCTGTCGCAAGGTGATTCTTTCACTGTGTGAGAACGAGAGTCCCAAAAAAAATCAGTCACTGTAGTTTATAAACTATAGCAACTTTTCAGGATTTAAAAATACAACTACTCTCTGACCTTTCTGGGTGTTCACTGTTGACCATGTGGCGACTGCTATTGGCCAGTTGGTGAATAGTCTGGGCATAGTCTTCAAGTGCCTGTTCCAGGATTTGGTGCTTCTTGACCATCACTAAAGCACTTTGTTCATCCTGGTTAACAAGCAGAAAATTATTACACTTTTCAAAGACTCATTGTTTATGAAAGTACTTTACTATGATCAATCTATCCTTTTATTACCTTTGCTTTTTCTTCTGACATCATGTGCAGCTCTTGCTCTCCCATCCATGCCTCTGCTTCAGCTGCATCAGCATAGAACTGCTGAGCACGATGTGCTTCTATGAGACGGCCATGACGTTTGTCTGTTTCTGCGATGAGCTGGTCCCAGAGGTCCTTAAGCTCAACAAGGCGCTCCTTTAGAAGTGACTGCCTTTCTCCATCCACCTGACTCTGATCCTCACCTCGTTTGTGGATGTCATCAATGCGAGGTTGATGGCCTTGGATCTCTTTCTGCAGAGTCTGATTCACATTCACAACAAGAATGGACATAATTTTATTGGGAAGTCAGCAATTTTTGACATTCTTATGCCTTTACTGTCAAATAAGTGATTAGTCGTGTCAAACTGACATTTACCTTCATGGTTCTTTAGGATACTTTAGTTACAACACTTAACACCCACCCTATTCACCCTATAACCCTATTCGCAAAGAAAATTCTTGTAAATTCATTCCCCAGAGTTTACTGAGTGTCAGTGTACATTCCTGTGGACTTCTTTTGTTCTTATACTTTTAATATGCAAATAACTTAATATCGGGCTGTCTCATCCAAAAAAAAAAATGGTTTCACTGCTTCTTTCTTACTCTCTATTAATTTAATTTTTTAGACTGTGTTTAATGAGCGCTGTGAACTGCTATTGTATTTTCATTGCATCATTTCTAGACTCTCATCTTTTGAACTTTTTTCTTTTCAGCGCAGATCGCCACACGTCAGATAGATCAGCTGTTTGTTTATGGCTGGAAAATGTTCGCTGCTGATTTTTTGTTGTTGATAAATCACAGAGGTTTTTTGTAAATGTAGCAACCCTGTTTTGAAGTTCTGTTGACATGTAGGCACTGATGTCTGTGGGTGAGAGAGGGTGCAGGTAAAGAGAGCAGGCTGCTTTATGGGATGGGTGTGTGACAGAGAAGAAAAGACAGCAACAGGACAGGAGATGCAATGATTGTAGTTATGACTCAGTTTCAGCCTACAGGAAGCATTTTTGTTGGCAAACAAAAGCAACTTGTTGAACAGAATGGCGTCTCTTCCATCTTGTGTGGAGACACAACAGAACGTTGCACTGTCCGTCAGACTGCATGTGACAGATTCAGACGCTGCACGAGTCAATGTGTCAGTGTGATGGCTCAAACACGCAAATAACTGTCCAATTTTTTTTTTTTTTCAGAAACACTTCTAGGAAAATTATCTTGTGTTCAAACATATTGTACTTTTAAATGTAAGACTGGTTATTCACAGTTGGGTTTTTACAAATTAAAAATTATTTTATTTTATGACTGTACCTGGTTCTTCTTGATTAGCAGCTGTACAGTCGGTAGGTCTTTTCCGTGGTCTGTGGAAGTTGCCAGAGGCATCCTCTCTTTCACCCAAAGCTGAGAGAAAAAGCAATTTACAAAACATGACAAACAAATGATCCTCACACACTCTAAAAAGGTTTGTATCATATATTCATCTACTGAGTTGTGACACCAGTTTTGCTCACAATTTCATCTTCCAGGTCTCTGTTGAACTGATGTGCTTCTTTGGAGGCCAGTAGTTGCTGTCTCCTCAGTTGGAGAGGTTCCTGAAGGCCGGAGAAATTGTCAGTGACTCGTTTTAGCTGACCGTCTATCTCAGTCAACCCAGCTTCCTCCTGGGACAGAGCAACAGCCTGTGACTGTAGAGATTGCACCTCCTTCTCTCTGACCTCCATCTGATGCTCCAGCATCTACACAGGGACGGCACAAATTGAAAAACATCTTAAGACATTTATCGCCATAACGAAATTGTTGCTCAAAACAGTTGAGTTCTTAAGTATTACACTAACTTCTATAATTCATGGTTTGTTTCTAATCAATAAGGATTTTAGTCATGATCTCAAATCTCTATCACTTGACAGTTAAATGTATTTCACCTGATGCTTTTTGAGTAGAATATTAACGCTGGTCAAATCTTTTCCATAGTCATCACTATGCAGCTGACACTCAATGTTTTTCAGCCAGTCATCCTGAGCAGAACAACTCTGTGTGAAGATTTCTGCTCTGTGAGCCTCAAACAAGCACTGGTCTTTAGTGCGGGTCCTGTTCTCCAGTTCCTCCCACTGACGCTGTAAGTCCTCCAAGGTCTGCTGGACTACAGGTTTCAACTCGGGCTTCTCTGCCACCAGTGCCTGACCCTCCTTTTAGAAACAAAACAAAACAAGATTTTTTACATTTCTTGATCAGGTGACTCCAGATAAAATGTTTACAAGGGTAAATGACATGTATAGCACTTTTTCAGATGACTTACAAAGGCACTGCACATGTGCAACCAAGTTCTCTGTATGCCACCAAATAAGCAAGGTGGGTGAAGTGTCAAAAACATAGAAAAAAATGTAAAGCTAAAGGTTTTAAGAATTAGGCAATACCTTATCGATCTTGTCAAGCCAGTCTTTGTTGGAAGCCAGCTCTGCCATGAAAGCCTGATGTTTCTGCCACTTGCTGTGAAGATTTCTAGCTTCATCATAGGACATGTCCTGTGCCGTCAACATCTTCTCATTGATCCACAATGTGAGCTTTAGAAAAAAGTTTCATTTGAAATGGGTTTTATTATCATTTCTGAATTTATTGCAAATTAATTTTACAAAATATGTAATTTCCATCAAGAATTCAAAACCACATTTACATATCTGTTTAGTGATGTACTTTATTCACTTTTTTATTCTGATTTTATTTGATTAATATAGTTTTACCTCCTGTCCATCTTGGAGGAAGTGCTGAAGTTCACAGTTATCCTTAAGCTTGGTGAGAAGTTCATTTGCAGCCTCTTTATTTTTTTGATGTCTGGAGAAAAAACAAACAGGAAATAAAATATGTAAACGTTAAATTTCTAAAAGAAAAAAAAAAGTTAATTTATTATATTCCTTGTATCATTTATGACTGCTCTGACCTTTCCTGGATAGAATCAACTTTTTCTTGGATCTTATCAGCATTTGCATTCTGGTCATTAATGAGGCGCCGTCCAGCGTCCACCACACCAGTTATCTTCTCCTCGCTGGCCTCTGTAGTGGTGATGAAATCCTCATGCTTCTTAATTGCCTCCTCAGCAGCCTGAAGAGTGCTGGGCATCTCTGTGTGGGACAGTACGTACTCCTACACATAGGCAGAAGCAATTATAAGACATTTTTTGTACATTAAGTGCTTGAATGCAAGTATCTGATAAAAACACTTTTTTTCTAGCCTGTTTTTGAAGAGAATCAATATAAATGGATTTATATTATCCACTAAAAAAACAGTTCATCATGAAGCAGAAGAATTTGCTGCAATTTGCTTGGAACCAAACTTTTGAGCTGTTCTTGTGCTTACATCCCAAAAGCTTTACATTCGACAACACTTAAATTTGTGGCAGTAGTTATTTGAATTTTAAGTATCAAACTAGCATGGAGGCATTTACTAAGATTATATGAAAGGCACAATTAAAAACAAACCAAAGGTTACCAAATTAGTATGAAGACACATTTTTAAAGACCATATTGTTTATTTCACTTATTAAGGGACAAATCTATTCTAATCAATTTGGTCCTATGTTAAAAAGTAATTGCCCCAAAACCCAATAACTGGTTATGTCAGTCTTGGCAGCAACAACTACAATCAAGTGTTTGCTATAACCGACAATGAGTCTTTCACAACTCTTTGGATTTTCTTTCCCGCACTGTTCTTTGGAAAACTGAGAGCTTAAGCTTTGTTCTACTTCATGTTGTCTGGCAGGTTTTAAGTGATTTCTTGATTTCACATGTCTAGCAGTATTCAATTTGGCAGTGAAACTGATCTTGGCTTTCCAAAGAATGCCATTAGTCAAAGTTAACTCATGATTTGATTTTGGGGGTGGGGGGCACTTTTTTCCTACACAGGAGGACCAGGTTGGTTTGGGTAGCTTTCTCCTTTCATAATGGAAAACTACATTTTGTATTTACTCTTTCTCTGATACTAAATTTGGGTAATGATCTGAAACATTTAAGTGTGACAAAAAAGGAAAAACATCTGTAAGGAGGCAAATACTCCCCCCCTATATAAACATTCATGGCATTGGTCATTAAAATGCAGACTGAGTAAAAGAAACAAAAGAGGTCCTTTTACCCTTTAGCCAAAGTAGCAGAATTGCACCAACCCCATTCTCAGAATAAAAGTAAACAGGTCTTTAAATGCATCATTTACAATTTTACTTGCCACCAACAATTGACAGTGATGTCAAAATTTTGCTAGTAATGTAAATCTTTGATTTTAACAAAACATTTATGAACAGTCATACATAAAAGTAAGACAGAAAAAACTGATGATGGAGCAATGGCGGTAAATTTGCTGAGAAAACTCAGGCAGTTAAAGGGTTAATAAAGCCACTTCTTTCTAGTGTAAGCTGAAAGGTTTTTTTTTCTAACCTGGCTGTTGAGGAAAGCATCCGCCTGCTTTGCATCTCTCAGGAAAGTCTGGAAATCAAAAGCTTGAGCTAAAAGACTGTGGCGATTCTCCCACATGCGACGCAACTCGTGCCAGCCAGTGTCTAATGCCTGGAGCCTCTGGGCTAAGAACATATGCTGGGCATCTGTCTGACCTTGGGTCACTTCCTCACCAACAGCACGCATTTTCTCATAATCCTCTTTGTAGTTGTCAATTTCATTCTTGATGCTCTCGTGCTGGGCAAGCAGACTCTCTGCCTCTGGCAGAGATGTGGGAATGTCTTCTGAGGCCACTGCTGTTTGAGTGCGGGACAGCCAGGACTGGAAGTCATCCAGATCCCTGAGGAAACCCTGAAGTTTGCTGGCTTCTCCCAGTGACTCCTCACGCCGTTTCATGGTGGTGTTCAACTCCTCCCACACTTCTTGAATCTCAGCTAAACGTCCTTGAATTTCTCCAGCTTGATCTGGGTGTTCCTCAGCCAGCTTTTCTGCCTCATTTCTTAGGTCATCCAATTTACCCTAAAAAGAGATCAAATTCACTTAGAACATCACCAAAAAAAAACTCTACTGTTTTTTTTTTTTTTTTTAAATTGGACATCTCACCCTCTACTCACAACCACTGCCCATGACCCTTTCATACCTGAATTGCCTTGAGATCCCTCTCCATGCCAGTGAGCTTGCGTTGTAGAGCCATCACTCCAGCCAGATCATTGCCTAGACTCTGAGTAGATTCAATCACTTTGGTCTTTTCTTTCATCCAAGTCTGAATCTCATTACACTCAAGGTGGTAATTCTGGATGTTCAGAGCAGAATCAAGAGCTTGTTTCTTTTCATCAGCCATTTGCTTGAACTCTTTCCACCTAGAAACAATACAAAAGAAAATGTTACACATTTCAAACCAAAAATGTTTATTAAGAACACATATTTTAGTTTATGGACCAAGCTTAATTAGCCTGTAAATACGGGCTCAAACCTGTTGTTGAGCTGATCTCGTGTCTGATGGATTTGGTCCTTGTTACAGCTGTCTGAAGTCAGAAGCTGCTCAGCCACCTGGTTTACATCAGTGACCCGAGTACCCACATTGTTCATCTCAGGTTCCAGTGTGTCAAATCTGAATAAAAAAAAAACAAAATTATTTCACGTAATTGAAAAGTCTTATTTAATGTAGCTGTATTTAAAAATAAAAAAGCAGAAAATTAAGTGTCAATGATCCTTCACATGCAAGATATGAACTGTAGAATGATATACTTAGGTTAGTGAATTTTGTCAGTATTGTAATATCATACCTTTCTTGTGTATATGATTTCACGCATGTAGTAATTTTGACTGGCTATTAAGTTATTTTACAACTTTAACTGTCAGGATTTTTTTATCCAAGCTGAAGAAAAATAATTTAGTCCTATTTTTGTTAGACTAACCTCTGCTGTACCACCTCCAGGTCTTCCAGTTTGGTAGGGATCTCCATGCCATCTAACCATTTTTCCTTTTCTTCCACCCAGAGCTGACAGGCATCGGCTTCACTGAACATGCGATAAAGGGCCAGGGCGCCCTCCAAAGCCTGGCGCCGAGCCACTGACAGTGATTCCAGTTCTTCATAGCGTTGCTCAATAGCAGGAAGACGACCATCCACCTATAGTCAGCAGTAAACAATAATTTAGTACAAAGAGCACGTCTTCATGAAAGAACTAAAAAAAAAAGATCACACATACCTGAGGGAAATGTATGAAAGCCTGTGGCAATGCTTGGGCCTGCTCATGAAGTGAGTCAATGACTGGGCGGTGGCTTTGGATCTCTTCTTCTATCTCCCTCTGTTTGCGAGCAAGAGTTTGGGTAGAAAACTCATCATGGCCAACCTCTTGACTTGACACCTGTCTAAGGGTCTCCATAATCCATGCCTCCATGTCATTGGCATCTGTTTGAAACTGGTGCAGGGCCACTGATTCCTTCAAATTCTGCTCCCTGAGTTTAGTTGTCTGTAAAGTGGAAAGAATGAGAAAAATTTTTGCAGAAAAACATCATACATAAAATGCCAACACAAAAAATAATACTAAACACTCACCTCCTCTAGATGAGCCCATTGTTCACGGACATCTTGGATCCTTTCAGTTACTTCTGAAGCTCCAAAATGTCCCTCTTTAACTAAAGCTTCTCCAACAGCAATACTGTTACTTAGAGGGCCGTAGCGGGCTGCCATCTCATCCCTGAAAGCCTCATGTTTACTGAGCAGATGAAGAGCAGAAGTGAGGTCACGACCACAGTCTCCAGTAGCCAAAATCTGCTCCTGTTCTCTGATCCAAGCTGCCTCCTCCCCAAGATCCCATAGAAACTGCCACAGGCGACGGGAATCCTCTAGACGCTCTCTGCGACTTCCAGCAAGTTGAATAAGTTCCTCATAGGCTTGACCCAGTTGGTCGACCTTTTCACCAACTAGTCCAGGTTCACAAGGCTTGTAAGCTGATATTTAGAAAGAAACTAAATTTGTTCACAAAACAGACAAACCAAAACAGGCCCAATTATAAAGTAAACATCTAAAATCATGATTAGATTTACCCTGTTCATGGGAGGTGAAGCGACTTGCAGCTGCCTGCACTCCTTTTATCCTCTCAGCCTGAGCTGAAATGTCAGCCTCTACTAGAGTGTGTTTCTGTAGCAGATCTAACACATCATGCAAATGTTTACCACTGTCCTGAGACTGCAAACGACCCTGAAAAAAGCAACAAAGCATAGCAAGAACAGTAAGGACAGAGACTATGATAGGGACATGAGTGAAAAGTATGACAACCTTCCATATTCCTGCAAGTCCTGCAAGTTAATAACATGTCTATTAAGCACTTAATTTATTTTGCTAGTTTGAAAATAACTGCTAATTGGATCGTATAACAGGAGAAAAAATATTGCAGTTTCTATGAAATTATAAAAGGCCATGACATATAAACAGCACATCTAAATGGTATTGACTGACTGGATTACTTATATATCAACTATATATAAGGAAATGCAATCTAAGTCAACTAGAGGAGAAAGAAGCATTCAGGATGTTCACTTTAACCAGCATCAAACTAAAATGCATCTCATTGTGTTAGTTATTTAAAAGTTTTGAGATGCAGATGAGGAGTAAAGCTGGTACTTATTATTTAGGTGCACATTTGCTGAACATCTGAGTTAATGATCAAAATCTGAAGAACAAAAAACACAACAAGCTTAGTATTTTGGACAACCTACATTGGTGAGTACTGAGATGTAATGTGCCCACAATATACTGCGTGTCCACTAAACTGCATGTTCAACCTCTGACAACAAATAGACTTGCCAAAAAGAAAAGCGCATGTTGGGATACAATCATTCATCATGGAGGAGGATACAGCAGTTATTGTACTTACAAAACTAGAAATTTAACAAAAAAAATAATTAACAAAAATCTGTCCATCTCTGAAATCCATCAAGCAGTTCTAAACAAATAACAAGAAATGTGGAAACTTTAGCTCTTTTAAAAGACAGCTGAAAATACGATACCTACTCACAGCAAACAGAAAATATCAGAATATTCAAAATGGCAGAGTTAAAATGAATCAAGATCACAAATTACTGAACAGCATGTAAACATTTAACTCCTTTAATCATCCAAATGATTGTGGTCTACCTTAGTCAACCTTCATAAAGCCAACAAAGACGGGCAACACTAATCAGGCCAGGCAAATTAAAAGCTAATTACTGCAATTAGGAGCAACATTAAAGCTATTAAGAGTAAACAAAAACAAGATTTATCCCAATTAGGAGGATCAGGAAATTCCTTTTAGTCAATTAGAAAGTGAAGCAACAGGAATAAACATCCAAAACGTGTTGAATTATTTACTGTAAAAGTTTTTGAAATGTGTTGTTTTGTGTCTGTTTTCACCTTTTCATCGGCCATCCAGTCCATAATGTATCGCATCTCTTGAAACAGTCTTTGCAGGTCTCGATGGGCATTCAGACGCTCTCTGCGTGCAGCCAGAAGCTCTTTTAGGTATTCCCAAAGTCGAAGCACATTATCCCTTCGTGCAAGTATACGACGCACATCATGGTATCTCTCTGCTTCCAGCTCTTTGGCAACAGCCTCTACAGCAGCAACACGTTCCCAATATGCTCCTATGTCTGTCTCAATTGCATCATGTTTTCGAGTGGCAGCTTCTACAGCTCCCAACTCAGTTCCAAAGTTATCCTTGTCACAGAGAAAAAGGTTATATTTTAGGACTAGTTACTTTATTTATTTTAAAAGTTTGACTTCATCTGATGTCAAGCTGATCAGATGAAACCATAATCATTTAATAAAAATCAAGCTTTTCTAACCTGAGACACCAGCCTCTGGTTCTCGCTCAGCCATGTCTCCCGCATAGCTGCTTTTCTATCAAAACGGGCAGCCAGCATCTCAAGTTTCTCCTGGCGAATCAGTTCATTTCTCAGTGCCAGCTCACGCTCATGTTCAGCCTTTTCCAATCGTTCCCATGCCTGCACAGAAATAAAAACAAGCAAAGACTTTGTCATGCTAAACATAGTTTAACTAAACCTAAATATTTATTATTCTATGTCA
Organism: Pachypanchax playfairii; assembly: GCA_006937955.1. NCBI lineage: Eukaryota > Metazoa > Chordata > Actinopteri > Cyprinodontiformes > Aplocheilidae > Pachypanchax > Pachypanchax playfairii. The sequence continues at coordinate 2,655,723 of SSNP01000015.1, read as the reverse complement.
CTAATCTGTTGCTTTAAAATATTCTCATGATGAAACAGCATCTTCTGATGATAAGTTCCATATCTAGATCTTTATAGAACAACTCATACCTTATTGATGTCAGAGATGAGTTTGCCCTCTCTTGGCATGTACACTTTCTGATTGTTTGCTCTCATTTTGCTTTGAATAGTAAAGAGGAGAACCTCCAAGTTCCCTTTCTCTGTAAATCTGTCAAGAAAACACAATCCCTTTTAAACCAGTGAAAGAGTTTTAGGTCCAAGTGGAAAATAGATTTGATCCTTTAAGTTGCTTCAGTTGTTCCAGGTAATACTCACTTTGGGGGTTTCTCCACAGTCCTGTAGGAGTTGAAAGCCTGAAGCTGGTTCTGCACACCATTCAGCGAGTTAGCCAACTGCCGATCATTGAGTGTCACTATGGTTTGCTCGATCCATTGTAACAGCTCTGATGCAAGTGTCTCGTACTTTTCTATCAGCTGGTCAGCCTCAATAGCATAGTCGAGCACCTAAATTCAAAGAAATCAGAGAATGAAGCTAAATTATAAGCAAACACTCAAAACAAGTGTAATTACTGTTTTACTCACATGTTAATCTATATTTACATGTTAAGAGATGCACAAATACAAGAGCTAACCTTGCCAATACGCTTGCCCTCCACTGCCAAAGCTTTCATCTTTGAGAAATAATGGTAGTAGGTTGCCACATAAGTGATGATGGACTTTTCATCTGGCTGGTCAACATTCACATCTGAAAAATAAGTTGAAAGAATGAATCTTGAATGTAAAAGTAGAGTGCTATGCTTTAAATTAGTATCAACTAATTAGTTAATTAGTTAATTAACAACCTGGATAAAGAGTGTCAAGCTGTTTCAATTAGTTTTGCTGCTTAACAAAGATTTACAGTGTTGCTCAAGCTCACATGAGACAGTGTGTTTTCTAAGATACAACTAATTGAATTAATGCTTCATTGGAGACTTCTTGTCAAATAGAGTTAATAAAAACTAAATGATTTAATACAGAGAATCAATGTGACAAATAGGAGTGTTTCATGCTTGTTTGGAGGCTTGAGCCACTCACCCTCTGGGTCCAGGAGCTTGGTAAGGCCTAGTTCCTTCTCAGCCACATTGAAAGCGTTCTGGAGATTGTAGTGTGCATTGGACCTTTTCAGGTTGTCAAACTCAATCAGATCAGGTCTGTGAAACATGAAAAACAACAGTAGTTTTAATAATAGTTGATTAACGAATAGACTAACCCATGAGAATCCACAATGACAAAGGTGTAACACGCAATTTCATGGGACTAGAAATGTTCTGCCTCAGTGAAAGAAATGTATTGAGTTACTCCTTCATTGTACTCATTCACTTTAATCAATGTTTAATTAATTCATAACCAGTTTTAACCTTTGGCTTTCAGTTTACGTCTACATTTAGACACAAGCTATTAATGATCCAGTTACAAGCAGGATGTGCAACTGAGTAACCAAGGATGAGTTGATTAGAAATAAGTGGGTTATTATTTCTGTGTTATAGGTCATCTTACTTCCTATTTTATTCACACCCTTTTAGTCACAATGCAAACTGAAGAATAGGAGAAGACCTAAATAGAAACAGGCATGAGAAAACCCAAGAGAAAGATAACAGTACTGTGACTTGTGCTTCTTTTTAATAAAAATTACTAAAATGTTGAACATTTAATTTATTTGATGGATGACTACTTAAAAAATTCACCTAAAAGAAACTGAAGTAGTTAAAAGTAGTTATTCTATTAATTCATGTCTAACCGAGGCTGGTTTTATTGCGAGAGGTGAGTCATTGACCTGTGTTTGTGTACAATGGCATTGAACGCCAGACCATCCCTCCAGCTGGTGGTGAAGTTGTGAATGTTGACATTAGGATATCTGTAAAGACCAGATTGGACATCATTAATCATTAGCTCTGCACAAAAAAAATCAGTAATAACCTTTTGAGTAAAAAAAAGCTTACAATATACATGATTAAATACATATTAACAGATATGCTCCTGATTAAACTCCCTCTTCATCAGTTTAATGCTGCTTCTTTCTTACCCAGCAGTTTTCATTTGGCACCAAAGCAGCAGGGCATCTTTGGCTGATTTTTTCTCCTTGTTGTCTTCTGTCTCCACACTGATGTCCTGAATCTGTTAGTGGGGTGTTTAAATTACATTTATATCCAAATACATCCAAAATGATTAAGCTTTGATGCAACATGACTGAAATAAATTAACTGCTAGTACAACATAGAGTCTTTCAGAAATGGAGGAAAATTAATAAATATAGCAGAAAGTTCATAGCTTAAATAACACCATTGAGCTAACAACGTTAGGACAAGAGACTAATAGCACAGAGAGGTTAAACAATACGGCAGCTGGGTGTAGCATGAAAACCTGAAAAGCTCTAAACAATCACTTCATGTTACCTGGAAACGGAGGATAATGGTCCATATGAGACCCAAGGTGAGGCGGTGATTCCCATCCACAATGTCATGTGAGCCCATGTTTTCTAGATGGACCTTTTGCTCTTTCAGAAACTGCAGGGCTTTGTCAACATTCTCAAGGCAGTGGATACGCATGCGGCCCTTAGTGGGTTTTGGCTAAAGGAAACAAGGAAAAAAAAAGACAGCCTTGAAGAGGACATTGAGAGAAAAAAACTAAATTTACATGAAGAGAAAAGGAGCTGACAACAACTTGATGAAAAAAACAAGTAGGAGCTACAGGGGAAGTGAGTCACTCTAGTAGCACATGAGTAAAGCACATGTTGAAGTTCATGCTGAAGGGATCCGGGTCATAAATAGGACAGGGTAAAGAGTTTTCTTCCTGACACTAACCAGTTGTTCTCCTGAGAGCACTTCAAGAAGACGAATTAACATACGACCATCTCGGAGGTCTGTATACAAGTCACCGATGCGACTTGTCACTCTGCCTAAGTGAGAGTTAACCCATTTGGTAAATGTCTTCTTCTGAACTGCTTCACGTTCATCTGTGAAGAACAAAAGACAAAGAGGTGGTCAGCTCTCACTACTCCAACTTTAGTAAATGAGTTACCTGATGAAAACATCAACACATTCTGGCATTGATAAAATGTGCAAAATAGTCATTTTGTAATTTCACAGTTTATTTTTTATATCTATTGAATATTCTTATTTGATATATTTGATGTAATAGCATGGACACATAACTAATCAGAACAAAATAAAGTTGCTTGTGCTAAGGTACATGCCTTGAAAGAACACCTTTCACAGTTGTGTCATACCTAGTCTGGTCCGTGTCAGATAATCTTTATGACTAGTAAAATCCTTGCAAAGTCATTTGAAAGTCAGTTAGACTGGGAAAATGTGTGGTTTCCATACTTGTCTGAAGTTACTAGTGTCAGTTAAATAGATATTATCAGTAATGATTTTTGTAAAAAAAAAAAAAAAAAAAAGCTAAATGAATGTTGTCAATAAATGACAAGGACTTGAGCCTTTTACACGCGCAGCTCAAATAAGCCTTCCTGCTTAGTCTTTAGCATGTCTGTATTGACAGTGTTTTACTCTTAAGACAAAAGTTGACTGAAAACTCTATTCATGTGTGAGCATGTATTTTCTAGATACTAAAACATTAAATTACTATACTAATAATTACATTTCAGATAAGTAAAGGTACATTAATAATACAGCAGTATCGCATTTTCATTGTAGGTTTAAAAACAGAGTTTAAAGAGAAGAATCCATAAAGATAAAGCGTAACAGCAGTTCAGACATATGGACTGCAAAACTAAGAGACTAATCCAACACCTAACAAGATGACCCAATTTCTACAACATAAGATCTCTCTGTATTAGAAAACACTACTCCAGGAGTGTACTTACTGTACTGAGCCTTAAACACACACACACCTAAAACAAATTCTAAGCAAACAACATTTATCTCAATAGGAAAAAGAGTTAGACAACAATATAAAACAAAAGGCTGGAGAAAATCAATTTGTCTAACAATTTAAAAATAAATAACATAACAATAATTTGCGCCATTGGCAAAACGTAAAAATGTTTTGATCTATTGACCACATAAAAAGCACATAGCCTCTTTATGAAGTGCAATTCAAAGCAGCAAATTATAAAAACGTTGCCTACAAAATTAGTTCAGTATCTATTGAAAATGTAACAAAAAAGCCAGAGCAAGTAAAAGTGCAATTAATACATCAAAAATGTGTTTCATGGGGTCTAACTTTATCCAGTTTTCTCTTCAGATAGTAATAATGTATGTTTGAATTTGAACAATCCAGAAAAGATTCTCAAATTTGACCATTTATTTGTGGAAATTTTCAATCTCTAATCAAATATGTCTAGCACTTATACTGTAAAAGTCCTACAATAGCTCTGCTACAATAAAAAAGTGATGACAGTGTATTATGTTTTAAATTACCTCACATGTGTGATCTATGATTAAACATAAGGTATTACACTAGTTAAGGTTAGTATTTGCTTGCTTTGCACAATCAAAAATGGAAAAACATGCAAAGCTCAAAAACTAAAGATGATATCCAGATTTGTTGCTGTTTACGAAGAAGCCTGGGAAAGTGATGTTATAGAACTACAAATATACAAGTATCATTTAAACACAAATGTAAGGTTTTAAAACGGTCACATCACTGTAAATAAGATATCCATAAAACAATTCGATTGCACACTTTTTGGTGACTGAAAAGAGTTTGAGAAAAGAAAAATTATTGGATATACAGGGTCCATTTTGTAACATCTGATTAACAGATGGACACCAAAAAGGAGTGAGCAATGTTAGGTGCACAATCTGGGGTGCCCAGAGACTGATGACTGGGTGACAGCTGTCAACTAAAAAAACAGGAAGGGAAAATAAAAGATTGTGAAATCTCAGAGGCCCTCTATGGTGGAGTACCACCCTCTTCTACTCTAATGTACTTTAATTTACACTGATTTCTGTCATTTTTCTCTACCGCTAATATTTGTGTAGTAGTTCCACTGATCGGAGTAGCATTACACTCCTCTTGACTCCAATGACCTCTATTCAATACAAAAAAAGAGAGACTTTTTGTTGTCACTGTCAGGTTGATGCAACAGAATGGTATAGTGGCAGCATGCTATGGGTGTATTTCCCAGAGGGTCAGAGAGGCTTGCTTGAATTAAATGCAGCTTGAATATACCTGGATAATAAAATACCTGCTTAAGCTAACATGATATGAGACTAGACCCTTGATCATCTATTAAAATGATAAAAACACAGCACAAAACCAAATAAAACCTTTGAGTGGCTGTAAAATACATTTTCAAGACAATGTTTGGTCTTGTTAAAACCTAGAAATAAACTGCATCAAATCACTATGAAGAGCCTTGACAACAGTAATGCATAAATACTCCCTATTCGGGTTAAAGATTTGGACAGTATTTCACATAAAAATCAAAATTAAACTGAATAAAACAAGGTTTGCAAAGTTTTCTCTAAATAAAATAAGATATTGTAAATGTAAACCAAAGGATATCCTGACACCTCCAAAGTTAAACGGTAAATGGCATAAACTTGTAGTGTTTTTTTTTTTAAATCAGACAACTCCCAAAGTACTTCACACTACAGTTTGTCATTCACCTATTCACACACACACTTACACATTTGGTGGTGATAAACTGCACACATATTGTAGCAACAGCTGCCCTGGGACACACACTGACAGAAAGACACCACCAGGCCCTCTGACAACCACCAAACAGGCAGGGCAGGTGAAGTGCCTTTGCCCAGGGACGCAATGGCAAATAACTCTTTTCCAGACAGATTGGGGATTCGACCCTCTGATTACCAGACGACCTGTCGGTACTGATGTAAGGGTTAGTTAACTTCGCAATATCAAAAATATTGGAAAAAACCAACATGGTCTGGAAGACTGTTTGAGGTCTGTACTTCACCTGATGAAAATTTTTAGAACTGGAATTCATGACAAAAGTTAACTGCAAAAACTCAAAATTTACATGGTCAACGAAAATCACAACCAACTGTTTTATCCAATTCTCTCTCCTATTACCACCAGGGTATGTGTGCTTTTCTTAGTAAATCCAATCATTAGTATGAAAGAGTACAGTACCTGAAAAAGACCAAAGAGCTTTTTAGCCTAAGAGCAATGCTTTGGTTTTGTCTCAGGGTTGTTCTCTACATATTATGACTAGATGTACAGTTGGTTTAAAGTCACATTTGCATGTTCTGGTTTTAAGTTTAAAGAAAATACTAAATAGACTTGCTTTGCTGTCTTCCTAGCACTCTAAAATACCACACAAAAAGATTACTCAATTACTAAAATCCCATTAATCACTTTGGAGTTACTGAATGAAGCAGCCGAGTTGGACTGTGTTGACAGGTGAAGTACTGTGGCGTAGTCTACATTCCTCATGGGGCTTAGTCATGTTAAGACAGCACCCAGTATTAAGGAGGAGGCTGTGGGAAAATGCAGGGGTCTCTGAAGATAAAATACTACCACCCCTTTGCTGCTGCATTCAAACGAGAGCAAGGTAGACAGCTGAAAACACTGTGCTTTGTGTTTTTTTTTCTAAAGATAATAAGTGCAAAATCTACAGCAGCTGTTAAAACATTTGAATAAGAGGAAATGTTTACTCTAATATCTGATACATTCACTCCTAAATGTCTCATTATCTATTACTAGCAAGTATGAATACACATACTAAACAACAGGAAGCTTGGAGGTAAACCGTGTCATTTTTAAACGCTGAATGACGGCAGTGACAGAAGATGAAAAAAAAAACAACGCTGAGTTATTTCTTCCCTATGATGTCAGGTTTCTCACGTTATGTAAAATACTTGCAGAACCTGCAAACATAGCTGCACAATTACAACTGACAAGAGATAAATGATAGTTTTGAACAGAATCACAACAATTACAGGATACTGTAACCAAGTCCAACATAACCTGAACATTTCTGAGAAAAAGAGACCTTTCAAAGAGAAAAATATTACTAAAACATATATATTTGAAAACATTTGCTATCCTACATTAAATAACAAGAGCTATATAACAAATGGCGATACTATGTTTATTACTTTTTGCTGGACTGTTTACATATATATAAAAAACAAGCTTAACACAACACAAGCAGCTTTTAATACTGTTTAAATCTTGGCTGATACACTACACTGTAATAAGGAACATTTCAACCAACTGCTAAAACACCTTTCTATAGTAAGACATGATCAATAGTAACCCCTAACATTAAATATGTATCTAAGAATAGGAACAAAAAAACTATGCCATTTTGGTCTCACTGAAACTACCAACCAGTTTTAAAACATTTCAAAAACCCTGGTGGTTTGTACATGTTCACCTCACCCTCGAGTCATTTTGTGTGCTGGTAAAAAAACAAACAAACAACCAATTCAGATTTGCAATGCTATGTATTGCCTTTATTGTTTCCTAATGATAGATGAGAAACTAGTAGTTAAAGGCATCATTAAATGTTCTGAGCACATTTGGGCATGTCCAGTCTCTTTGAACAGATCTGTAGGTGGTGGTAAGATTTAAGTATATGTCACAGCAAGTCTAGAATGAGGGCCTGTCTCAGCCAGTGCCCTCCTTACTACTCAAGCTACTGGGGTTGAGCTTTATTGTTTTCTTATTTCATTATCAAACAAAACTTTGGCACTGTTGATAAAGATTATCTGGAAGTTTTCAACAACAAAAAAAATGTATCAGCAGACTTTATCCTCTGTGTGTGGTTCATAGGTACAGAAAATATATTTACTGCTAACATGTAGACACATACAACATTGACTTAGTGGGGCAGGGATTACATTTATGAAGGATATTATATCATAAAGTATGAGTTAAAAGTCACAGCTAATTTTTTTTATATTTTCTATTCATGGATTCATGCTCGTTTACAAACTGGCTTTAAGCAATAAAACTTCAGTGTTTTGTTTTGCTTTTTGCTCTTTTTTAATCCAGTCCTTGTATTCAAGCCTCTGCAGAGGAACATTTTCTGTTCAAGTCTCTCTGACCTTTGAATCAGTAAAGCACACAAAAGGAACCCAGGTCAAGGGGTGAATGTGAGTCTTCGCATAAACTTAGAAGACCTGACAAAAAAAACTGCCTTTTTAATCCTCACACATTTTAAGGTTACATCTATAGAGAATGGCAATGATACTACAATTCTAATAGGCAGCTCAAGTAATAACAAATTACTTTAATAGGCTACAAGTAACAAAGAGCGTAAAGATTTAACTTAAAATGTATTCTCTATTAGTAGACAACACAAAAACATCCCTAAAGTTAAGTGCATTTATTATGCTTAAATAATTCATAGGTCAGTGTTGAATGACTTAACACACGACAACTCTATTCTTTAACGCCCAGCTACAATGACCACACTGGAAAATATCAATCAGCTCTATTAGTTACACTGAAGAATTTTATAAAATGTTTAACTGGATGGAATCCAAAACTAAACACAGAGAAAGTCAGTCACTTGATTAACACTTAAAGGGACATAAGGCAAGATTTGTGAAAAACTACACATGCATTTCCAGTTTATTCAATGCTAATGGGTCATGAAGCATTAAAAACCCAAAATAACGAGGCCATCCGCATATATGTCTGTTGCCTCAGAAACGCTGTGTGCCACATAATGCGCTGCAGTTCGACGTCCGAATTTCCCGCGCAGTTGTAGGGATGTGACGTAAATTGACGCTGCATGCGCGTTGCCGACAGCTCTTGAACAGGAAGTACATGGCCGCCGTGGACTTGGATTCAAACACTGAAGGTATACTTATGGATGTTTCTGCAGCCAGCAAACGACCTGCATCCACTCTCACCCCCCAAAAAAGTGGCACCATGAAGAAAAAAAAGACTTTATCAGCGGCATCTCGTGAGTCTAAAAAAAATATGACCGAAGCCGGGCAGGCACCCGCATAAATATTGGATATGCGTTCGGTTCATGGAGGGAACTTCAGCTGCATTTGGGAGTGAAAACGGATGCTGACATGGCTCATTTCCTTGTGACCAGGTGAGAAAACATTATAGGTCGTGTTTAGAGCCTGATACAGTATGAAAATGATGAGATCAAATCAAATAACAGAGTGGAGAGACCTGACGTGAAGTATGTTAGCCTCCCCGGTGCAGTGCTGTGAAGACGAACCGTCTGTAAAGTGTCTGTGCGCGCTCCCGTGCCGGCTTGGCTGGTGGCTGCAGATAGCCACAGCGCCTGTCGCGGCAGCACTGAGTCAGATTTTGTAAAGCTGCCTTAAGTTCCTTTAACATTGCGAAACATAACCGATAAAGACTTTGACAAGAATCTTAAGTATTTACAACTAAAGCTAAATTTTCCTTAACAACTAGATTTCACAAACAGAAAAGCTTGTTGTGTGATACTGTGTACATAACAGAGACTGTTCCAAGATCAGATTCCAGCACTGCTATCACTGACCAGGCCCTGTCACTGATTAAATTCTGTTTGTACATCACAGAGACAAAGTCCCTTTAACACAGATGTCATGCTTTAACTCTTAAAAAAGACAACTCTGTTATGTCCCCATTGTTTGTATATAATCAATAAATATAAAGAGTCTGACTCTGTAGGACAATGCACAACCTCCTTACAAACAGAGGATGCAATCTATAGAGTAACAGAAGCCGAGCAGGCTCAAGTCAAACAGGAAGTGCTAAAGGGATAAAAAAAATTTTTTGGAAAGGTAAAGGAGACATTCTTTTCATACAAAGGCCAGTTTGCCTTGTTACTTATACTTGGTGAACTCTGCATACTTCCACTGTGTTTAGAATTGTTTTTGCATAGCTGACAGCAACTGACTCACCACTGAAAACTTACAAACAACAGTACCGTCAGATAGTGTTTAACATTTTTAACTGCCTGTTCTTTTCAGTCATGCACACATTGTGTTGTGATTATCTCTTTATACTCAAATGCATACAAGGCCAAAAAAGGAGGCTTTAAGTCAAAGTTCTGGACTCAGCAACAGATGGTCAATAGTACTGTGAGTGCAGTTAACAATTTTAGCTTGTTTTATGATCACCAATGCTTTATACCATACTAAAATACCTGGTTTGCTTTCAAGTTAAACTGAAATGGACTTCTCTCTGAACTCACAACATCCTGTTACCCTCTTTGACCTTGCATTATGAACACTTCTGGTCTTTCCTCTTCTTCAAAAAAAACAAATAAACTACCTCTATCAAACTGCCAGTCTTAATAACCTTCTTTTGGAAATTCTCCAGGGAACATTTTAAGAGCAAGAAGTGAGATGCTCATCACCAAAAACCTAGTTTTTATCTTGTTTTCAGCTTTTGTATTAAAGCTGCTATACTTAATTTGCATAACAAATTAGCTTAATATTTTTTTTTATGCCCATTAAAAACGTTTTAACACAGCATGGAGATAAATATGTTGTGAAGACTAAAAAAAAAAAATAATAATAATAATAATTATGTGGTTCTCCCGTATTTGTCTAAAAACATCAACCAATCAAATGGTTCGGCCCGGAAGATGATTGGACAGTCTCTCCAGCCATATAGACTTCTGCATTTATTTGGCTTCTGTGCTCCTAAAAAACTGAGACATATTACCGCAGCACACCACTGCTGGCAGTGTACGGCACTCTACCATGTCACAGCAGGAGAAACAGCCGCCGGCTGGTTCCGCGTCAGGTTCAGGACAAAGTAACAATTAATGTCAGTTGTTCGTTGATATACTGTTTTCACTTACCGGTGATTCCGCCAGTTACAGTACTTGAATGAACTGCGGACCAGTGTCTTAACAGACCTTTCAATCTGTCTACATGAAAATTTGGCTGGTTCCCAGCTGTTTTCACCAGGCTTCGGCAGCAGCTCGTTCATATTCATTATTCGAATTTGCTAGACTCAGATTGGCTAACAAACTAGCCTATGAGAGCAAGGCATACTGTTTCCTGCCCCGCTGTGCATGGTAACATCAGGTGTTCTCTCTTCCTGTTTGCTACATCTTATGCTACAGCTTTTAGCAAGCAGCATGCTAGGTGTGGTTTCAACTGCGCGAGTTGCAGAATACTAACGAACAAAGGAGTTGTGACGAAACAGATACAGGCCATTCAAACTCAGGAGAACTCAGGTTTTATCGCCACCTGCGTAGTTTGAGAGATTAAAACTGAAAGAGAAGTTGTTGACCTGTTTTCACGCCCACTATGAAGATAAGAACACCTGTGGAGCTAAAATATTCAACAGAAACCTCAGAAAAAACGTTTTTAATGGAAGGGCCTCTTTAATGCTGTCTGTCTTGCCTGGGGTACTCCTAAAAAACAAACTTAGCACAAAAACCTAGGACATTTTCTTGGTACATCAGCTTATTTTATGAACTAGTGAATGATCAAATCCCCTTCAACTTTGATTAAAATTTAATGGATACTTATCAGTTTTCCTTTTTTTTTTTCTTTCTTCATTTATTATGAAAATACTCATGACCAATGTTTACACTGTTTAAACCAAGGATAAACTGGCATGATGCTGAAACTGTCACTTAAAGAAAAAAAAGGGTGCAGTGTAGTCTGCATGGCGTTGCACCTCTTAGCTACCAGTTACCTGTGCAACTCATCGCAAATTCCAGTCATCTGGTTGAGGAAACATGTGTTCCCTGAGTCCGCTACTGTAGGTAGTGGCAGCAGGTCATTGGCACATGCGATGGCATGAGAGCAGGTGTTGATAGCTGGTGGCGGCAGCCCAACGGGTGTCCACAGGGGTTTCACTGTACTATAAAACAGTTAATGACTGAATCCTACAAAAACTAATGCTGACGTGGAATCTATCTAACAAACGTCTCCTCAATCAGATCCCACGGGACAAAAACAAGGATATTTGAGAAGTTTCCATTTCACAAACCAGGCACAGCTGGCATTCAATAAAATGTTTTCAACTGTGTCTGTAAATGAAACTGGTGCTTTAGAAACTCTAAGATTCTCCTCACTGTGGTCAATTTTTTGGACATTTGCATCGAGTTAAACAGAACTGCTCCACAACCACAGGGATTCCTTTTTCCTTCACCTTCCTGGCAGATTGTCATCAGACATTGGCAAGAAACAACCAGGACCAAGAAAAAACAGATTTATATACTAACAAAATAAAAATTAAACAATGGCATTTTCCTAGTAAATTTTAGCAAGAATAATCTTATAAATTGGCTTATAGGATACAATAACAAAGGGGGAAGAAGAAAAAAAACTAATCTGAGAACGATCTGATTATAGTATGTTGGAAAAGTCCCTAATGGTCAAACAGCAGTCACTGGTGTTGATCTGTTTTACTGAGTGAAAGTGCAAAGTCACAGAGAAAACACAAAAGAAATTCCATCAAAGTATGCCAAGAATTGATTTGATTTAAAAAAAGCAGCAAAAAGAATGCTTTGTGGTTTCCATTCTTTACTGATATCAGTGGGTGGTTTGAGCTAAGTAGCAATTACTTTTTCTGATGATTCTGAGAGCCAAAAACAATAAAAACAAAAAGATTAACTACTCTCGAGAAAGTTTTTGTGAAGATTTCAACAACTTGGATAAAGGTCATTTAAGACTTTCACAATTTATATGGATACTGTTATCTTTTAGAAACAGACTCATTTTAAAACATTCAATCCATGTATACAAAGTTTAAATTATACGTAAAAGATTTATTTAACTGATGACATAACATCAGTAGTCGCTAACCAGTTGTTATATGTTGGGTACTGTCGTTTTTTCTCTAAATGATCCAGGGAATTTCTCACCTTTATGCAAATAAATAAATAAATGGAATTTTAAAAAATGAACTGTGGGGTAACGTGTGCAAAACAGGGACTTTCCCCCTATAAAAGTGGAAGTGCCCTGACTTCAGCTGTGACTTGAAAGTAGGTAAGGCTGTGGTAAAACTGCTGCCTTGCCACATGTAGCATGACTTATTCTTACACATTTAAACGGTTTCATGTTGTAAGCATCAACATTTGCATAAACTTTTACAGGTTTGTTATTACAATGACAAGAATTGTCAGGGCAAGCAAAATCGAGACCTTTTCATTAAACACCATCTATTTTTCCCTTTTCTAATGGCAGAGAACGTGCCCTTCAATTACATTTTTCTGTACCATCTGCAGCTGCAGGTGATAACAGGATAGATGTGGGAGGAGGGGACCAGCCAAGGCCAATCCCATGAGAAATGAGACAGAAACAAGAACCTCACAACAACTACAGCTGCACAACAGAAGAGTGTGAACTGTCAGTAATATCAGAAAAAGCCTTAAAAACAGAGCTTTTCTGTTATCCTACCAAGAACATAGCTATCAATATTAGGAAAACTGTACAAACAAAAAGCATTGAGTTTGTGTGCTTAGGCCCTCAGCAAGGTAATGTGACTCTAGAACTCTAGGCCCCAGAAGTCACACCTTTTCACTAACAGTCATGATGATATGAAATTACAACTTTCCATTCAAAAGACACTACTGAAAGGAAACTTGATAAAAATCCTACTCTAATCTCAACCCAGTCAAGGACATGAGAGTAGAGAGAGACTAAGCAAATAGCTGCAGTGACTTTTTGATGGAGATTAAATGTTTAAGACAAAATTGTTTGAAGTGTTAAAATCCTAAATTAAAAAAGTAGTTTTAAGGAAAAAAAAAACATGCAAAGCTCTTCTGTCTGTTCTACTTGAATAATGACACATCGCTAATTCCTGCTAAAGTCCACAGCAACTGACTGCTATGCAGGACTGTGACCTTTTGACCCAGAAACCTTTAGCTTACCCATAACTCTGTATTTCTGTAAATACCAAGACATGAAACCAATGTCGGAGTACATTTATTTTGGTATCAGCATATAGAATCTTTCAGTAAGGTAATATGCACTTCCACATGGAAATCATCTACAAACTGTGGAAAAATGTAAACTGTATTACTGAAGAGATTTCACTCTTCAGTCATATTATGTAGGTTACCTCAAATTAATGTCTAAAAAGAATAAGAGCTAGTTACTACACTTCCAAAGGATCAGCAGACTCAGCTTCCTTTTTTTCTTAACAAGTTTTATAAAAGTTTATTTCAAAAACAATTAACTTAAACTGAGTTAACAAACCCCCTTTTGTGATTGTGCTCTTGTACAAATAACACGAAGTGTATTTTTGCAAAAACAAATAGCCCTCTTGTTAATGCCGTCATGTTTCTGGAATTATGGTTTAATGACGAACTCTGAGCGCACAGTTTCTACTTAAATCACTCCCGCAGACATCATGTTTTAACACAAGGTGGGTGTGACACAAAGAATGAGCCACAGGGGTAGTCAAACTGGAAAGACAAGTGGGTGTTACAAAAATGTGTTTGTGCGTCTGAGTATGTATTTTCATATTACAGTAAACCTAATTAAAAGCATGGGTGATCTGCTAATCACAAGGGGTATTGTACCACATTCGAATCATGAATTTATTCTGATCCATCTAACTTTCTTTTTGTAATAGTCTTTTTGTAAGAATGTTTAAATACAAACAAATGTAAACTGTCAGTTCAAATTTAGTGGCCAATCTTTGACCCAAAAAACTCCACAGTGAATTTCAGTTTTTTTTTTACCATCAAGGTAAAAAATATGACTAAGTATACATGGCTCTCATTGTAGAAAGGTTTGCATGAGTGAGGAAGAGAATGCTCTTTTGAAGAAAACAATGCCTTCTTCTCCAGTCAAAAACATTGGTACACTCAATATGAAATTTTTTTTTAAAAATCACTTAAAATCACTTCCCAGTTATACTGTACAACACTTTCTACAAAGCAGTTTTGGGATAAAGTTATTGCTTCATATTGGATTTGACATTTTGTTTTTGTCTAGTTTGTCAAGTATTCAAAACATGAACAAAAGAAGTTGTTCTGGTCCTCAAGTAGACTTCAAGATAGCTCTCTTCAGATAAAAGGGAGCAGAAGCAAGAAAATCTAAGGCTAATCTTTTTACATTCTACTAACTGACATGTGGGTTTCACACACAGTTGGAGCTCATGCAGCTACTGAAAATACCTGACGCTTTGTGGCCTGTGACTACAGTGTATACAGGTCAAAAGAACAGGCACGTGGTGACGCAAACATTTCAGGTAACCACAAAGAATCAAAAAACCTCTAAACATGTACAAATTCTGCTGAAAAAATTGTTAATTTTTCTAATTAAATAATTTCCCAAGTCTTATTCTGTTTTTGTTTAATATCCAGCACCTTTGTAATTTTTGAGTAAAGAAACTCACAGCCTTCTCAATTCTCTGGCCAAAGACAGAGCAGTGTATTGTAATAAGATAAGAGAGGACAGGTGGCCAAGTGATCAGGTGCCAGACTGCCTGCCTACTTTAGGTCTGAGCTAAAGACTGCCATGAACGTATTATAAGTATCTTTATCTCTCAGTAAACACAGCCTCGAAGCGAGATTGTTTTTTTGGGGGGGGCCAGTTTCTATTTATTTATGTAAGAAAAGGCACAACTATAAGTGTATTCAATCAGAAGTACCTGCTGAAATGACAACAATACTTAAATCGAACAACCAAACCAACCCAATATTTCTTGCTCCACCAAACTAAATATGAATTAAACCCTGTGCTATTCACTCTAAAACAGTTCTTTCTTACATTTAACACTGTGCTCAAAGCAGCCACCTTTCAAAAGGTGAGTCCTTAAACTTTTAATCATCACAACTGCTTGCTGATATATGTATAGGGACTTGTGATTATAATGAAAATTCACATTTAACCAGTCAGACTTTTGTGATTCTTACCTTGCAGTTGCTTAAATCGTCCTTCCAGAATATTAGAGTATTGCACTTGATTAACAAATGCTGCTGGGGACAAGCAGGGGTCTCGGTCCCTGTGCTCCCACTCCATCGTGGTATCAATTGATCCTCAACTAAATATTGCTAGCAGATTCGAAGTGAACCAGTTTTCCTACATAGCACAGCAAATACAACATTTACAATAAAATAAATCCTTCAAAGGGTTCCCAAGATGTTAAATCCACAATTCCTTGGTTTGTCCTCTTTCAGATTTCTTGTTTTTCCTTAGTACAAGGCGCAACATAAGAATGAAAATGTTCCTTTCTTCATCCACCTCATTCAGTGAAAGTACAGCAACAAGTAGCTAAGGTTTCAAAAGTTTCAAAAATCAAAGACTCATTTTAAATAAAACTGAGGAACAAAATGTTCTTTTTTGTTCATTTCACTACGCAAGTGGCCTCTTGTATAAAGTAAAAGTCTTCAGTTTCACTCTCGAGGTTTTGGCAAAGCCACCTTGACTACTTCTTCCCTCCAAATTCTGAGTGTGCATTTGTTGAAGCACAGCTCAACAGAGCAAGCTAACCGGCTGCGGTCGGATGGCTGTGTAAACAAAGCCTTCTGTGCAGTCTGAAAATTGTGTCATTTGCATAAGGTGTGTTGAGGGAGGAGCAGAGGAAGAACATGGTGGATGGGTGAGAGGGGGAGGAGCTGCAGAGATGGACCAAACCATTACAGTCCTCTGTACAGTGATACCTTGAAGTGGATTATCTGATTCCAGTCTAATTCCAGGAACTAGGGTGGGCTCTGCCAACAGGGTGCATCAGAAATTTTCCCAGTTTGTACAATGTTATCTCCAGGTGGTTATCTTCTTTTTTTCTCTCACTTTGAAGGCAGCATTTTATCTCCCCGCTTCTGTAAATAGTGACTGTCTTATGAGAAGGCGTTAAGACAGGAAGGAAGTTATTGAGAAAGGAGAAACACGAGTAATTTCCTGCCTGATCAGATTTGAAACTGAAAACTTCTGTTGCATAGTTAGGTGGAGGTGGAACTGAGTGATTACTTAAGAGATTTCTACATTTATTGATTACTTTAGAGATTTAGAACATTTTATGTCTAAACAAATCTGGGAGAAAAGTAAAAATAGAGCAACATAACTTAAATTTGTGTTATTCTAGCACATTCCACATCTAAGTTAACAGATGTTTTGCAATTTTTTCTACATGTAATGGAAAGTTACTGATTAATAGAAGTCAGTGTAAAAAATAAAGTGAACTTTAAACAATGAAGACTAAGGTTACTGCCTTTCTTTTAAGTTGATGGCTTTTTGATCTGGTCAGGGACCAGGTTAAAAGTCATTATTTTCAGAGCTGTGTTTGTTCTGATGAGCTGGCAGCAGCTGGATGGGGCTCATTAGAGATTGAAATGCTGCAGGCCTTTTGTGTGTCTGTGTATGTGGGGGGTTGGGGGGGGTGTGGGGGGGTTGGCTGATGGGAGCCTAATGAGAACTGAAGAGGACAGGCTTCCTTCTGGGGAACAGGAGCGACGCTATGGACACATGTGGTGAGAAACCAGTAAATCACAGTAGTGCACATTTGATATTCCATAGGGGGTATATAAAACACTATTTCTAATTTAGAATGAAACGCATTTGTGACAGCATGTCTACCATATTTTCATAAAAGAATTATCTGATTTTTTTGTACATAGCATCTATGTGTCATTTTGAGCAAAAACAAATCGGCATAAAAATAACTAAATTAAATATTTGTAACATAAAAACAAATGAAAAATCTCCCAAAGTGACATATGGAAAAACTATTGCATACGTGAAACTAATGATGGCTGTCTATGGTGAATGAACTCACAAAAAAGATAAGGAAAGTTGGGGGAGTAAACACTATCAGAGGAAAATACAAGAATTGTTAAGTTTATACACCCCATCAACAAGTTAACAGACCTCCTTTTAAGGCCTTAGGGAAAAATTGAAGTTTGGACCATCCTCCAAACAGAGGCAGTAAATATCTCTTAAGAACAATCCACTAAAAAAAACAACAATTTTTAAAATGACTGAAACTCTTGCCTTGTTTCTTTCCTCGTATGTGGAAGCTCCTATATGGAAATATGGATAACTGTTTAAATATGATGCAGAGTTCTGCTAAAAAATATGCAAACTAATGAAGCTTGCTGTGCTACACATGCACAGGAAAGTAGATAAGCTGTTATCAACGCAAATTAGAAAAAAGAGGCTCTCAACTTTGAACCAAGTGATCCACACAACATTTGCACCACAAGCTAAATTATTCCAACATCCTGAAAATGTACATATGTAGGAAATAAAATCATATTTCACACTAAAAACAGAGCTGGAGGTAAACTAAGCAAAATATAGCAGTATGCAAGGTTTTGGATATTTAGGGATGGAGTTGAGCCTCAAGGCCATGGCTGCCACAGCATGTGAAAGAATGTGCACATCAAGTCCACACTTGTTAAACTGAGAGGGTATCACAAGCATTCACACTACAGTGTTCAATAATATACAAACTCTGCCTTGAAAAGAATTGTGCATCATACTACACCTTATTGCGAAAAGTGCTGGGACTTCTGTTTTTATATGCACGCAAACTTTAATTTACCTTTTGTTCTTAATTCACAGGGTTTAATAGAGTTGATCTACACTAACAACTTTAACGTATCTGCTTTCCACAGGATTTAGGTATATGTTTATGGGAATTGTTGACCATTCTTCCAGAAGCACATTAGTGAGGTCAGACACTGATTTTAGATGAGGAGGTCTGGCTCGCAGTCTCTGCTCTAATTCATCTCAAAGATACTCCATTGGGCTCTGTGCAGACCAGTCAACTCCCTCCACACCAAACTCACTCAGTCATGTTTTTATGGTCCTCTTTGTTTGCAGTCATGTTGGAACAGAAAGGGACCATCTCCAAACTGTTTCCACAAAGTTGGAAGAATTAAACTTTCCAAAACATCTTGGTGTGCTGAACCATTAGGGGTTCCTTCAAATGAAACCAAGGACCAAGCCAAACCTACAAAAACAACTCCATACCATAATCCTACCGCCACCAAATGTTCCGCTTTGCACAATACAGTCAGGGAAATACTATTCTCCTGTCAACCACCGAAGCCAGACTTGTCCATCGGATTTCTAGACAGAGGAGTGTGATTTGCTCTTTGCAGAGACAAATTACACTCCCACACAAATCTCTAGAGTCCAGTGGCCGCATACTTTTCACCACTACATCCAATGCTTTGCATTACACTTCGAGATGTAAGGCATGGATGCAGCTGCATAATCATGGAAACCCAATCCATGAAGTGCTCTGTGCACTGTCTTTGAGCTAATCCATGAGAAATGCAGAGGTCTGTACTTTAGCATGTACTGACCTAGCTCTGAGTTACATGACTCACCATTTTGTGGCTGAATGGTTTTTAATCTCAATAGCTTTCAATGTAATAATACCACTAACAGCCAATTGTGGAATATTTAGTAGTGAAAAAACATTTCACAAATATCTGTAGAAGCAGGCTGCATGCCCAGGAGCTTGATTTCATGCACCTGTGGCCCTGGAACTAATGGAAACACCTGAATTATGTGATTTGGAGGAGTGTCCAAATACTTTTGGCAACATAGTTTATGTACTGTAGCAAAGTCTTAGAAAAACATTACAGATAAAAATTACAGTAGATTTAAATGCAGTATAATATGTTGGTCATTAAAATAAATGCAAAACCTAAGATCTTTTCTGTTGGCAAAAGGAATTATTTAAATGTTTTAGACTTCATTTCTAAGTGAAATTAGGTTCATTTTTAACACTGTCCCAGAACCAGTGCACAATATTTTTAGTCACTATATTTGTGTTCTTTTGGATGTGGTTAGTTTGTCATGGATCCTCCTTGTTGTCCCCCTCTGCTGGGTTCTTTGTGAAACTGCAACTTCTTTTTATTTTATCACTGTTTTTTTAAATATTGGATGTGAAATTAGACATTTATTAGATACACACTCAAAAATACATATTAAAAAAAAGCTAATAAAGTCCCCTGAATAAGCTCACAAAGTTACATTATATCACAAAAGCAGGCATTTACTTGGATGTTGGATGTAAAAGATGTCAAGCCTAACGATGCTAGGCTGGTAATTTCAGGGAAATAAATACTACTGTAAATGTTGCATTAAAGACTACAGCCTCATCATGCATCTTTGACTGCTTGGGCATAATGTAGTGCAAGTTCTTGCACATATACTTGTTAAGAAGACAAGTAAACTTGGTTGACAGAAGAGCTACTTTAGCCAACTATACAGCTGCCTAACTTTGCCCTCCTTTTGGAGGTATTTTGGTCTTGCCCTAAAAAGAGAGCCCTCTGAGTTTTGGGACACAAAAGAATCACTTCTTTTCCCCTGTTCACAGAAACTAATTAGATTGTTGCACATTTCTTGTAGATCTACAGCTCTGTTTCTACTGACATCTGGTTCTATAAACTCTCTTGCATATCTAAAATGAGAAAATAAACAGTTACCTACTGGTC
The DNA here is from genome assembly GCA_006937955.1 of Pachypanchax playfairii. Taxonomy (NCBI): domain Eukaryota; kingdom Metazoa; phylum Chordata; class Actinopteri; order Cyprinodontiformes; family Aplocheilidae; genus Pachypanchax; species Pachypanchax playfairii. The sequence continues at coordinate 2,635,423 of SSNP01000015.1, read as the reverse complement.
TGTATAGAAGAAATTGATCATTAAAGTTAAGAATAAAACATAAAATGTGTGTCCAAAAACCATTTAAATTGTTAGAAACCTTGAGTTGTATCTCCAATAGATCTCAAAGACAACATAAGAAATCAGAACTATCTGTCCAGAAAAGTGCAGTCCTAGGGAGCATGTCCTGGGTCTTTAACAACTATGCCAGAATTACATAAGACAAAAAACATGCTAAATGCATTTTTTGCTTAAATGAAAGTAAAATCAGTCATACATTAAATTGTTACAATAAGAAGTTGTAATCATTTCTACATTGATTTGCTTCTAAATGATAATACTGACTACAGTCAAAAAATCCTTAAAGGCTATATAAACATTGTATCTGTCAGTTTCTAGAAAAAACTGGAAGATTTGCATGAATATACCTACAAAAACAAGTACATCAGTTTTTTCAAACTATGACAAATAATTGTTTTTATTAATGTGTTCATTGAGGTCTTTATATCATGCAAGTAAGCACACACTGATCAGTGACGTCATTGTAAAGTCATACTACATAGAACCGGTATTCCAACTTTTTGATAAACAAAAATTTAAGATAAGGATAATGTTTTGCTGGAAAAAATGTTCTTGCCCCACCACACCCTGACACGCACACAGCAGGATTATACTTGGCTCCATAAAAACTGCTTAGGAACAGTTTGAAGAAAACAAGAGACTTAGTTGTTCAACTAATCCTCAAACTCCCAAGATATCAATCAGAAAGTATTTATCACATCTGTGGGACCCACCCATAAACTCACAGAAACCAATAGCTATTGCTAACAGCGCACTATCCAGGAAACCCACAGACATTCTTTGTTCATGTCTTGACTGGTCACAGGTTGTTTTGGTGTCAACAGTGGAACCTAACCAGTGTTAGGTGAGTGGCTATTATAATGTGGCCAATTGGTATGTGGTCTGAAATGTAACATACCTGCAAGAGCTTTGATGCGAGAGCGTTCAAAGAGACGTGCTGAACTGTTCTCATTGTCCCAGTCAGTCTCAGCTGCTAGGTCCCAGCGGTTGTTAATGTCATTGTACTGTTGCTGGATCTCCAAGCTGTCGAAGTCCGTTGGCGAGATTGTGCTCATGGTGTCAAGGCTTGGAGAAAACACATTCAACCTAGAAAATAAAGACAGAAACCCAAAAGGATCCAAGTTAGTGACAGCATGGAGAAAGTATGGTATGATCTATTAAAGGGTCATAAGACTGACCCTTGAATATCTTTCTGAATTAATTCTACTTTGAATCTATTTCAGCAGAGGTAAAACAATTGCACATCTCACAGACTCTTCACACAGCTTCTAAGCTGTTTTATTTTATTCACTTATATGGCAGGTTTATGCAAATAGAAGCTTGGACAATGTAACTGCCAGTCTGTGTGTAACAGACAGAAACCTAAAGATAAGTTAAGCAAATTTCCCTAGGTTAGTCAGTCAACCAATAATTTCATATAAATGCTCTTGTGAACCTGGGTAATGCCACTAAGAAAACGTCTTGCTGTTTATAAAGGCAGAACAGCTTCATTCTTTAAGTGCCTTTTGACCAACAGCACACAGAACTCATACACCTCAGGGTAGTTTCAAGGAGATCTGACTTCCCACTGGTCCATTTACACTAAACACTAACACATGATAGTTTAGGCAAATCAAGTTCTTTGAAGTGTGTCACTCCTTTACATTCGTCACCAGACTGTAGCAACTGCTGTTGATCAGGCAGCAATTTTCAACACACTCAAATCAGAGAGTCTCTTTAGCGGACACAACAAACTGCTTGTTTTACACCTTTGTGAATAATGTTTTTATTATTAATTGTATCTCACAATAAGTGCTATTAAACAATCAATTAAACATTTCGTTCTGCTTCAATATTCTCTTACCCGAAACAGATTTTTATCCCATCTGCAGCAGAAATAGATGTACAAGTGTGTTATAGCAGTAAAAACAAATTTATACTTCAGATCGTGGGAAAGTAATTTACCTTTTATAATATTATTCCCAAACAATTCAATACCTTTCAGCAACTAAACTGAACCTTTTATACTTGGATGAGATTAGTTGAGATCTTTGAAGACTGAAAGAGGACAATACTGTATAATGGAATTAATTTCCACAGTCCCCACAGGTGTGACTGAGCAGCATAACAGTTTATGGAAGAACAGTAAAAGGATAAAGGATAATTTCTCAACATTTCTGTTCAATCATTAATTTCACATATAGATGCAACATAAACCCAGGTGGGTTAGATTTAAAAGTATTTTACCATGAAAACTAATTTGAAAAATATAAACAAATGTTATATTTTCACAAAGTAAGAAATTCACAAATAGTAATGTGTTATATTTATTAAAAATAAAAACAGCTCCTAACCTGCTGACCAATTCAAACAAAGCATCTTGCAACTAAAAAGAAAAAAAAAAGCTTTGCAAATCCCATTAGTGGTAGATTAAGGAATAGCTTGGAATAGAAACTAAATGCAGGGATTAGAGAAGACTGCAGAACACCACCTCTATGTACCCCCAACTGCTACTGACCTCTCACCTTACTCCCACCCCAGGACGCAGCACCCCACTGTGTAAGAGTGTGTTGTAGGTTGTGTTTTTGTGCCTTAAATCCTGATTAATTTCCATATGGGACATACATAAACATACAAATACACAAAAGTCAGCCCTCAAACATTAAGACACACTTTTTAGCTCATGTATTTGGAATTACCATAATAAATTAAGAACATATAATAACTATACTAAAAACACATGATTGCCTATTTACAATATTACAGATTGTTTTTGATACTTTAAATAATTCAAAATGGAAACAGGAGTCGCAAAGAAGATGCTCTGTTTGTGGGAGTCATTCAGGTTGGGGGTCGGCAGAGAGCACAAGCAGTGAGGACGCAAAAGTCTGGCAGAGGCAATCCTCCCTCGTAATGGGTAGGAAGAGGCTCGGCTCAGTGTCTGCTCTAATCACTCTTCAATGGCTCAGATAAACAATCCTCTGACCTACTATGATACTGTCCCCATCCTCCTACACTCACACGCAAAACAGTGTGACAAAAAAAGCCACACATGCAAGATGAGCTGAGTGAATAAACCCAACTACCCTATTACACACACATTGTGCTTCCAAAGCTGAGTGTATGAATCCACCCACTCAGCATGTAATCATGAGCATTAGCATTCAGCACACAAAATGGGCCAGGTCAACACATGTCATGCTAGCTTGTGTGATGTGTAATTGCATTTCTCAAGTCAGAAACCAAATAAAGATAGGGAACCTTTAAATGGCTACTTAACTTGGTATTTAAGATCCTTTCGAGCACACATTTTTACAAATGTGCAAGAAACAAACTTTTACACGCTGACCACAAAGCTTTCACAATGGTAGTTTCAAAACAGCTTGTCTCAGAAAAAAAATATAACTAAAAACATTTTTTGAACAAATCAAACTTTAAATGATAAATAAACAGGGGACATATTTTAAATATTTCACCTTTTCTGTGTTCAGTCGCCTACCCTACAGATTCAATGACTATGTTGTGAAATATGATCAAGCAGGTTAACAAAGCCAACATTGGTGTGACTGAAAACTAAGATGTTTTAAACATGCCAAATAATGAAAATTAGTGATTCTGAAAAAGGCGAGAGATCAAATTAGGGCACAGAGAAATGCCTTAAGGTTAAACCCACACATTAGGGCATCTCTCTCAACAAAAAGGCACAGGACAAAAAAAAACAAAAAAAAAACAGGGCAGAGCCAGCGGCATGATGAGCAGCAACACCACCTCTTTCTTTTGGACTCTCTCATCCCTCCTCCCCTCCCTGAGCTGCTTCCTTTGCCCAGCTGGTCTATTTGTCACTGCACCCGTTAATCAGGGTGAGAGGAAAAGAGAAACAGAACCCATAATCAAGCACCCGCAGGGAATTAGGCCTGTCCACATTAGCCAACCACACTGCCAATGTGCACCAGGGGAATACTGTAGATGCACACACATACACAAAAACCGCTCCTTGTATAATAGTGAACAAAGGATCTATAGATCTTACCATACAATTAAATAAAAGTCAGTCTTGTTAACCAAAACACACAATTGGGTTTTAGACATTATATGAAAACATACCAATATGAATGTCCTTTATTTGAAACATCCCTTTCAGGGGAAAAAATAAGTATATATTAAGTGTCAAACAGCAATGAGTTCCACATTTACAAACATAATGAGCTTTGAGTGCCAACTTGTAAAGAAAACAACCTATCTGATACTTGTGAGCCTGGAGTGTGGGTATAGATGCAGAAGCGCAGCACACAAAGCCTGCCACACTCAACTGGCCCCACACAATAAAGGAGTCAGCACAGAGTTGCAGCCAGCCGTTCAAGCCTTTCCTGTTTGCAGAGACGAGGCAGCCAGAGGCACATATGCATCAGAGGCCCCTCCACGGGCTGCTGATCCTAGCCTAAATTCCCTACAGAATAGGATGGCCAAGGTCCTTTGTTGACCTGAAGCATCACATTCTTCTAACACTGAAATGACCAACATGTCATTCGTGTACTGAGATAGATATGTTAAGTTTGGTTCTGGGAAAAGGCAATAAATACAGCACAATAATCTGAATTTGGAAAGATTTGAGATTTTTAGTTTTTCTACATTCTTAAATAATTTATAAAAGTCCTTAGGATTTGATTGAAAAAAAAAAAACTTTAAGTAGGTACAAGAAGTTAATTAAAAAAATAAATAAATAAAACTGAATTTTACCGCTAAACAGGTCCAAAAACTCATACACATAGAGTGAGATATTGCAAGCCTGTCTAGCCCCAAAGCAAAGTCTAATAACAGTAAAAACTGGCAAAAAAACATACTGCTTGTTGTTCTTGTCACACTTCTAGAGCTTCTGAATGAGTCTTGAGCCATGCTTCCTGAAACATTTGGCTTGAAATTACAGCAATGGCACTGATCTCTCTTGGGCTGCTCCCAGAAATTAAAAATATGAGCAAATGAAATATTTATTCAAATCATGTTCATACACAGACTGCTTTTCGGCATTTTAAAAATACACAGAACCAAGTGCACTCACCATTCCTCTAAGAAAGTGCCATATTATTGTATCAGGATTTTTAAAACCAATAAATGATCAGAGTCATCTCATGGTATGTCCCCCCCACTAATCTAGATGCTGTACTGCCACATTGACATGGCATTATTGTCATAAGGAGTGTGCCAAAGACTGCCTAAACTTTCGAGTTGAAATTAGAACCCCCACAAGGACAGTGATGTGATCTCCCAATAACACACCATGCACAAACCCAATGAGCTGAACCAGCTTTTCTAAAAGCCTCCACATTTTCTACAACTGCCTCAAGCTACACAGATCATGTCTCCTGCCTGGACCAAAGGTTTTCCTTCACATCTTTACAATAACTCTGTGCACCCTACTCTTGTTGAACCCTGTCACAACCTCTCCAAACCTTCCATCAAGAAACACTGAGATCTGCTTTACTTTTTGTCACAACATCCCAATAATGATAATAATGAAGGGTGATCGCCCTTCATTCAAAAGATGTCGGGTTCGATCCCCGGTGCCGACAAGCTACGTCGAAGTATCCTTGTGCAAGATACTGAACCTGCCGCTGCCTCGGGGCGGTCGTAGTCTGNTCGGGAAGAAGGTCATCCTCCGATCGGGAAACCAGAGCTTGATCCCGTGTCCCGGCAAAAGGCTACGTGTCGAAGTATCCTTGGGCAAGATACTGAACCCCAAAACTGCCCCCCGGGCGCTGTTCAATATGACTGCTCCTCACTTTACGGTGAGGATGGGTCAAATGCAGAGGCAAATTTCCCCACGGGGGATTAATATAGGAAATAAAAATTTTAATAAAATAATATATCTGGCCAATCTGATTGACTCTTGTTGCTCATGATGCCTAGACTTTACTTACATGATGGTGGCCAAGATACTAAGGTCCATGGAGAGTGTTAAGGGCATCAAGATAACAAAATAGGAGAGAAAAAAAACTTGGATTTGCATATCTGATATGCAAACCAGAGTTTGTGCAACTGAAAAGCTGTGTTTCTGAGTTCTGCAGGGAACTGTACTAAAGAACTTTCTCTTTACTACTTTCTCTTCACTTCTCATGTTTTCCATAAAGATATTACTTGACTTCTATGTTGAAGTTGAGGGAATTTACTTTGTTGCCATATGTTAGGGCAAAAGCTTCACAGAGCGCAACTCATAAAAACAGAACAAAAACAAGCCCTTCACACCCATCTCCTCTCGAGCAAGGCTTGGTTTGCCTTTCTCGGGCTCTAGTGTGAAAATACTTGGGCACATTGGATGTTTTAGGTTGATACATCACTGATACAGCTTTGAGTCGGGGGCAGAGGTAGGGTCAACCTACCATGTTATGTGTAAATAAAATAAAGACAGTACCCTTCACCCAAACGCCAACATCACAGCTGTCACTCAGCTAATTTGGCAATGGCTTTGGGTGAGTAGGTACTCACCAACGTGGCACAGAGCTGCTTCTGTATGATATGTATGAATTTTTGGAGGGGAACAGTGACAACTTCACTGGGATATCTTTTACAATACAATAATTAAAATACTGGAGTTTTTTTTATTTTTGTTTAAAGTGTTTATGATCACTTTAATTAGTAATATAGGAAAATAGATAATGTAAAATTAAAATATGTGATTAATAGGAATTTGTGGACTTAGCCTGTCCACACCTCCGTCACTATAATGAGCTGCCTAATGAGGTGCTCCTCTGTTTGTTCTGAGTCACATGATGAAATTCACAGAATCCAGTCCTTCATTTCAAACGTCTTTTAGTCATCCAGATCAGTTTATCTCCTGATCAGACCCATGAAGCTCTGCAGGTTGGTTTACTGCCTGAAGAATCTGGTCCAGGAGATCTGTTGGTTTCTTTCAGGTAAACCTTATTTGGACTCTCATTGTTCTGGTCCTGGTTCTAAGAGCTCAGTTGATTTTGGTTTGCCATGTCTCAGGTTCTGATTACTGTCTGACTAACTCTTACTTAGCCAACAAAAGACTTAAATCTTTATTTTCTATACATTATTAAATCAGTTTTAGAAGGAGCTGCTGTTCAGTTATCTGACTGGTTTATGTAACATTTGGAATGTACTAGTTCTAAACCAAACCACCCCCTTGTGGTGGGTTTTACCGGAGCTCGCTCTCCTGTCACTTGGGTGCCTCTAGTCATAAAAGTAGATACATACATCAAACAACAGGCTACTTCTGCAACATCACTTTACTGCCCACCAAGCCAACCTTAGTGCATCCCTTGCTGCCTCTATCCTAAAAGCCCGCAATCAGGTACACCTGTTCTGTGAGCTCCACCAAATGTTGACACTGGGTTGCTCACAGAGATTTGGAACACTTTGAATTAGGATGATGGACTTTACAGTTCTCATTTTTAATGAATATCTGATTAAATAACATTTTTATATCACTTATCTTAATATCAACCTTCATCCAAAACATCAAGCATCTTGACACACAGGTGTGATGCATTGATAATGTCTTATGAGTGCCATTTTCAAAAAAGATATTTGACTTATAGTTCATGTAAGATAATACACACCAGAGCAAGTAAGGTGTAGTACAGTGCGAGCTTTTGATTTGGTAACATTGTGGTTAACTGAGAAAACATACATCATTGTGGGACCTAGCTGGCTTAACTACTCTATATTTGAATGATTAAAGACAGATTTAAGAGGTTTGTCTTTGCAACCTTGTCAGGGAATCAAAGAGAAAGAGACTGTTTCAGTTCATCTTGCCAGGCTGTTAGCCAACTAATAGCCATTTCGAAAGGCTTTTAGTTGGCAAGTTCAAACATCATATCCAGTGTATTTCTCCATATAAAAGGATCTGGTTATTTTAACTTTTAACTATGAATACAACATAGTACAATCTCAGCAGCATTCTTTGAAGAAGAAAATTATTAGAGTGCTCAGTATGAAAATGACTGAGAATTTGTTGTTGTGGTTATTTTACAGGCAGAGAATGTGCAGTGCTACACGTAACACTAATCTTAATTTATATAATCAACTAGACCTAAAAGATAACTTTTTCACATTAGAGTGCTAATAAAAACATAAAATCAACATTAATATACTCAGTGTTTCCCTGAAAGTGGTGTGCAATTGCAGTGAATGTGCATTTTCTAAATCTGTATCACACTGAAGACAGATTCAGTTTTGTGTGCAAAGCACTTAATTCAAGAAACCCAGACAGAAGGGTGCTCAAATTGATATTTACAAAGACAAGCTGAATAAGCAATGAAAGGAACAGAATAAATTCACCCCAGTCAACAAATGTATTCAAGCAAACTTAGTCTTTTGGTGCAAGAATGCGCAACATTTCTGTTTTTCTCATCTAGCTTTGTCATGTAAAAGGAATATAAAGAAACATTTCAGCCACACCACAAACAAAGTGCTATTAATTATTGAAAAAGGCTGCATGAGGTTTGCTTAAACCTAATGCTATTCCTGAAAACAACTCAATGAAGCTGATGACCATTAGCAAGTCCCCATGTTGCCCTCTAGTGGTATAATTTGAATTTACATATACAAAAGCATTAATACAGTGTTGAGAAAGTTGGTAAACCAACTGAAACTGATGCTTCTTTTTTTAAAAAGGGACTAAAATCAAGTGACAGAAGCAATAAAGGTGGATTAAATCGTAAAGGTAAAAAATCCACCTTCAAATAGAACACAATATTCATTTTTAAATTACAAAATTAATAAAACTATTTCAAAATATTGTTCTGTTTTCTGATATTTAACAAACCTCTGAACTTTATATTTTCTGGAATGAGTTTACTTAATTGGTTTAAAACTGGAGTATTTTTTAACCGATTCTTTTAACACAAAAAATAAACATTTTATATGGAAATGCTAAAGAGGATCATTTCCTTCTCTATTTATAAAAAACAGCTTTAAAAAGTTTTCACACTGCATGTATCCACAAAGAAAGTGACCTTGAGTTGTTTGTTTCATTTGATCAAGATTATGTTTGTATGACAACTATTTAAATCAAATCTATGCCAAAGGCATCAAGTCAGACTGCTATATAATGCACATACTTTCAACTGCAAAACATATGGAAAGGTTTATCAAGAGGTTATGTTGAATAATATTTCCATTGGTGGGACCTTCCTTCAAGGGTTAAATCTTATCGACAAAAGAAAATACAAGGAAAATCCAGTGCAATTTAAAGCCCCACCACATGTTGGCTTAAGAAACAACTCTTTTCTAAGTGAGCCATATAAAAAATTGGAAATAAAACTTACTAAACACAAAAATGACAACTACATGAGAAGATAATAATAATGATGATAATAATTATACAGAAACAGTAAAAAATGACAAGAAACTTCTGGCATGATATTTGCTTCAACTTTAATTTTACTTCCTTAATACTAAGCAATGCATCCATGATGTATATTTAATAGAGATTAAATAGTTCAGGTTGCTTTTCTATGTAGAACAGTTTCCAGGTCAGAAGGATGATGTGGGGGGAGGGGGATTTAAAAACTATCAATGTTTCTGTCTGATCCACTAATTCCTCAACAAAACCTGTCCCTGTGGGTCAAAAGTGGTGTAAAAGTTGTTTCTCTGTTTTTTTGTTAATATAAAAAAGCCATCAAAGAGGAATTATCAGTCATACAATGATAAAAATTGTGCTTTTTCACGATATTATTCTTTGCCCTAATGTTTCTTGGACCATCAAACTTGGTTCTACACGTGGTACTCAGACCTAGTGGGGGTGTGACAGAATGCTCATTTCAAAACAACGTGTTCACAATTTAATTATTTCTTCAAATTGGGTCAAAAATTTGACGTTTGTACCTGATGCATAGATGCTATGACTCACAGGCTAGGCCAGGCACGCAGTATAAATCTCGGTCCTATCATAACATAACAACCAGCTCAGTGTCGAAAAAAGGGGGAAAAAAGGAAAACTGCAGCTTAACAAGATGTCAGCACAGTAGCATATATTGATATGATGCAAAAATACCCAGGGAAAAGCAACAACGGCTTGGCTGGTTTAGCAGATGCTGAATCAAAGATCCACAGGCTGGCTGTACAGAACACGCAGATAAATGACATTGATTCAAACAAAGGCGAGAAGAGACATGCAGAATGATGGCTCCCAGTCACTAACGTAAGGCGTTGCTGTCACACATGCTTCTCAACCAGGCAGCTAACACTTTATATGTGGTTTATCTCTTTCATTGTTACAGTAAATGTCCAACAATAGCGTTATCTATTGACTTGGAAAGCTAACAGCCTAGCTAACAGCAATCACCTGAATACGAGACTCATTCCCCGTTCGCTTTGTTATTGTGTGGGTAGGGTGCTGGAGGTATTGAGTAAATAAATAAAATAAATAATCATGTCACTTACCCCTTTTTTTCTTTATCCACTGGTAAAGAGACAATTTGGTAATATTTCTATCACGTCTCTAAATGGGATAATATTTCACCAAGGCATGAAAAACGTCTTCGTCTGCTACCACGCGCGCGGCCACTACGCTAATTTGAAATTTAACGGTTAAAAATCCCAGGTGGCACTGATAACGGTTTTCCTTTAAATCCGCATCCTTGAAACTGATTTTTTTTCCTCGCTCCGCGCTGCATTGACTGACTGGTAGCAGCTTGTTACGAAACCAGACGCTCTTCAGCTACTGTAGCCTTTTCACAAAACCGTCAGCGGGGAGGACTAAAACCAGGCAAAGAAAAGACCCTTTTTCTGTGTATTTGAGACGGATATCCGCAACAGCTTCTCTTCCCCCCTCCACACTTTGGCCGAACATCTGAAGGTAGGTCTGTCCGTACCTCTCTGACACCCACTGACTGTTCCCGTTCAACAAGGAGAAGAAAGGAAGACACTGTGGATGTGGTGGTGGTGGTAGTTCGGGGGGTGTAGGAGGTCGGGTGGGTGGTTGTGTGGGTGGGCTCCTGACCCTTCACAGTCACATGGGAGACACATTTTTAGTTTTTAAAAACGAACGTTTCAAGCTTTGGGTCTGTTTGGTGCTGTCCCTGGTGCTAAAATTTAAACATCTCACATTCACAAATCAATTACATGTATGCAGTTCTGTGCAAAAGTTTTAAACCACCTCTACATTCTACATACATTTTACCTCTGAGTCAGATTTTGTTGTGATATTTAACATGGTTTTAATCCATACTCCTGGCTTTCTGAAGGTCATCTAAAGTTTTCTTTACACATTGGGGACACTCATCTTTGGTCCAGTTTTTGCACCTGACCATGACAGCATGTTGTGGACAGGTTGAGGACAAAAGTGTCAAGTCAAAAAATGACTACAGCAGCTGAAAAGTCTCTAAGGGACATGTCTTTAAGAAATATAAACGTCAGACAGTACCAGAGAGATGCTTCATCCTTCAGTTGATTGTCAACTGTATGCCAAATTTTCAGCTAAGAATCACCTTGTTGGTGCAAAAATATGTTTTGTTTGGTATTTTTCATGGATTTAGGTAAAACAATGGGAACTAATTGTGTCTTTGTGACAGATTGTCAGCAACAAAGTGCATCAACATCCAATGTAAAATGTTTTTTTCTAAGTTGTGTCTAATGTTTAGGCTCATGGTAAATAGCAATGGTTTAGGATCATTTATGCCTGAATGATTTGTATGTCTGAGTTAAGTGGATTTACAAACAAATAAATAAAAACTCCCTCCTGAAAATGAATGAAAAAATGCTGAAGTTAAATGAAATGGTTTAAAACATTCAGAAAGCCTGGAGAAATATTGCCTGAAACCAAAAAATGAGGGATGACTCAGGACTTTTGCACATTGATGTTCATATACTGCACGCATTATGCACTCCCTTTCTTAAATATCCTTGAATCATACCATGAGAACACATTACATTGAGCCACTGAAACATATTTCATTTATAGAGTCAAGGGTCATTTTTATAAATCAAAATTCCATCTCAGCCATCTTGACATTTCTGTTCAGTTTTTGTGTCATTTTAAGTAGTTTATCTTGTAAAGTCTGCAGTACACTAAATTATTCCTGAGATACTATCCAGCACCTTGCTGATGTGTCATAAAGTCATGAAGATCTAGGTTATTCATAACCCCCTTGAGGATCCTCAGAACTGTACTTCACTCAGTATCACCATAGTAAAATAGTTTCATGATTATAGCTGCTCAGAACTTTAGGAAAGATCCTGACTCTCGGAAGTATCTCACACCTCCAGACTCTGACGTCTAAATTACTTTTAAGAGTATTGGTGTTATGTTCTGCTGTCTGTTTTGTGGGGTGTGTTCTGTGTATGTAAGTATGGGTGTAGCTCGACCAACAAAGTAGTGGTGGTGAAGGTTTTATAGGATGATGGGTCTCTAAGGAAGGGCTGAGTATTTCAAAAAATAGCATGCAGCTCATTACAAGCAGTTAGTGGTCATGAAATAGTTCTGCTGAGTTGTTGATGTGGCTCCTGTATTACAACTTCAGCCTGTTATGAATTTATTTCTCAAGCTCTTAGAGTGGACAGACTCTTTTTTTTTTTAATCTGTGGGCTGAAGCAATAGCTGTTGTTTCTGATTTGCACTGTTCAACGAGTTTGTCACCTCTAATAGAAATGTATACTTAGCACCTAAGTCAAGAGGCTCATTTCAGTGATGGATGAAAGACAGGAGAGGGAAGGTAAGACAACATGCCGCTGTATTCAAAGTAAAAGACTATTGACCTCCCTCTAGCACCTCAGTTCCCCCATATTGTGATTTACAAAACAAAATAACAGTCTTACCTTTGTTGTATCAACATAAGATTCCTTGATCACAAAAACACTATTGATCTCATTATTAGTTAAGTAGTTACTGATAAGAATCACTTTTTCATTAATGATGGTTTTCTTCTGGATCGAGCTCCAGAGTTTTTGAAAGAACATTAAATCTGTTACACATTTCTGATTCCACAGTGTCTCAACTATCTTTTAGCGTTCGTTGCAAGTTTATGCCATCATTTGTTCTTCCAGTGATTAAAAAAAAAATCTGAAGGTTCCCCATTTTATCTTTTCTGGATCAGAGTATCGGGAATTTTGCAGCAATCCTGATCAGTCTTTGGTATGTAGAACCTTTTGAGAACTCACCCTGTATTTTTTTTTTTTTTTTTTTTCCGAGCACCATGACCATTTATTGTGGAGTTGCATACAGATACGTTATAAACAGCCTGATCTCACATGATGAAGACTCCCTAAAAACATTCCTGGATCCCATACAGTGATCCGGATCAGCCTCGAAATCTACTCACTTCTTTCTTGAGCCATTTACGATCTTTTCTGAAAATTTAATAAAAATCCATCCAGACCTTTTTGAGTTAGCTTGCTAACAAACGCACAGACAAACACTAGCGAACACATGACCCCCTGGAGGAGGTATATCTTGCTATCAGTAAAGTGGTGGTTAAGGAGTCTAAAAAGGCCATAAAAGCTTGTAAAATGTTCATCTGAACTTGATGCACATGTCAGCATTGATAGCACACACACGCATGAGCTGTTTACTGCCCTGGCCCCTGTCCCTACCTCTCCTCGCAGACCCACACCCCAGTAGAGGGCTCATCTACAATCCAGCATGACAAAGAGAAAGAGCTGAGTGCAGGATATGAGGCTGCCATCGGCTGCCACAGTGTGTCCAGCACAGGGGTTTTTGCAGATTGCAGCAGTTTGAACTAAACCCCCCTCTGTCTTCTCACTATAGGTGGGACGTGGGCGAGTGTGGTGGAGGGTCGGGGGGTCATCACTGGTGCCTGCAGTGGGGGAGTTGTGAAGGGAGGGGGGTTTAGTGAAGTCAATTTGACTTTTACAGTGTCAAAGCTGAATCACATGACTCAAGTCCCAAGAAATGGAGGGAGGGCTTCTGTGCTACTTGTATTTCCTCCAGTTCCACCAAATTCAAGTTCTTTCCATCTTACATAAAACTTACCAAAATAACAAATTCTTACAGTTAAATCAGTTTTTCATCCACTTTTCTTAGACTTTTTCTACAACTATCACCACCATTTTAATACAATAATATTAAAACTGGAACATAATTGTTGCCTTACAGCAGGAAAGTCCTGGGTTCAAATCCTGACCAGAAACTTTGTGTTATTCAAACAGAGAAAACATACAAGCTTCATATGTGAAATTAAAATGTGAAGCACACATGTCCTGTTTGAATATGGAACAAAAAAACCTCAAGTTCTAAACATTACACTCAGAATTTCCAAATTCTCATAATTCAGACTTTCAGACTTTGCTTTGTAAAAATTAGCTGTTTGCATCTGCATCAGCAGACTGAACATGTCTGAAATGACTGACTGGCTTAAACTATTTGAGTATTAGAGAAATATGCAGCCTTCAAGAAACAGAAAAATTTTCATTATCTTGCTTTGTCACATTTGTTCTACAGGGCAAATAAAAGTTGTCAACTTAAAAAAAAAAAAAAACACAGCTGCTGTCTGCAGCCTCCACTGGGTTATACTCCGGTCATTGTGACCTACTTTAAGATATTTATGTCCCTGACACCATTACTTTTTTCTTTTTAGTCATCTCCCAAGGACAGCTTTGCTATTTCTGTTTTTGCTTTCTGCTGCATCCCTACCCCTGACTCCACTGTCCCATTTCTTATCTTTCCCCAAACTAGTTTCTGGAGGTCACCCAGTTTGAAAAGATATAATTATTAGACAGAATGAAACCAGGACGGCAAGAAGCTGAGGTGCTGCTCTTGTGCAACGTGACTCACCAACCTTACAGGCTGCGGACCATCTTTAGGTCGAGGAATGAGACATAAGACCAGCGTTATTTTCCAGTGCAAACAAGAAGTCAAATTGTTTAATTGGTAGAGATGAATCATAGAATGTTAACACATAGTTTTAATCATGTGTCCATAAATTTTTTGTTTTTGAAGAAATCACAATAGGAGAATGCACCTATAACACAAGAAATGAGAAAAATCTCCATCTCCTCTCATTATTTACCCAATTGTGGTGGCTTGCTGATGAAGATTTTGTTAGCATACAGAAAAAAATGTATAATCAGCTCCATCTAATGGAAGATCTTGTAAATTATTTTTGCCTTTAATTCAAAGACAACTATATCTTGTTTTAACATGTGAAATTCCCTTTTGAGTTGAAAAGACAACAAAAAATGTGGACTTTCCAAAACTTTCCTGTTTCTTTATCCTATGAGTAATAGATTCACAATAAATGAAAGCCTTGACTCATATATTTTTCTCAAAAGATGCAAAATCTTGATAAAAAAAAAAAGATGTTTTCAGAATCTAAACAGAGCTGAGTTTTTGGACTACAAGTGGAGATTCTATTCAAATTGTAAATCAACCAGTAGAACACAATTTGCTTGTTTTAGCTAACTTCCAGTAACCTTCACTAATTTCCATGACAATGTTGATTTTTTTTTTAATTAGCAGAATTTCATTGAGTTTTATCAAATTTTTTACAAAATAGAATTGTAAGTTATAAGTAAAAGAAATGACTGAACTGTTTCCAGGTGAGAAAAAGAAGATGAGGTAAAGAAGTTGGACAAAATGATTTGTAAGTAGCAGAAGGAGGGTGGAATTACTGACGAGGAGGCAGAGAAGAAGTCTGGTGGGGAGCTTGAAGAACTAGTTTGAAGGAAACAGATGTGGCAAAGATGCCCACATATGTAGTAACACAAAGACCCCACAAGATGGCCCACAAAGATCTTACACAGAAGGTCAATTGGGTATGGAGCACAGGCACACCTTATACTCAACAAGTTATCTTCAGATCATACTGTCTGAGCAAAGAGAAACATTTACAATAAAATTAAGATATCATACAGTCCATTTTCCAGTCTTTCAGGCATCTTGTGACAGCTACAAGAATTTCAGCATAAAATCGTTCACTATCATCGGAAGTTCTTCTGAAGGTTTTTAAAAAATCAACTGAAGTTAGTATCAACAATACAATAACAATTTGCAGCATATTTCATTTTGTCTGTTCATTAATTTAAAAATGTGTTCCAACTTGTGTAAGACATGGGTAACAGTTACATTTGTCTTTATAAAAATAAACATGTTGTGCAAAAATTCTATTTAAAAAACAATAATAATAATAATAATAATGTAAAATAAGTGGTAGATTGAGCGATCTTCTCATAGAACAGATATGAACAGAAAATAAGAATATTTTAATAAAACCATATTTAACTCAGAAAAAAAACACTTTGGGGAAAGAAAAGTCATAACAGAAATAAAGCAATTGGAAATTAGAGGGTAGAAATCGCACTTTGAGAGGACAATAAATCGATAATAAAAATAAATCCATTTTGCAATAAAAAAAGATTTTTAATGTTATTTATTTTTATGTCTCCACATTTATCAACATGTGTTTGTCCTTAATTATTTCATAATTGCTTACAGATTTTTTTTTTAATAATTCCAATCAAGAAGAGTTTTAAAAAGGTAAGGCAAAAGTAAATTAAATTGGGCCAATCTATTACAGAGGAAGTAATAGAGCGAAGAACCTGTGAAAATGTCGCTCTGTTCTGGGTTTATTTACTTTCTAGGCGGGCTTTAAAAGCGCTGAAACACCTAGCGTACAGTCCTGCATATTAAAAGGCATGAAAGCTCTGCAGGGCTTCTGTCTGATTTATTTTATGTGTGATTAAAATTCAAACAAATGTATAGTTTAAATTTTTTTTGTTTTAATTAAATTCCTGTCCTCCCATCAGATTCTTTGGTTTTCAGAGTACTTCAGTGCAGCAAATCAGGACAACTTCCTTGGATTTCCAGACAAAGTTATATTTTGTACATAATTCCAATGTATTTACTTCTTTAAGCACAAACTTCTTTCAATCTCATCTATTTAGTCCACGTAGGTGCACATGTCAAATAAAAACAAGTTTTTCATATTTTACATTAACAAATCAACAGAAAAGCACAGGGAGAATTCAAATAAACCAACTATACAATTAAACAAATTTAGACAATGTATAACTACTTGGAAAATATGCTTCAGATAATGTGTAATTACACATGACATCTACCATTGAAAGGGGAATGTAGAAAGGAATACCAGTTTATATGAAAGTTCTCATGGCATTCCAACAGAAAACATTTTTTTAAGGGCTTAAAGATAAAAGTAACATCAGAAACATCTTTGAAATCCATTTTTGTACAAAAAATGAGTTTGTTTCCAACCCAAGATTTAAATTTCGATTAATCCAAATGGGGAGTTCAAATAACAAAGTTACAAAATGTACAATTCCACAATAAACTACAAAACAGTTTAAAAAACAATAATTACAAAAGGAAACATTTACCTATTGAACAAAGATTTTCTAGGCTGATTTGAATTCTTTTTAAAAAAGTGAAATGATATGCTTAGACATTTCATGCGAGCATTTCCAATGAAGCCTTTCCCAAAGAAAATCTTGTTGTCACACAGCCACACTTTCGTACAACAGGCAACAAGAATTTGCAAAGTGTTCACTGCATAGATAGGGATGTTCAAATCGACACGTAGGGCTCACTGAGCTCGCCGACGGATGCAGACATTTTGCCGGCGTGTGGGCACAAAACCGTGCTTGCAGAAGCACTTATATGAGCCGAAAGTGTTCACACAGCGAGCGTTCTTGCAGAGTCCGACAGGGGGTACTGGTTCTGCACACTCATCGATATCTAGAACAGACCAACACTGTCTGTAAGTAAAAGCTTTAAAACACAATGTCAAACAAAAAACACCAGCAGAAAAGACATGCTCGTTGGTTTGTGTGTGTATCTGCAGACATACCCAAAACTGTTGGTACCCTTACAGCTTATTCTTCCTGGATAATTCATTTCTTCTCGAAAGTGATTCAGTTCAAATGCCAGTTTTTGTTTATTGTGGAAGGGTACCAAAAAGTTTTGGCAAATCTGTATTTATTAAAAAATCGTAAGACTACAAACCTATACACCGGGCACGGGAATGGTCTAGCCGAAAACCTGTGTTACATTCGCACATGGTGCCCAAGTAGGAGCGGACACAGCGGCCATTTCCACAGCTGCACTCATCTGAATCCTCTTCTGAACTATCACCTATGAATAAACACAAAGGTGGAAAGAAAAATCCTTTGTCAGAATTCCAACGGTGAATAACAAGTGCCAGCAAAGTGAGAAATGCAGCTGATTGGATTTTATTTACTGTACAACAAAGACAGCATATGAGATCACCTGGGTTGTAGCTGGCGAAAGGTGGCAGGAAATCTTGATCCCCGTCTGACTCGGTCTCAAGATGCATCTCACAAAGGTGACTGAACATGTCGGAGTTTCTGGGTGGACAGGTGCGACACTCAGGCCCCCAACCACGACCGTAGTGACAACAGCACTCGGCGTAAGTCACCACCCTGTCGATGGGCCGGCTGCAGATGAGACCCTCATCAACCTGCAGGAAACACACGTCTTTGTGTGCTGCAGTGCGATCTAGACCAGAAAAAACAAAAGTTTTTATTTTTTTTGTCTAATCAGAAACCCGGAATGCTCCTAAAAGAAGAATCAAACAAAACAAACCTGGTCTCTCATTAGTTGAAGAAAATGATCCAGTGTTATTTATTGGTTAGTGGATCAGAAATGAAAGTGAATTTGTCTTTAATTTACAAACATTAAAAGCATGAAATGCCAGGTATGTGTGAGATTTGTTGTCCTTTTAAAATGGATTTTTATCAAAGTTTGACCTTGGCAATATTTATTTGGAAGACTAAGAGTTCTCGAAACTAGGGAGATTTTCTGAGCATCTTTATAAAGAACTGTTGAAATATATTAAAGTTCTCTATCACATAAACTATGTAACACTGAAAATTCACAACCTTCCTCACAACTGGATAACAAAGAACAGTAACTCTCTGCAAAGTTTCTCTCACATTGAATTGTGGTGATGTTTGTGAGTCACAACAACTGTCTGCAAAATATTGCTACCTGTTTACCAGTTCTAAAAATCTAAATATGTTCAGATGTCACACGGACAAGCCATGTGGGGAAATATTTAATAAACCATTTGTTTGTTTGTTTAATAATTGACAGTATATTTATAGATATGGTTATGTAAGAAAAAATGCTGATATCACAGTATCTGCTACACACAGAAAAGTAAAATAGGATTAACCTTGATAAAATTAGTTAATCTAATGTTTGTTTCTTTTAGGACTTATGAAAACAAAAAAAAACAAAAACGGTTTCAACTGTCATTCACTTTGTAAATCCTGTAACGCCAAATGTATAATATTTAAGACAACTTTTCTAAGTTTCTAAGAGATCTACCTCTTTAGTAGGATTTGTACTTTCATCAAAAAACGTGATGTACTAATTTATACTTATGGAGCATGTAAGTACTACAATTACTTCCTCACAACTGAAGCTCATAAAATGCAATAACCCTTGAACTCAACCCAAACTGCCTTAACCAACAAAAAACAGCAGGATTATTACTTAGGCAACAAGTTGAAAACAGATAGGATTCCTTTCAATTTCTAGAAATATCATGCAATCCTTATTACTTATAATAATAAATATAATCACTGTGATTTAGAGGGTATAGATAATGACTGTGATTTATACAAATTACAAAGATTAAGGTCATACATAATGTAGACAAAGAAAACACAGTTTACTTTAGGAAAAAAATTTACACATGCACAAGAGAAACTATTGGAAGATAAGCAGCTTCTCAAAGTCACTTTCAAAAGTAAAAAAAATGTATAACTGTCCCCAAAAATTGAAAGATATCTTTCGGTAAAGCCTGTAAAGGCTGAACAAAACACAAGATTGGAGGAATTGCAAAGAGCAACATGAGTGGCAGACATGGAGGGAAACCAAAATTCTTTTTTTTTTCTTTTTTTTTTTTTGGAGCTGTCAGGCAAGCCGGTTTTACCCACCATCATAGACGCACTGTTTCAGAGCTGCACTGAAGGTAAGGGGACGGTCGCAAAAACAGTGAAAGGAGCCGGGCGTGTTCTCACACCTCCCATTCTTACAGTACGAGGGGTCCTGGCACTCATTCACATCTGCAAAGGGCACCACAGACACTGGTTACAGTTTGAACATCTGAATGGGGCCAGCTCTTAGTCTGGTTACACCATGTTGCTCCAAACAAATTGATTTGGTGATAAATTTTCCATCTAGGTTATTTTTTAAATTACAAAATGGAAATAAAACTCAGAAACTTCCTTATCAATATGCTTGTTCAACTCAATGATTGTTGCGGCTTGTGTGTGAGATGCATTTTTCAGTCTGTGTTAAAGAATGAGTAATAGTTAAGTAAACTTAACTGTCAAACTGTTTCATAAAAACTGAACATGTTAGGCTTCAGAAGCAGAATCCACTGAGGTGATACTGTGCTGGTTTCAATACAGTAATGGTAAAAAAGAAAAGCCCCCCTCTTTCAGTTTTACTGTTTTATGTAGGCTATCACAAATGACCTTGTCTTTCCTGTGTTTTAAAGTTAATGAAATCTAACTTCAAGAGTGAAAACCACGTAACAGATTCCACCATGTTGTTGTTTATTAAAGAAAAATGAATCTAGAATTGTAAAAGCTGTGTATGAAAAACCAGATTAATTCAACTGCCTTTTTAAATTTATTTTTATTTTATTTCCTATATTAATCCCTCGAGGGGAAATTTGTCTCTGCATTTGACCCATCCTCACCGTGAGGTGAGGAGCAGAGGGCAGCCATCTTGAACAGCGCCCGGGGGGTAGTTTCGGGGTTCAGTATCTTTCTCAAGGACACTTCAGCACGTAGCCTCTTGCCGGGACACAGGATCAAGCTCTGGTTTCCTTCCCGACAGACTACGGCCACCCTGAGGCAGCGGCGGGTTCAGTATCTTGCCCAAGGATACGTCGACGTAGCTTGCCAGCACCAGGGATCCCGCCATCTTTCGAATGAAGGGCGATCACCCTTCCGCTAGACTACGCCGCCCGCCATAAGAAGATAAGATAAGGTCCATAAGAACCTCTCATAGCAGCAGCAGCTCAGAACTTTTTTTCTGTCTGACTTTTTAAGTCTCTCATCTCTGTGGAGGAATTTAGTCCCACTCTTCTTTAAAACTTGCTTTCAGGTCATTGAGGTATGCAGACATTTGTTGATTCACAGCTCTCTTAAAGTTCCTCAACAGCATTTCAGCCAGTTTCATTCAGGTCATACTTTAGCTGGATCGTTGCAACACCTTGATTCTTTTTTTTATAGCCATTTTGTTTTGACCAGTTGTTCACACAACTGAATTCTACCACAATACAATGCAGCTGCATCTGCAGCTTTTCCATTCAGCAAAATCCCATTCTAAGTGCCTGTGTAAGATAACAAACTCCCAACTCAAAGCCCTTTTCTGTAAGTGAGCCCAAATTGAAGATTTATCCACTCTTTCAACGATTTTAACCTCACAATCAGTTATTATTCCTTATGTCCCCAACCAGAGGCACAATTCTCTTTTTGTGTGACAAAATCAAAGTCTCAAGCTTAAAGTCATTACGCGTTTCTCAACTGTGCTGGGCTACATGCTGTTCCTTCTAAACAATCATGGACTGCACTTGCCCAGCTGTAAATAAGAGAACACAGTAACAGGACACTAAAGTTAAAGCCAAAATAAAATGAGCGCCCCCCCTGGGTGGCTGCAGGACCAGATAACAGGAAACTTAGACTCTATGACTGAGTTCACTGCTTTTCTTCTACTATCTTACAAATATAATAATCAGCAATGACTGAATAAACAAATTAATTAATTAAAACCTTAATAGGGAACAAATTACATCTCTATTAGTATCAATGGAAATTTGTTACCCTTTTCAAAGTTTTTCACATTTTGTTGTGTCTTAGCATCACATTAAAATAAATCAATAAAGGCACACATTTAATAAATCTAATACAAACAGGAGGCTAAGTTCGATTGAGATAATTTATTTAGACCAATTTAAGCAGCAAAAGCCACTTGGCACAACTTCTTCCAGGCAGAAAAACAAAGGTGCATGTTTTTAGGTTTATGTGAAGATGCTCTGCTGGGATAGGGTCCAAACTCTGACTGGGCCAAAGCATGATCATAATTTCCACTTTTCTTCTGAAAACTGTTCTTTATCATCAGTACCTGTCCACTGAAACATACACTCTTATTCCTTACAAAGATCTCGAGCACTATGCAAAAAGCTTCCATCAAGCATTTTAAATATTTTAAACAAATATTATAGTCTTTATTTATTTTTTGCAGCCACTTTTTATTTCATTTAGTTTAACCTAAAGAACTGAAAGAAGCCTTCACACTTGAAGCACAGAACAAGCACTTCTATGAGATTGTTACGAAGAGATTCCTTTTCTTTGGCTTAGGTTTGATTTTTAAACTTTCATTTTGGCTGCTTTAAAACAAAGAACTTATTGTTAGGGTGCTGCACAGGCAGCTACTATTCTGTGGGGTTCTTAGAGGAATTTGGATTTCATTCATAGTGACCACTGACTTATTGGTTACTTATGAGAACAAAGCATTTCATATTCTGTTGCTCTGTTAGGCTCTGTTCATAGACAAATCCAGAGATTTTACAGGTGGTTTAAAACGTTATCCATTTTAGATGGAAGATAAAAAGATGTTGTACTTTGATAAAATCCTCTCAACCAGGTCTGTAAATAATCCTCTTAACCTCGTGAAAAATTTTCAGGCAAAGAAACCATGAGATTATTATTAAAATAAAATATGGAAATCTTAAAATGATCTGAAAACCTTCCATGACTGATAATACCTTTCCCTGATAATACATGTTAGTATTAATTGACCAGAACTGATGCACCAGAAATGTTGGTATTTATGGTTTTTAAATGGGATTCTTTACACCACACAAACACAAAGATATCTTTGTGGGATGGTATAAGTTCTTATTTGGTCATTTTAACAGCATTTTGACCAGCTTTCCAAAATAGGTAGGTATTTTTAGAGGGTCTTTCTCCTCTCAACTGTTTTATAACCACAGTAACCAAGTTGTAAACATCATTAAGGGGAGATATTTCTAACCCTTCCAAATGTCTTTAGACTACCAGTTTCCTCTTTCTGAGTAGGTCTTCTAGCACCAAATGCGATTATAAAGCATTTCATGCTAATTTTATCTTTTTGTGTCATTCTCCAAGATAAACAAATTTCAATACGAACTTGTAAAATAATTTTTTTAAGAATAAAAACATTTTATATCTAGGGACAGACAGTGCAATCTGTAGTAGGAAAAAGATACATGATTGTCAGTTAGAGCCATGAAATATAATTTCTGAACTTTTACATTACAAATCATACAGCTCAGCCAAACCTTATAAGAAGTTTCCACACATACAGATTTTTAAGAAAAAACTATCCCTCTTAATGTTATTTAGGCAAGACATTCATTTTTCACTCTTTAACAGCGCACTTTCTCACACATTGCAGTCAGCCAGCTCAATGAATTCAGAATAATTTGATGCCACAATAAACAATAAAATGTGATGATAAAATAGCCCAACTGACTAACATTTGACAAGTGCACTTCACCAAGTTCAAAGTGCAAAATAAACTACTAAGCTTATCATTAGACCTTTTAAACTTCACTAGAGTTAGAGAAAATCCTCCTCAAGTAATATTTTAGTTTTTGCAACTGATGTGCATGTAATTGAGTTCATATGCTGCCAGTGAGCAAGTGTAAGGCCTTTTTTTATTTTTTACAACAAAAGGCTAGTAAGCTAAAACTGACTTTTTTAAAGTCACTTTTGTCTCACAGGTCTGGATTATACTACTTGTAACCATTCTGTTGCAGAGAGTCAGAGCTTACCCGCCTGCTCCTCGGGAGTCACACAGCTGTTTCGATCAATGGCCAGGGTCCAGGGCGAAGAACAAATACAGTAGTATGACCCCACAGTGTTCACACACAAGCCGTTCTTACAGTTTTCTGGATTGTTACACTCATTCATGTCTGTACAACAAAAAGTCAACAATGTTCAAAATTATTCCTCCAAAATATTGATGAAAATAGCTCAGCTAAGAAAAAGTGTTTATCTACCTGCTACTGTTGCCATCACACACTTCTTCTTGTTGGAGTCAGGGGTCCAGGGCCAATTGCAGTTGCAGTAGAAACCCCCTTCAGTGTTGACGCACTGACCATTTATGCACAGAGACTCATCGTGACATTCGTTTACATCTAGGAGAGAGAGTGCAGCCATCAAAGAACAGAACAACACCGCTTCTGAGTTTACAAACAAGCTTTTCCATTTTGTATTTTCTGTAAATAATGTTTAAGATGCTTTTTGATGTTGTAAATCAAAACACTGACCTATGCACTCAAGAAGGTTGCTGTCATAGTAGAAGCCTTGTTGACAGTAACACTCATAGCCTCGCAGTGTGTTTTCACAACGACCCTTTTTACAAATTTCCTCAGCAAATAAAAAACACTCATCAATATCTGCCGGGAGGAAAAAAAAGATAAATTTTCAGTATACAATACAACATGATATGAGGAGATATGGTACAAAACAATACTTACTACTACTACTACTACTACTACTACTGTCATTTAGCAGACGCTTTTATCCAAAGCGACTTACATTTACTTATGATAAAATATAAAATTAGACTTAATATAAACATGATATATCAGTATACTATATTGAAATATTGTGAGTATTGAAGGTGATGTTATATAATATTTACCATGATATGCAGGCAGGCTGTACTGGATTCTTTGCTCACTGTAGAAACCCTGACCATGTGGACAAAGGAAGTGGAACTCAGCTGGGGGGAGGAACATGAAGCATTTTGAAAACACACAAAATCTGACAGATTATAACATAAGATCAAGATCATCTTTTTAGATGCAACTAAGAGCCATCTTGCATCTGTTTGCTCAGTAGTGTATATACCTGAGTGAGAAACAGGGCAGGGGTGGATCTCACAGTGATCTCCCCATCCCATTCCAATAGAGCAGCAGCACTCCTGTTTGGTAACGTTGACAGCCAGAACGCTGTCACAAAACACAGTATCATCCAGGTTCAGATAGCACTCCTTCTTCTCATCAGTCAGAATTGGAACTGCTGCAGAACCATACAGTGATAATAGAAAAGAGTTTATATATCTCATAACTTCCTTACATTTCAGCTGGTCTCCAACATAAATGCTGGTTTGGCATAAACACATGCTAATCAGTTGACCTATGGTTATGATAGTTTAGATTTCAGGCTCTCAGACTTTGTTTGGATCTAAAGTTTTGGAGCATGCTGGAGATAAATGTTCTGCATCTTAATGCAATTAAATCCTTCTGCACATGAGAAAAATAAATATGAGCAGGCTTACCCTCACAACTATGTCTGTCTTCTGAGAGGACATAACCGTGATTGCAGACACACACGTATGAGCCCGGTCTGTTCTCACATGAGCCATAAGGCTGGCAGAGATTCCTGTCTGTAGCACATTCATCAATGTCTGAAAGGCAAATCACACAAACATTTGCTTCAGTTAAAATCATAGTAGTAGATATCAAATGAAATGATTTACAAAAACAAATGCCATTTAAATTCTCTGCAAGACTGTAATTTCCAAGTTACATAAACATTGACTATCATCAGCTAGATCAATTAGTAGAACTTGAAAGGGAAAGAACATTTAGGGCCTGATTTATCAAAGGTTTGCGGTTGTTAAAACAGGCGCAAACCACTCAGCGGCCGCAAAAACAAGCAGCGGGTGATTTACTAACGGCGCGCAGGCAAATCTGCGCCTGTTAAACCTGCCGCTAGACGCGCAAAGTAATTTTTGCACCTTTGCCCTTGATTAATATGCAATGTGGGCGTTTCTGTCAGAAGACGCAAAATATTGGGAGGAGAACATCTAAATAAGTGGGCGTTCCAGGTGCACCGTGATTTATCAAACCTGAAACTGTTTGCGGCTTCTAATTTTGCATGTATTTTTACCGCCTTTGAAAAGCAAGTCTTAACTCGGCGCAAAAATGACTGCACTGGTTGTTACGAGAAGAAGGACACAGACAGACGCGTGGATCATTCCAACACACTGTGACAGTTAGTGCTGCATCTCCCAGGGAAGATCCATTTATTTTCCAAACACTTGTGATGCATACGTTGTGGCAAATTATCCAGGCTCACGATTCTTTCATTCTGAGGAACAATTTACGAGGTTGAGAGATGGTGAAGAGATGGCTCTTGGGTGCGTGTGTTACGTTATTTGTGCCCTGTAAATATCATTCCACACATTTATGAATTTAATAGCAGCTCGTGATCTATTCCTAAGGTGATGGTGCAGACCCCTTTTAGGGATGTTCAAATCGTCACGTAGGGCGATTTTTTTGGCGCCTTTCTTGCGACCGCAAGAGAATAGCGCCATTAAACTCCTCATTTGAATATTGATTTTTGCGCCGGTTAACAATTGCACAATCAGTCTTAGTAGATCACCCGCAAATTAGGAACAAGCCCTTGGCGCAAAACTTTTGTGGCGCACGCAATTTTGCGCTCTTTACTTGGAATTTTGATAAATCAGGCCCTTAGTGTTTGCACATCCGTTTTTCTTTGTTCTGTTATGGATTTTAAGAGACTGACCATGGCATTCCCTGCCTCCGATAAGAGTGTATCCCTTCTGGCACTCGCAGTGGTATGAGCCCATGCTGTTGATGCAGCGCCCCCTAAGACAGCTGGATGACCTCGCACACTCATTAATGTCTGAAGGGGGGGAAAAAACATGAAAATGGGAAGCTTATGGTGAGAAACTGACCCTTTAATTCTTCCCTGAATGGGGTCAAAATATCACTGAATTATTCATCTTAAACTGCAACCACATTTTAATTGTAAACAATAACCGATTCAAGTTTATGTAAAAAAAAAAAACAAATCAAAACCCCAAAAAGACCCCCACCACCCACTTTTTATTACTGTATTTCTGTGGTGTGTTTCTGAGAGGGGACTGTGGCTCAAAGGGCAGAGAAGTTGTGTATTAATCAGAAGGTTGGCAGATCAATTCTGGCTTCCACTAGAACATGCCGAAGTGTCCTCGGACAAGACACTGAACCCCATGTGGCCCCCCGAATTGCATAATGGGTTGTGTGAATGTGAAACTTGTAGTGTAAAAGTGATTTGAGTGGTCAGTAAAACTAGAAAAGCAATATACAAATATAGAACATTTATCATTTAATGAGGCCATTTCATACAAATTTCATGACTTTGTGGTTATTTCTTAAGAATTAACCTGTAATATGAAACATTTTATATCTAAAAAACATTAGGAAACACTGATAAACAGACCTTTCAATCTATCTGCTGGCTTCGGGCTGCAACTCATTAATATTCATTATGTGAATTTGCTGGACTCAGATTGGCTGAAAAACTAGCCCATGAGAGCACAGCTTCCTGTTTCCTTCCAGGTGATACATCTTATGCTACAGCTTTTAGCCAGCAGCATGCTAGGCGTGGTTTCAACTGCCAGAGCTGATGAATACTAATGAGCAAAGGAGTTGTGACAAAACAAATACAGGTCGTTTGAGCTCGGGAGATCTCGGGTGTTATCGCCACCTTCGTAGTTTGAGAGATAAAAACTGAAAGAGAAGTTGTTGTGCTGATTTAACACCCAGTATGAATGTGAGAACACCTGTGGAGCTAAAATATTCAACAGAAACCTCCAAAAAAAACGTTTTTATTTTGGAATGGCCTCTTTAAGAAGTGTTTTTGCAAAGCCTTAAGAGTGTAAGACACATTTAATTTAATTATTTAATCATCTACGTTGCTGAGACCCAAAACACATTTTACACCAGGTTTTAGAACATGCAAGAATTCTGGGTTCTGAGTCTCACATGTTGGTTTGGAGTTGACAAGATTGAAATATGTTGTTTCTGGAGTAATTTGTACCTTCACAGTGACTGCCCTCCTGTGTGCGCTGGTATCCTGGGTAGCAGTGGCACTTAAAGGAACCTTCTGTGTTGATGCAGTGACCATAAGCACACAGCCGAACATCTGCACACTCATCAATGTCTGTTTGAAAGAATGTGTTAAATTTGTTTTAAAAAATACTGTAAGAAATTCCTAAATTACACTATCCCTAATAAAAAATACATCATTATGTGAGAGGATATTGTGCTGGTCAATTGAACATTACTTACCTCTGCAACTCTTGCTGTCTGTAGAATGGAGAAAGCCCTCATTGCAGAGGCAACGGTAAGTTCCAGGTAGGTTCTCACAGTGCCCATTGGGACAGATGTTGGGCTTCAAACACTCATTAATGTCTTTAAAGACACAGTAAAACACATGCTTATGAAAAAGTTCATTTTCAAACTCTCTCAAATCGCCAATAAAACTTGATGATGCTCTTTTATACAAAGATGGTACTTTACTAATATGTACAACACAGCTTTAGCACTATCCTCCTACTTCTGTTAACAATCTATTTTTTTATAATTTTTGAGGATTAAACACAGACATACCGTACATTCAAATATGAGTTCAAAGCTACCAAAAGTAGCCACAGAAGATTGTTCTCACCATAGCAGGTGCCAGCATGGGCCTCATAACCAGGTAAACAATCCACACACTCATAGGAGCCTGGTGTGTTCTCACACTGCTTATTAGGACAAGTATCTGGATTCAAACACTCATTAATGTCTGAAAGAAAAAATATGAAAAGATTCACATAGTTTTTCAGGTGTATGCATTCCTTTACAATTCCCAGAGGAAAACATACACAAAGTAATAAAAATAAAGTGGAGAAGCTGGTACAAAGTCATACAGCATGATACAACGTACAATTGCTATGGCTGTGGGTTTTTGTCTGGTTTCTCTAGTTGAATCTAGTTTCTAAGTTTCTACACATTTCTTTGTGTTTAGAATAATCTTAATTGTTTGTATTCTGTTATGGGTATTCAATGACATTGTATTTATATTTTCTGATTCAGCCTCCAGTGATCATTGCGTTACAGCTCTGCTCCCACCTGTGGCTCTTTAGTCATCTTCTCATGCCGACTAACTACATTCAAAAATCCCCTCCCCCCACTATATACTGTATCTTTGTTTTTTAGTATATTGTTCAATCCTATTGATAGTTCATTGTTCCTGGCTTGCTCATGATTGTTACTCTCAGTTGACTCCATGTTGTTTTCCCACTTGCTTGTGCCCACTATGTCTAATGTGATTTTGCTGCAGTCAGTCTTTATGCTTTTATTTATTAAAGTTTTCAATTAGTTTTCCTGCTTCTGAAATCTACACCTTGAGCCCTAAACTACAAGTGTGTGTATATTTTGTGTCTTTGTACCTTCGCAGGCTGGATAACGGTGAGACTTGCTCCTGAAGCCACTGTGACATTCACATTTATAAGAACCAGGCAGGTTCACACAATGACCTCCAGCACCACAAATGTCTTGTTTAAGGCATTCATTCACATCTGCCAAACACAGAGATTAAAATCAGAGTGAGATCTGATGGCTTACAGAAAAAAAACACAAAAAGCATTTGAACACATCATCACTTAGTCTTCTTTCCGTACCTGTGCATTTTAATCTTCCATGCAGAACCAAGTGTTTGTAGCCAGGACGACAGTGGCATTTGTATGTTCCTTCTGTGTTGATACAGCGGCCTCTGCCATGGCCACACGGCTCCGATTCACACTCGTTATCATCTGGGTGGTAGGGGTGAATATCAGTGTGAAAAGTATCCACACAATGGAAACAATTCAGAATAAATGGTGATCAAAATTATATACAGTCATGAAGAAACTGCAGTGCTCAAAAAACAAGTTGTCTGATTGGTGAAAGTGTTTTTCATTATAAATACAAATTCTCCATAAAAATGACATTGCCAAAGTGAGTTATTTGCTTTTTTTCTGCCCTTAAATATTATGTGTTCAAAAATAAGTTGAAACTTTCAAAACAGAAGCATAAATACAGGGAAAATCTTAAATATGCAATGACCTGTATAATAAAACCTTTAATTCCAAATCTAATTCCCTAAATAACCAGCTTGATTCCCAAATAAAACCACAGGTAAAGAGAACAGGCAAGTCTTTACAAGAGTCCTTATCAATTTGGAGAAACACTTAAAGTCATCTCTGCTTGTCTGTGCTTGCACCTAAGCTCTAAAATTTAAACGAGGATGGGTGCACTGAGACAAAACTGGATGGCATTTGAAAAAAGCAGACAATCATATGCAAAAAATATGCAACAGCTTCATTGTGCCTGATAGGCATAAAATGTTTGTTATGAATTCATTTGTGCACATGCATTCATTCTAAGAGCTTGATGAAATCTAGCCAAGATGGATGTTTCAAAACAAAGGCAGAACAACAGCTTCTGTGTACAAGACTAGGCTTTTACATTGAAGACATAAAGAGTGATTAAACTGAAGGTGCAGCCTTACTGATCTAAGCCATACATGAGCATTTTTTGTGACCTCAAAAGATACAGCAAGTTTTCCTCAAACTTGGGGGTTTAAATAAAACAGGAACTGCAATTTTACAGAGTCAGAATTGCCTGCTTTTGTCAGAGACCGTCAAGCAAAAGAAAGTAAATGAGAAATTTCTTGTTTCTTCTCAAACTCACTTCTCTTACCCTCACAGATGTTCCTCTGCGGGTTGAGACGGTAGCCAGGGAAACAGTGACAGATGTGGCCGTTTGGGCTGTTTTCACACTCTCCACGACCACAAATGTTTCTGCTTTGCCCACATTCATCTGTCTCCTCTTCAAAGAGGGAATAAATGAGGACCAGTGTCACATATATACATATATATACGTGTACTATCCTTTACATATAAACATATATACATACAAATATATACATAGATAGATATGTATGTATGTATGGATATATATGGTTGTTAGTTAATCTAAACTGATCAGCCACAACATTAAAAACACTGGCTCTCCTGGCATTTAATTGACACAGATGCTGATTTAATTTTTGGCATCCACCTAAACGGTTTTGCTGAAAACTCAAACACGACAGCTGACAACAACACACCCTCAGGAAAGTATTAAATGTTTCAGAGAACTTTACACCAGAAATTTTGAGACTTCAAATAGTAATGGTTTTCATAAAGCGTCAGCGTTTTTACAGTGCATATTTTTTCTATTTTCTTTTTTTTTTTTAAATATTTAGATGATTTACTGAAGAATCATTACTGAAGTTGGACTCGGAGGACGTTTTGGTACCGTTTTTTATCTATGGTCGGGTAATTTGATGAAACTGTGAGTGATTCCACTCCTTTAACTGAGAGACAACGCCACATGTGAATAATATCAGGATGTATTACTGTTGGCATGACACATCTGATGGGGCTTACAAAGGGGATCCATCAAAGAAATAACTTTACTGCAGCCCTCAGC
This sequence comes from Pachypanchax playfairii, assembly GCA_006937955.1. Lineage (NCBI taxonomy): Eukaryota > Metazoa > Chordata > Actinopteri > Cyprinodontiformes > Aplocheilidae > Pachypanchax > Pachypanchax playfairii. The sequence continues at coordinate 2,604,062 of SSNP01000015.1, read as the reverse complement.
AGTCCGATCTCTGGACCTCTTGCAGAACATCAGTCTGTTCCTGATGTTTTTCTTGGAATCAATCATTCATGGCTAAAAGGGACTTACAATCAATTGGAGTTCATCTAGTCACTCTTCATAACATTTTGGAGTTTATGCAAAGTCTCATTTTGAAAACTGAGGCAGAAAACTTTGTGATAACTATCATTATATGTGACTCCCAAAACTTTAGGCTATTACTGTAAAAAGAGCAAGCCGTGTTCACTTGGCCACCACAGAACCCAACTAAACCACAAATAAAACCAACTCACAGAAACCCTGAAGCACTAGAGAAAGCTCATTCTTTGAGTAAAGAACTGCTTTTGTTAAAGGCTCTGTGTTTGTGTGTGTGTGTGTGTGTGTGTGTGTGTGTGTGTGTGTGTGTGTGGGGGGGGGTTATATTTCTGACCTCCTGGGGACCCGTTTCCTGACTTTTACTATCTTTCTGGGGTCCGAGGGTTCTTGTGGGGACCGAAGCCTGGTCCCCATGAGGGGGACTCCCCTTTTTAGGGTTAGGGGTTAGGTTTATAGGTATGGTGTGAATAGAGTTTTAGTTAGTCTTAGGGTTAGTTATAGATCAGTAATGGTTAAGGTTAGGAAAAGGGTTTGGGTTAGGTATAAATCTAGTTACTAAAATCAATGGAAGTCAATGGACGGTCCCCATAAGGATAACAAAACACACTTGTGTGTGTGTGGGTGTGTGTGTGTGTGTGTGTGTGTGTGTGTATGTGTGTGTGTGTGTGTGTGTAGATCCAGCAACCAAGTACGAGTTTGTTTCAAAATTCCGAGGTCCAGTATCATCTGTTCTGCTCAATTCAAAGCAGAACAATAAAAAACATGGAACTGCAACATTAATAAGATGCCGAATTAGCAGTGGAATAAAAAGAACCCATTGATTGCCTGTCATATCTTCATGCTGCTTATTTACACGGTCTTGCAAGTTGTGTAGTTAAAGCTGTTCAAAGAACTTTATTCACAGTTTGAAGCTCTGATATTGATCAGAGATCAGAACCGTCAGTCAGTTCACAAAAACCAACTCATGAGTAAAACAGCCCCTTATAAATGAGTCTCATGATAATAAGACATCTATTTGCAGAAATAATGAGCCAAATATTAGGATTTCGGATGAAAAAATGTCTCCCTGCACTGTGATGATCTACAGAAATCCAGAAACATCATTGGGGAAACTTTCTAAGCAATATAATGATATGGTCCCTATACAGCATTGCTGTAGCAGAAAAAACTATTTGTTTTAGTAGAACTGTTCAGAACTGGCTATAGCACCAGTCTTGGTCTATAGAAATTGGTTTTAAAAACCCAAATGAATTAATATAGTGTTCCTATCAGACAGTCGTTTTAATGTTTTGGCTGATCAGCGTTTGTACAGCTTATTGATAATGCCATGACATATGTTTGTAATCAGTTGTTGACCATGTTCACACTACTCTAGTGTTTAAATATCACTTGCTTTATTCCATCTTAAAACATGCCAGAAAAGAAACTCATGTATAGCTTTATAATAATCAGAAATAATTATATTAAAAAAATCAGAATCAGAGTTGGATAGAAGCAGATAAACAAGCTGAAGGTTGAATTGGTGCTTTCTGTCACTTCTTGGCTTTGAACTCATCACTGATAATGTTTTGTGTTCATGGAATTATGGTGTTTATAACATAACTTATTGTTTAATACTAGCAAAAAATACAATTATAAGAACTTTTATTAAACAGAATGAGTGTGAACATAGCCTCAAAGCTGGTTCATGCTTCATGGTTGATTGCACACAATAAGCATGGTGCCCAAAGCATCAGTTGATTAATATAAAAAAAATACATGCAAAAGACCTAACCAAATGCACTCATTTTAGGAAACTACTAGCCTTATGGATTATTCCTTCATGTGAAGCGACAACTTCACAGGCATCATAAAGGCTTTTCACTGCACAGAGAAGGTCAACATGTCATTTCTGTGAAAAGGACCTGAATCTCACCATAATATACACACCTACTGGGGGAATGTGGAAAACCGTGTTGTCCCATTTCTAACCTTATAGTGCCAATTGTATCTACCTTTTTAACAAGATTAGTATTTTCCTTAGAAACCAGCTGGTCACCTTCTATATTAAATGTCTTCTACGTGGCCTCTGGTGGACGATCAAAGTACTACAAGTGCCAATTTTACTATTACCATTATCTTACAATGACATGATTACATAAGAAAACACGATGTATAACTTCTATAATATAAAATTATTATTCTATAATAATTTTTAAAAGTTTATTTGTGACTATTTGATGTAACAGGGTTTGCAGGGTAAAGGTGCATGAAACATGAACCAGCATTTACAAAAATAACTGGTGGATACAGAGTTTGTGTGAAACTCACAGATACCTATTTCGAAGGGGTCATTGCCCGGGAGGATTCGGATGATTGTCGGAGGGGAGGGTTTAACAACTGCAGATCCAACAGAGGAGACATGAATTGGTTCAGACTTAAGGAGGAACTATGACATGTTGATCTTATGTCCTGACAAGGATTACATTTCTTTACACTATTTTGTCAATTAGCAGCAAGAAAGAAATGTTCTCCTCAATGTGCCAGCAGGAGATATTAGGCTGTCTCTTTCAGCATGTTTAGTTTTCTTTCGAGCTCTCTCAGAAGATGAAAGCAGGTAAGTTTACCAGGTATGCGTGGAGTGATAGAGGCCTGTTGCACAGTGGTCGTGTCAGGAGGCTTCTCCTGTTTGAACAAAAACAAGAAACTTTACACCAGCCAAAATAACTAGAAATCACCACAAAGAGAAATAATGCCTTACCGTTATCACTGGTGCTAAATGAGAAAAATGATAAGAGAAAGTTAAAACTATGAAATCACATTATCAGTATTAAAGTAAAGATGTAAGAAATACACTGAGGCTTTATTAACTCACGATTTGGGGGGAAGATGATTGGAGACAAGGCCACGGTTTCTGTTATACTTTGGAGAACGTATCCTTTCCCAGCAGGACAGATCTGATTGAAGGCCACTGAATATCACATGGGAAAAAAATTTGTAATGTTTTATTAGATCTTAAAATCTATTTTTTTAATCAAAATAATAGTTTATAGATGATTTTAAATTTGATGTTTGAAATTTTGTAACTCTAACCCAGGAATAAATCCAACTCAAACATCACTGATCATTTATTATAAAGAAGAAAGTTACATTCAGGTTTCTGTTATTAGTTCTGAAATGATATGTGACATTCATAAAATGTGTTTATGTGCAGACAGATATTTTGTTACATCATAATAGAACTTCTGGCTGAATCATTTTGATCACTGAGAGTGACTCACCTGTTCCCACCTGTGGACACCTTTCACACATACTGCCCCAGGCTTTGCCCACAGTGCAGCAGCACACCTCCTTAGTGATTTGGTTTTGTAGTGGGAGCTCACAGCCCCTGGTTTCTGATGCTACCCGGAAGCACTGATCCAGCTCAGGTGGAGACTCTAAGAGAACATATGCAAAGTTACATCTATGATGATGGTTTAGTGGTAAACTGTTATTTTGAATGTAAAACTTTGTGTCATTTCAAATATTATGCAGTTAAAATCCCTCACCAACACATCGATTCCTCTCCAAGACAAAACCAGACTTGCAGGAACATTTAAAACTTCCCAGGGTGTTAAGACAGTCTCCATTCTGACAGACCCCCTGCAGGGAGCACTCATTGATGTCTTCAAGGTTGGAAGGAAGGACATAAAAAATGAAATGCTTAGAATGATTAAAAATAGAATTCAACAATTGATAAAGCCACTTTATCACAAGGATATTTTCCTTTTATTGAATTAAAAAAGATCTTAAAAGGCAGAAACTGTTTCAGAACTGAGTTGTCGGGCCAGTCTTACCCTGACAGTGAGTGTTGTTATATCTTTTATAGCCTTGCGGGCAGGTCGAGCCGTAGTCTTCCACAATGGTCTGTTTGACTGATGCATCTGATGAAGGTGAGAAACCAGGAAAAAACAGTAAGAAGTACTGCAGATAAACAATATGTACCCCAGGTACCATTTAGGCAGACTGTAAGTACCCCATAGATGCCTCACAGGCACCCGATAGGTTTGCTGTATACTCTGTAGATGTCCTGTAAGTTCTCTGTAGATTCCCTGAGGTTAACCTGTAGGTTCCTTGTAGATCACATAGACGTTCTCAGTATATTCCCTGTAGTTATTCTGTATGTTACCTGTAGCTGTGCTATCAATTCCTTCTAGGTTCCCTCAAGATATACTGTATGTGTACCAGGTTGGATCAGGTGGTATTATCTATTACTACCAAACAAGATTATACAATCTCTATCTCTAGAATACTTAAAATGATTTAATAAATATTATTTGAACATGTTTTTAACATTGACTCATGAGTGAGAAAAGAATTTATCAGAATACAAAAAAATTGAAAGTTATTCAATATTTATAGTTAAAAAATTGTTAGGGATCAATAATCCATCTCCTAGAATCCACCATTGTCACAGTTTCTTAAACCTCTTTGCATAAAGTTGCTATCCTTGTGTTTACACTTAAACCAAGAAAGCATGATGGGAAATCCTGCACAGAAGTGAAGATGTTTGTACTTTTTAATTTGGAGGATTTCATAAAACAACTTCTTTGTTTTTGATTTCACTTGAAGCATTGTGAGGCCTGTTGGAGCCTGTTGGAGAAACATTTCACTGTCAGTTAAATGTGAAGATTAATCGCACCATTACTAGTGAATTCATAGAATAATGCCCTCTGTCTTGGTTTTCCCTTGTTTTCAGTGTATTGGAAAGCATCTTGAACATACAAATGGTCTACAACGTTCACAAGGGCAAAGGAATGCAAAACATTCCACCTAACAGAGCATTCTGCTTCAGAATGTCTGAAACACATCAATTGAGGTTCCAAAAATGATCATGATTTGCATGATACCTTCCTGGAGGCTAGTTTGGCACACCTCAAACTAAGAATGAGAAGCTGTTTTGCTCCTACCACCAAAATCAAAGCATACTTTTAGGATTTAGAAGCTAAAATACAGTTTCATCAAGAAGGGTAAAAGAAATGTTGTGACAATATGCTGTATGTCGAAAAGATGGATGATAATTTATCATAATCATCAGCTGTTTTTTTTATTTCCCAAAATATGAACAAGCTTCTGTCATATTATGTCTAATACCACTGGATCCAATGTGAAACACCTAGACAAGGGAATTGTTGTGTTTTCCATGATGGATGTATTTTTATTTCAGAGCTTGGAGAACAATGCACACTGTCAAAGAAGGAAAATTTATGGCTTACTATTTTTAAAAAGAAAGGAGGAATTTAATAACGAGTACACATGTAACAAAACTGACAGTACTGAGAAAAAACCTCTATCCTCTACAGACCAACCAGACGTACAGTATCAGGTTTTGTCAAAGGCCGCATTGTCTGAGCCAAAGAACTGAGAGACGGAAAATAATAATAGTGGAATGGAAAAACGTGAGTGGCCAAGATTTTCTTGAAATTCGATCTTCAGCAGGGTGATGACAGTCCTGCTCTGGGCAGGCGCACAGAAACAGGCTAAAGTAGAAAGTTATTTTCCACTTTCTCTTTTTTCTGTCTCATTGTCTGTGTGAGATTCTCATCATTTCTCCCTCGGTCGCTTTCACATACACTTTTGAACTACTTCTATTGGGTTCTAACATGATTGTTTTCACCCAGAAATATAATGTCACAAACTGGAAGGTTTGAAGCATTAGGCATTGAGGCATTATTTGCACATCTTGATCCAGTAAATAAAAGTGTTATTCCTGGAAAAAGTAGCATGTTGCTTTGATAAACATTTTAAGCAAAGCATCTTAAAAATCAGACAGTTACATTTAGAGTTTATGGTTCTGTCAAAGCTGGATTTGAGATAATCTGAACAGTCAAACTCACTTGGTAATTTGGGACACTGATAGCACTTGTTTTGTCCCCATGAATTTCCCACACTGCCACAGCAATCTTCCTGATTGGTCAGAACAGGAAGTGGGGTGCTGTTGCACTAAAAAAAACAAAAGATGAATAAATGTCATACAGATGTGCCGGGCTGACTACTGACTACAGGAGCATGTGCTTTTACTCACAGCCTGTTTGGGCGTGGTTTCCTGAAAGCACCGCCCCTTTGGTTTGTGTCTTGTTGGAATTGACCATGGCACAGTCTTGTGAGGACGCTTGGCATCCGATTGATCGGGAGGTTGAATGACAACTGAGGTGTCCGACGTGTGGTGAACACGTAAATTAATTTGCACTAAAAGCAAGAAAAAAGAAGCGTGAGATAAAACATAAATTAAACTTGGATATGTCATAGCAAACGATAGGTACCTTCTGATGAGTGGTGTCCTGTTTGCGAGAAAGGCAGCGTAAAAACTGAATGTGTTTGTGTGAGCTGAGTGCGACCGATGGCCGACTGCTCCACGAGCTTGTGGCTATCTGAATTTAGAGAAGGATGGTACACGGGCTGACGGTTGCCGTGTGCTGCCTGAGCTTGTTGTAGTGGAAACTGGCACAGCCGACCAGTGAAGCCGGGACGACACAGGCAGGTCTTCCTGGAACTGCACACGCCTCCGTTCATGCATGTCAGGGGACACACAACTGTAAAAAGACAGAGAAGAAGAGTTCGTCAAATCAAGATGTACAGCAATTCCCACACAGTCCAGAAAGAAATTATTAAAAAAAAGGATTAAAATATTTATAGAAAACCATTTAAATGTATTAAGGAATAAAATTAGGAAATTTTTATTTGCTCTTTAAAGTGTCATTTTAGCACCTAATAATTTTTCATATGATCAAGTAGTTTTTTCCCCTTTTATAAATTAACATAAGGCTGGAAAAAATTGTTATGGATGTAAAAACCTCAAGAGTACAGCACAGCATGACACTGACTCCCGCTGCTACTTTGAAGTAATATTTGAATCATTTTTTACCATAACCAGTTCCCCAAGAGCAGTCCGTCATCTCTGCAACTTTGTCTAAAAAAACACATCTTGTCTCAAAGTAACATAAGAAACATGATACACAAGCGGCTAACACCAATACAACATGATAAGATTAAGCTCTTGATCTTAATATGGTGTGATTCAGTGTGATTTTGGTTCCACACACTGAGATTTATATGGAATGAGGTTACTGCCAGAAAGACGTGTATAATTCATTAACAATTTGTGCATAACTAGCAATTTGTGAATTCTTGTTTCTGCCAAATCATATACAAACATGTAGCGTATCTGTTCTCTATGAGAGTACAATTTAAAATGTTAAAACTTCAAGAATTTACAAATACAAAGTAATACAATTAATTTACAATTGTGGTGTCCTATTTATGAACACAACAGGTGATGTAAGGCTGTGAATACAAATCTTTCCTTTGAGAATACGGATTGAAAACTGTGACGGGTCACTCGCTTATTAATGGAGCACCGATCCAGTGTGTCAGATGCTGTTGGTGACAAATACAAACATGCAGTTTCAATGCACATGCACCAACCAGGACCTCGCTCCACAAATCAGAGTGAGAAGTTCAACCCAACTGTCAACTTTCATGCAAAAAACAGAAAACATAAACAGTCCTGTTAATTTCTTTGTTATTGCTGCACAGACCTTTTTGACAACTTAAAGTGATTCTTTAAAACACTGAAGACATCCAAGGCAGTTTTTAACTGTCCCATTTGTTTAAAAATGTGAAGGTTTTCATCCACAATGCAGAAAACATACAGTCACGTTCACATATTGATCCAGAGAAACCAAAAAATACAAATAAACAAGGAACATGCTCCAACTATGCAGGACATTCCCAACACAGTTCACACCAACGTTGATACATTCGAGTGTAAGTGGACTTCTGACTATAATCTGTTGAGCATGGCACAGAGTTTGTTTGTCTATTTACAGCTCAGACAGATTGAACAGAGACATACAGTAAACTTTAAACTAAGATACTGTCAAAATCCCTTCAGCCTGACACACTTTCCATTCGCTCTAACCAGTCGGCCAAAGCAGGTAAAGACATACACTGTGTTACTGCTTTCATCTGACATATGGGGAAGATCTTAAACTCTGTGAGAAAACTTCTGGTTTAAAGGAAGTTTGTGGTATATAAACTATTCACTTGAGTTTTTTCTGGTCTCTTATTGTGTTTATATAAGTCCAGTGCTTTCTGAAATTCCCACAATAGAACAGTTGGAGGAAAGAGATAAAGAAAGAATGCAGGAATATGATAAAAAAGTACAAGCAGAGATTATTTCAAGCTTCAAGCAATCAAGAATTGCTGTGTAGGAGCTAAATGAGCTGCTGATGTGGGTTCAGTCATAGAAATCCTCTCGTATCGGGTTAGCAGATGGGTATAGCATCTACAGTTTAAAAAACTATTAAACCATGAGTTTCAATAATAATCAAAATCAATCTGAATTCCCAAAGAAATATATGATTACAAGTCCTTTAAAATCAGTGATGCTACTTCATTAAAGTGGAAGAAGAGGTGATTTAATGAGCAATAGCAAAGTAATTCAACTAGCAGTCAGCTAAATCATATACCTGTATATAGTGGCTATCACATTTAAACTATAGACAAAATGGGACATTAGTCCTGTAAAAATATTTACACACTGGACATATACTGTATATCAGCTGTAGCAGCTAGCTTTTAGCCATTTCATTTTCAATAAAAACCTTCAGGTTTTTTTTTTCTTTTGTCTCTTTTCTTGCTTTAATCTCAAATCTATTTCTGTATTTTATTTGGAAAACACTTTAAACCATGTTGTCATTCCCTTCACAAACGTTCCTAAAAGTCTGGACCAAGACCTCGTCTGCCCAAACACTCTGTCAAAGCTTTTTCCATCTCCTCCCTGACATCAGTCCTGCTTTCTCTTTTACATATTAAAATCCTTTTTTGCTTTTTTATCAAAGCGGTAAGGAGAAGAGGAGGCCTCTTTCTACTTGAGAGCCAAGTGAGTACACATGGAAGTAATTAGATGCGGACTGCCGAGGAGTCTGGGCTGTGGCGTAATTAGGAGACTAGATCACTTTAAACACAGCGGGGACATCCTCACATATTGTATATCTGGCTGAAAAATAAAAGACCCTCAATCAAACGTCTACCTGGCAGAGAGAAATTGTTTAATTTTTGGTGCAAGCTGGATGATTCAGAAGTCATATTTTACTGCATAACACACCATGTCACTGTGGTCTTTAACCACAGAGACTGGGATTTGAATTGCAAGGAAAAACGGTGAGCAGCACAGACTGAAGACTGCCTACTTCCTCTGATATGAGAGCTCCAGTTTCCATTATTCCAATTTTGTTTCAGTTCTGGAATCAGAGTGTGGGAACACTTACAAAAAGAGAAAGTAAAGACACCTATTTCCAAATATTATTACACAATCTGACACAACAGAAGAGATGTCGAACTGAGTCTGAACTGAGCTTCCATGTGACTGAGAAACTCGTCTGTGTAAGACTTTCATGTTGCTTCTGCCACACTAATGAAAACAAATAGCAGAACAAGACTCATGTTTCATACTTTGGATTTTATTTTTTGGGTGGAGACCAACAAAAAAGTCTTTGATGTCGGGAAATAAGACCAGTGTTGTGTGAAAACGCAGTACTGATTACAGAAACATTTCAGACCACAGCTAATTTTCCTTTTGACCTTAAGTTTGGCAATCACTGACTGTATCATGAAATTAATAACTATTTGCACTAATCACAGTTTCTCAAACAACATTGATTAAATAATGAGGACTATTTGAGTGTCAATAACTGGATGGATGACACGTCCTGGAAGTCTAACAACTTCTGTGTCAGCATGAAATCAACACAAAAGGCCAAAAAACATCTACGCTCTTTATTGATCTCTGAGTTACAACCTTAAACATCCGCTTTTGAACTCAACATGTATGTGCTTTTAAATGGCACTTCAACATGTGAAATTCAACTGAAAAAAGTGACTGTGAAGGCGTCCTATTGCAAAGATCTAACCCTGGATTTTAATACACAGCTGGTGATTTAAAAAAAAAGACACAGGCATTTGCAAACTAACTCTGAGATTATAAACAAGGTGCTTGCAAACATTTTTATTGGTTGTCGGTCTCTGTGAGCTCTCCTCTATCTTTTAAGCCAATTTTAGTCCTCTGGTCCAGTCAGTAACAATCTGGGCTGGAAGAAATCCATATTATAACGCAGCTGATGTAAAACCATAGACAGGAAGTCAATTTATAGATGTGTAACAATCACATTAAAGATTAAACAAAAAAAAGATTAAACAAGATTGTATTAATTGCATCAATGACAGTAAATAGCTTGGCAAATCCATCTTAAGTCTTTATGAGTAAAACTAATTATTTGTCTTGTTGTGTTTGTAAATCTTTTAGTAATGTGTTCTGTAAATAATGTAATGTCACTGTTTCTGTCTTCAAAACTGCAGGAGGACTGAATAATGTGCACACCATGATCACAGTGAGTTATTCACTTCTGTTCTCGTTATTTGAGCCTGAGTCACACTGGCTGCACACAGGCTAATGCTTTTGGCAGATCTTTTCTGTGAGTGGGCGTGTTTGTCTGCATGTGCTATTAACTGCAGGGTGTATCGTCTCCTCCAGAAGAAACGCTGCAGTTAGCTGAGTGCGCCACATAATAGACTGAAAAAGAGCTCAAAAGCTGAGATCAGAGGTATTTTACTCCCAAGCCCCCTCTCCCATTAAATCATCACCTTAGAGTTTGTTTGAGACATTTATCATCCCCCAAATCCCTCAGTGAGCTCTTTTCATGTCAGTTGGAGTCTCAGATTCTGGTTTGTGCCGCACCTTTTTGTCAGTGCAGATCTAACACATTCCTGGATCTAGAGGTGGTGTGTTATTAGAAATAAAAAAAATCAAAGGTGCTTTAAGAGTTATTTATTAGGTGGTCTAAATGACTGGGAGGTGGCATTAACAGGGAAGGGGAGGAGCTTGTGGATGTGAAGCAGTTATGTTTTCATGAATTTTATTTTCCACATGCTTTAGTCCAAGAAAGTCAAGGAGGTTAGGATGAACCCTAAACCTATGTTTTTTTTATGTGCATAAAATCCTAAATTAACATTCTTCACTGTTACTTTAAAATGTAATGCTGCTTTTCAAAATATGGCTCCAATTAAACTTGGAGAAGATTCAAAGTTGACGATATCCTTTACTGTCAGGCCTAATCTAATAGTAAATTCCAGCGCCAAGACTCTGGACACGTATGATTTTCCCACAGAAGTTACTTAAGAAGAAAAGAGAAGTGAACTTGACAAAGAGACAGAAGGAGGGGGTCTGTTTGTCTTCAGAGTCTTATCAGCAGTGCTTCTCATGACATAATGAGAGATGTTTCTTCTAATGCCAGACCTTCTCACAGCACAAAAAGAGTTGAGGAAATTTCTCATCTGGGGGGGAGTACTTAAGGGTTGAGGAAAGTTGAGAAATGCACAGAATAAAGTTTTATTCCAGCAGGATAATTGTGAATATTTTGTTCTCTGTGAAGAAAAAAAAATGTACCACATTCCTTAACGGCTAAGTATGCAACCAGACACACTTAAATAAAACTCCATGTATGTCCATGAGAACACGTGAAGGAAGATTTCACATTTTTCATGTTTTATCGTGAAACAAGACTAAAAATAGTCCAGAATATATTTTAACTATTTTTTTTTCCAAAGCTAAAATGGGAAAAAAAAAAAAAAAAATCATAAAAAGCGCCCCATGAAAACACACCCACCCACACTTCTGTCTGTCTGCAGATGACGCATCAAAAACCCCCTCCCTCATCACATTGTCCCTCCAACCGCGGCCGCACCCTCCCAGCAGAAAAACAACAAATTATAGTCCTAAAACCACAACTTGCTGAGCTAAAAGCTACTGCAGACACAATATCCAACCATACAGATGATACATTCATACAACACATCACTTTCTCTTCGAGTAGAGTCCTCTAACTACAAATAGTAAAGTCTGGAAGAGTCAGACACCAAGTTGTGATGTTTCCAACTGACTCAATTTCACTATGATTCAATCCTTGATGGAATCGACCCACTCAGAGGTTTAAAAAAAGACTTTCTTCGTCAACATTTCATCATAACTAAAGCCCATCGTGTGATTTCTTCAGGATTTGGGTTTCCACTGCTACAATATTCCAACTGTCCTGAAGCAAGTTGTGACGCATGACACAGATGAAAAGGTCAAAGTTTTAAATGGAAGAAACTGTTAAAGTTAAAAGGATATTTGGGACATTTAGTAAAAATTAAAAAGGATACAACAAGTAAATTATATCTTCCCGAACAGCATCAGTTTAGAGAAACAGAGTTTATGTCCAACAGGACTGATGAGCAAACAGTTAGTCTAAAAGCAGCTAATGCTGCTAATGTTTGAACCCTATTTTTGACAAATTTATAAATTTAAAAGCTATAATCTCTTTTGAAAACAATAACACATAAGCTAACACCAGAAGAATGTTTTCAAACTTCGGTAATATGGATGGGTTCTGATTTTTAGCAAATAATAAGGTCCATAGAAGTATAAAAATGCCTGATAGGTTGTAGGAGATAAAAAAACGGATCAGATAAATGTAAGCAGAAAAAGTATGGACATTTTGGTTAGGTGGATTGTTATAAAGTATTGTTGCAAATGAGAAATAATCTCCTGAAAACAAAGCAGAAAAAGGGCAAAAGCCCCAAGTGTGAAGCCATCTGTCTCTCGGTCCACACACTGAAACTGTTCTAAACTCCCAACATATTGAAATCCTCTTAAAAGTCTTTAGAAAAGAGCTGAAATCACCCTGAGAGACAGATGGGGACTGTTGCCAAAATCTACTATTAAACAGGAAGCTTCAGTATGCAAAATGTTTAGGGAGCATGATTGTTGTCAAAAGTTCTATCACCACAGTTTTGTGAATGGTGGAAAAAATTCTTTGGAAAAAAAGATCTTGTTATTTTTCAAGAATAGCATAATTTCAACAATCAGCCACATTTCTTTCTGAGGCTATATAAATCCCAACACTGTTTATAATTCCAGTCATTCTGGCCAACACTGCATGAGAAAGTGCTGAGGGTCAACCTTTGGTCAATGACAAACCATAATAACAACGTACAAGCTGCTAAAAGCTCCAGAGAGCTTCTGTAACAGATGTTAACACTCTGGATGCAGCACTGTGATCATTTTACATCACAACATTATAATAATACCATTATAATGATAAAGTATTTAAAAGTTCGTCGTTGTAGAGCTCACTTTTTCCCTTACTAGGACAGTGGGTGAACACATTCTACGCTGTTTTAAAGATAGCTGGAAAAAGTTTATCCTTACATGACGTGCTTCCCTCAACCATCAGCTCCAAGGCAGGAAACCACGCTCCCAAACACACCTACCATCAATTGGCACTGCGAGACCACACGCCACACAAACTGAGGAGTGACATCTGATAGTTGACTCCTGCATTTGAGCCACACGTTTCAGTAAATGACATAATAACTGCCTTTTGCAAACACGAACCTACATACGCATTCCTCCTCCCTCACTGAACTACTCTGTGTGCTCCATCAACCCTCAGAAACTTCTAGTGGTCTCTCCTCCACGTTTCCATACATCACCTTTGCTTCAGTTGAGCACTGTCACCTGAGGGATTCATTAACTCTCATAATAAATGTCCCATTGGAAAAAAACAAAAGACTACAACAAGACTCTGTCAGATAAGAGAAGAGTTAGGAGGGAGGGCTGCAATTATCCAAATTTAAATCGGACTCTGCCTTGCGTGCTGTGATTTGCACATATCATGGAAATAATCCATGTCTTTAAAATAGCTTCTGGGTGGGCACAGATCCAGAACTTCCCTGCCCCCTCCACCCCCCAAAACGCCTGCCAGAGATGTTTTAGGAAAGAGAAGCAGACAGAACCTTGGCACAGAGGCAGATGATGTCATATAATGACTATCTAAAAAACCTCGGCTGCAGGGACTAAAAGGGGAGACAGGTAAAGGAGTGCTGACAGTGCGCCGTAGAGATTATGTCATGTACCTGCACCCCCACACCCCTGAATGAAACCCTCATCAGAAAAGGCTGCTCGACCTCTGTTTACCGAAGCTAATCACTGCAGCCACAGGGTTCTGCACGCCGTGAGAGCAGTCCCAAGCGCTTGCATTCCTCTCAGTGGCTTTAAATAACTGCTGCACACCCCCCTTGCTACGCAAAAGGGAGGAGAGTGTTAAAGATGGCAAAGAGGGTTGTTTGTTTGAGTTTGGTTCAGTGCACCGCTCTCAAGCATACTCACATGCAAATACATGTTCCCCTGTGATGATAAAAAAAAAAATGCCTCAAATTGCCGCTTTGTTTTCCAAATGTAATTCAATGTGATACTTTTTCCCAGCTTGCACTGCAGGAGTGTTTGTTTTCTTTCTCATGAAGAAAAGGATAACATGAAAGTGTGTAATTTCACAGGAAACTCCTGCTGAGATTATGTGAATCTAAGCTCCGAGTATTGTGGTAAAACTCTTAAAAAAGCAAAGAGCTGCAACAAAATAATTTTTGTTTGTTTCTGCATTAAAGAGATGAAAGATTCATTGATGTGTTGTTTTCATATCTGGTAAAGCTCAGCCTCGGTAACAGGTCAATGGTCAGGCAGCAAAACCACATTTCAGTTCAGGTAAGGAGCTTTCGTGTTTTAAGCTACAAGTGAATGTGAACTGAGTGTGTGTGGGCACAGGAGCCGTACACAGCTTCACTTTCTGAGGTCAATCCTGGAGGTTTTCTTACTTGTTCGTGTTGGACCACCTTCTCAACAGTACGGTATGACAGAAAGAAAGACGAGCACGTGAGGGGAAGAGCAGAAGGCTTTGAAAGGTAAAATAAACTCACCTCCCTACACAGAGAGAAAGCAGAACCGGACTCCCATCTACTTTATCTAACTGACTTCTCAGGCTCCCACAGACCTCTGACCCCTGCCAAGCAAAAACCAAAACAAACTACAGGGCTCCAACTGTCACTTTACTCCAAATATATAAAAGGGGAAAAATCTCCACAAGGGAAATCCTGAATAGCCATTTCCAATTGTCATGATGCCCTTTTTAAGAGGGAAAAGGCCCAGACTGTGGTACTTTAGAACCACTTCCTGTGTTCTAAAAAAGGGGACGTCTAGATCTCAGATAAAAACTAGATGCTGCAGAGAGGAAGAGAGAGGCATACTGGGAAGTCTGGGAGCTACCAGCTGCTGTCACTGAGGCTGATGGATGTCTCACTAGCAGCAGTGGTAAGAAACAAACAGACTATTGTTGGATAAACACTTTGTTTAGATGAACTGGGGTTTTTTTTCAATCTAAAGCATTTGCAAAAAAGAAAGAAATGTAATCACCTTCTATTTTTGAATGTTTTGCATCTTTAGTGAGTGATGAAACAGGATGCAGTAAGATTTTCTGTGCTTTTCAAACTTCAAGTAAATCAGTTTCAATCCCTTTAAACAGATTTTTTTTTTTTAATTTAATTTCTCTCTGAAAGAGAAATATATTGTGAAATATATACACTCCTTCTTAGACAATTCTTCTGTCATTATTCCTACTGAGTCTTTGATGGATTTTGTGAAGTCCATGGAAAAAAAGTCTTTAACATCATGTTTTTCTTCCTGCCCACATCCCAAGAAAGGTTCAGATTTCTATCTTTTTTCAGTCTCTGGAAGTGAAACAGAGATTCAGTCTGGTGATCCTGTTAATCCCAATCTGACTGTCATAGCTTTAATGTTTTTAAAGCATTTTATCATCCTGGTTCAGCTCAGACTGTCATCCTTCTAAGGCAGCCAATTCTACCATTTTAACATAGAAAAAAATTTGTTTTTTTGTCTGTAAAATCTACAGATATATTGAAAAATAATGTCAGATCGCGAGCAAAACAAAAACCTTAAGCAACACGGGTTCAGCTTCTGTAAATCCCACATGAGCCCATTGATGTCTTTATTATTTTTATCCCCATATACTGTTTATTCACATCTGGGTTTGGTTTTAGGATTAGATCTAAAATGATCTTAAAGAAAACAAGTTTCTGTTTGTGATGGACTGGCGACCTGTCCAGGTGTAACCCCGCCTCTTATGGAATGAGAACTTTTTTAATAAATCTTTCTCAACACATTAAATATAAAAACATCTAACATTTACTGTTTAAAGCTCTAAATTGGATTTCTCCAGTTTTTGTCAGTTTATAAAAATTCAAAGCATTCTTTCTGTCAGCAGAAGCATCTGCCAATATTGTTATGTCCTCCAGCTGTTCAAAGCAAGAACCTGAGTTTATTGCCATGATGTTTCCACTCATCTATAGCCGAAACTGGAAAATATGTAAAAATGCCAATAAACAAACGTTAAAATGAATGAAGTACATCAGTTGTACAAACTGTTACTAAAAATCAGATTTTCTCCAGAGCTTCAGCCTTCACCGTGCCGACATCCCAACCAACACAAATATGGAAAAGTCTTCATTGTTGCTGCTATAGCAAAGGCCATTTTAACACTTGAGAGAGAAATTTTCCACTTGTCCACGCCACATTCCAGCTCTCTCAATGAACGACACACTCCGGAGGAGTCAACCCCCCCACCCCAATCTTTCTCCACACCAAACTCTTCAGCCAAGGCCGTTTTCAGACAGTAAAAACCAGGAGACAGGTGACTTCATGGCGGTTCCATTATTCAGACCAAATGTGAGGCAGTGTGAGGCATTCTGGGAAATCTGATATGTCTCCAGTGGATTATTGGACATAGAAGCTCCAAAAACTGACGCAACACGTGGAACTGAGGGCAAAAGAGGGGAAAAGACTGGAATCTGAGTCGACTGTATGATTCCAGAGAGGAAGAACGCTGTCATGGTGCTACAAGCTGGGCACATGGATCACCTCAGAGGCTCGTACTTTATCCTGAGCAGAAAAAAGGATCAGAATCCATTTTTTTTACTCACTGTAAGGATTTGTGTTTCACCACAACTGATCTGATACAGCACAAAGAAAAACGCTTTGCTTCATATCAACCATACACTCAAAAGGAGGGAAGAAAGTAACGGCTTTAAGAAGACATTTAATGAGCTATGTCTTATTAATTAAACTGCAACATTTTCCTGCAATGAAGTGGAGCATAAAACATCCAAACCTCACGAGGTCATATGGAGATCAGTGGCATCAAAATGAGTCCAATTAAAACGAGGGGAAAAAAGTCTCTTTTCAGGAAATAAGGCTCTGAATAAATCAGATAAACCTGATATACTGTACACATTGTGTGGCTCAGGGTGGTTTTCAGAAGTGATTCACATCAGCAGGGAAATTATCTTTCTATTCAATGTAACTAAAAGGTGAGTTATCAACTTAGCAGAACAAAAAGTTCAATGTATATGTTTTTCTTTACACATCAGAGGAACAATAAGAACACTAGTCAGAGGATCAGACACATGAATGGGAAATTATTTAAATCAAGATTACTGTGATATTTTTACAGAGCCAGTCTTTACAAAGATATTTCTAAAAATATGAACATAAAAAGATTATTTTACAAAGAATTATTGACTATCTAATAGATTAGCCTATTTATATTTTAAAATATGCTTTTGTTTTTCAGCTCTTCTATTACCCCACAACTGCACCTAAAACCATCGAGCCTTGGGTTTTATCAAAGGGTCTTGTCTGTTTCATTAGATTTAACTCCATGAGGCAACCAACTTCATGCCAGTTCAAAAAAGAAGCTCAGATGGGTCATACGAAGCATGATTTTTAAACTTTTTCCAACTAAAATTTAAAAATAGAAACTTTTCCTGCTGCACTTCACTGAGAGTTTAACTACTTTGCACCATTGCCAGTTTTAATCCTAATAAAATCTGAAATCGTTCTGCTCCATTAAGCGCTTTATGGAGTTCCATAGCTCTAATTAGTAATTTCATTTTCTATAAAGAGTTTTTTATGAGTAAACAAACAGGCAGGACACGGCTCTCCACAGCTTGTAAACCTCAGAAGTCAGCGCACGCAGCGGCCTTTTCGCGTCCCACTCCTATAAATAAAGATCCTTGTTTCCGACACTCACCGACCCTGAAGCCCTGTCCGATCAGCGTGTCGGCCCCCTGCCCGTTCTCTGCGATCAGCGTGGTGTTGTTGCCCTGCTCGCATCTATCCTGACACTGTCCCTTCAGGCAGATCCGTTTGCAGATGAGAGGTGCGATGACCACCTTGAAGCGCTCCCGCGCGGAAGCGCGCTCCGAGCACCACACCAGCCTGTGGACGCACAACCAGATGACAAGCAGATGGGAGATCAGACAGGGCATCCTGGCATCCTTCACTGCCCTCCGCAGAGATCCGGGGACATGAAATCACAAGGTGATGGGGGGCTGTGGGGCTCCGCTCCGCTCCGGCTCAGAGGCGCCTGCTTTGTTAACCGAAGCAAAACTTTGACGTTTCATACGGGGCTTAGAAAAAAGAAAAGAAAACGCGTCCTCTCTTTTGTTTCCTTCTTAAAGAAGAATCACTTCCTTCGCATATCCAGGTGATCCGTCAGCAAAAGCGCCACGTTTTCCATCTTTGGATGTCCCTTGCTGTCTTCGGTGCAGTTTTTTTAATGCTGGAGCTGCGGTCTTTTCTCTTCCTTCTTCTTGCCTTGTTGCTTTGGAGAGTTGGACAGACTGTTGCGTATGTGGGTTTGAGAGAGAGAGAAAGAAAGAAAGGAGGAGAGAGTGAGAGGGAGGAGAGGTGAAGGGGTGTGAGCCAATCCTCTCTGGAGAAAATTCACTACAGGCCAGCCAGGCGGTGCAGGAGCAAAGCTGAAAGCAGTTTCCTTCTCCCTAGTAGCCCCCCTCCCCTCTCCTGCTGCCCCCGCACAGACCCCACCGCTGCACAGCTGTGTGTGTCACTCGAAAAAAAAACTAACACAGGTCCATAAATTGATGCACCTTTGTAAAAATAAATGCTACAGATAATAACACAAGATCTATTCAGTACACCAAAACAGCTAAATATTCTTTCAGACATATTAAACAAATTGTTGGAATCAGAGTAACAGAACTGGCCTGAGTCTTATTTATCAAATAGATTTCAGTTTGTTCAGAAAGTAATGGATCTTTCTCATACACCAAATTCAGAAAGGAGTTCCACAAGATTGTGTGCCTGGACAAATACTGTTTAGTTTATTTGTAACAGGGTTAAAAGCCTTATATTAATTGCACAAGTCCTTTGATGGAGCGTCATGTGGCGGGTTTACTTTTGTTGTTGTTGTTACAGTCTGAATAAACAAGGAGAATCCCTCTCCAAAAGTCCAAACTGTGTCACGACTGCTACATGACCAATCACAACGATGAAGACCACGTGTTACATATGCCTTTCTTTATAGGTAAAACTTTTAAAAGCACAAGATCCATTTTAATTATGCCAATGATCTCTGATATATTTTCCATTATGCTTGAATCTAGGCAGCAAATTAAAGATCTATTATTCCTGAAAGTCCTAGATAATAATCCACTGTCATTTAGCGAAATGTTAAACTACGATCATCTTGTGTTGAGAAATAATGTATTTGTTTATAAAGCTCCATGACTCGTCTCTCCTGGTCTCTCAGGTCAGCTGACCAGCTGCTCATAAGTACTCTGAAAACAAACCACAAACTTAGAGGTGATCAATTCTTTTGATTGCTGCACCCAAATTATGGAATGAGCTGCCATTGCATATCAGATAGACCCTCCTCTCTGTCTATTTAAAATCAGATCTAAAAACTCGTCTCTTTGGCGTTTAATACCATTTGAGATGTTGATTTTCTGTATCACATGTGAACTCCTTAATATTAAATTACTACAAGTAGCTTAAATCCAACACAGTAAAACTAAATCCTGCAGCCTTGTGCTCTCAGTGAAATGTAAAGTCAGACATTAAATGCGACACCACACCGACATCAGAGCCAAACATTACTGAGTGATTTGCTCAGCTGTGTGACTCTGTTAGTAAAAGCTCCCATGCTGATCGATCACATGTGATTGAGTTCTGCAAGGGTCAGAGATTTTGAGGTCACATGGACGAGTCAGAGAGGGACAAAGAGAAATTGACACAAAGAGAGGGTTGAGTCACTTCCTCAGCTAAAAAGTGATTGTTTACTTTTAGTCTCTGAGGAAACGACTGGACGGTCCTGCAGAAAGTTCACGGGGCCACTCTCACATTTCTCTGCCCGAGCTGCTCGCCATCACTGCGCCATCAGCACACACAGTAACACGCTCAGTGTAAACACATCATAGGTCACACAAAAAGCGTCCCTGAGTATTTGTTAGTGCAACATAATTACTTCCTTTCTCAAAACTGAAACCTTAAAGTTACTCTGATGATGCTGAGAGGAACAGAGAAGATAAACCTGGAGGTAAAAACAGCTTTGGTACTAGTTTAGAGCATTTACATGAACTGAAGTTGAAACATAAGTTGCAGCCAAGTATCGTAAGAAACGGAAGCATGCATATTTATGCATATTTCTAACCAGAAGATTAAAAATTTAGGCAGCTTGTTATTTTGCTCTATCAGATCAAGTTAATCTGGTAATCCAAGAGATGTCGTATACAGGTGAAAGGTCACATCAGGTAGAAGAGTCCAGCTGGATCTTCATCAAAACGACAGTAAGAATGACTTCTGATCATGTGAATAAATACGTCTTCTCACTGAGAAAGTGTAAATGTTTGTTTGTTTTGGAGCATCTGAATAGTCAAAAATAGCATACCAGCATGATGACAACTACATCTCAGCTTCATGTTTGATGATGAAGGTTCATCTGCTCCACATGGGTAAGTATGCAGGTCTCTAGCGATCCTTTAGCACCACCTCAAGGATGATGTCTGGTTTTAGGTAAACGTTCTCAACAGCTGGCTCTAAGATTTATTTATATTTACGTTATATCCAGAATGCTGTTTTCTGTCATGTCTAACACTTAAAATCACATTTTTGAAAAAATAAAACACAAGGTCCTTCCTCTGCTCAGGATTTGCTCTCATCCTGAACATATTTTCTCAGTATTTTGTGTAAATATTTAGTAAGACGGAGGCAGATCTTGTCTGGAATACAGCTGTTTTATATGTATTAAGCTGAAGTCATAAACTTTCATCCATTAGCACATCTGTTATAAATACTTTGGTTTCGGTGGATAAGATGCTTGCACACACATTCACATGTTTTTAGTAAGCTTCTGTAATGATACCACAGGCAACAAACAGCAGTTTGTGTGTATGAGCACAGCGGTCGTTACTCAGCATTAAGAGAAGGGCAGTGTGTTATTAAGGTTGTTTGTTTTGGGCGTAACTAAAAGCACTGACACAATCTGTATGGCAACATTTTACCTGGTGGAAAACACTTTCCTTCAATTGGATTAAAAGATGCATTTCTGGAGAGGCATGTGAGAAAGATATGTTTTTGGGAGCAAGTACAAGCAAATCCAGTACTAATACAAATACTAATGTTACTACATAGTTAGAAAGAATGCACCACTGGCAGGGGGTGGGGCTTATGGCTTTTATACCTCTTCACGTGATTGATTTTGAGTCACTTGAAACTGTTACTTCTCTAACTCTCTGTAGCAGTTTGCTGTGTTGGAATTCTAAGAAACAAGTGGAGAATCCGTTGCTGCCGTGTGACTTCTATCCTAATTTACTGCCTCCGTTTTCTACTTCATGCATGTTTGGAAAGGTTCTTCAAGTATAATCTAAGCGCTAATAGTCTGTGGTGAAGCCATTTGCTTTTGTCAACATAGATGTACGAGTTTAATTCCAGCTGATTTTTAAAATTCTAACTGCGTTAGACCAGAAATCTTTTAACAAGAGTGCATCAAAATGTCCATAATGTTGTTCCAGCAAAGAACAAACAGCAACAAAACAATGTGTTTTGCTGCTACTTGTTTAAAAGAACTGTTCAATTCAGCTGTAATATAATGTATCTGCCACAAGAGGGCGCTGTAGCCCAAACAGATAAAAGATAACTGTACAAGTTGTCATTATTCCTGTGATGTTTTTATAATTTTTTAGTCTAAATAAAAAACCACAGCACAGGCAAATCTATTATTAGACATTTAGGGGGTCTAAGCACCCAGTGAGTGCTGCAGGGGTCTGGGCAAAACAAACAACAGGGCGGCCATTGGTATAAAGATTATATTAAAATATAATGTTCCCCATCGTAGCATTCTGAACAGCCTCTGTTGCATTCAAACTTATCGTTAGTTGATCAGTCTTATCAAATGTAAAAATAGTTTGTCCAAATAAAGAAAAAAGTGTATTTAATAAACCTTCACACAAGAACCCATTCACATGGAACTGTGTGATTATTTACAAGCAGTAATCACATCAGCTGCAGATCTTTAAAGACCTTTTAGAAAATGAACTTATCACCCACATATCTGGAATTTCATTGGCTAAAACTAAACAACTCAAAATAAAAGCTAATACTGAAACTTTGTGTGATAATCAGGTTCAGATGAATCGTTTCTGTTAACATAAGCGTGACCCCCTGCGCAAATAAATTAACTTCACATTCACACATGATGCAAATAATTAATATTTGTAAAACTATTAACACTTTAAAGTAAATATTAAAAAATATTTTTCCACAATTGCTTTCAAAATATATTTGATGTAAATAAACATTAAATATAAATTAATTTATCATATAATGTGAACAAAACTGCTTTTTTCTGTTGTTTGAGCTGTTTAGTCTGATGATGCTAACTGAATCCTCAGAGACAAAATAAACGCCACATTTTGATTTTAATGTAACTAAATAAACACCTGAATGTTGTTAAAAACTGTGATGCTGCGATAAGTTTGGAAAAGTAACACAAGTCTGCTAAGAAAACCACACAGAAACCCCAAAACAGTGGTTCCTTCAAAATAAAAGCCAGTTTCAGAGCCACTCAGTTTTTTTTACCAGCTTATTCCAGTTTCAGAGTTACAGAGAGCTGGTGTTTATCTCCAACAGTTACTGGGCAAGAGGCGGAGTTACACCTGGACAGGTGACCAGTCCATTACAGGACCACATAGAAACAGAAATCCACTCACACCAAGACTTACCAATTAACCTCGTGCATGATTTTGTTCTGTAGGAGGAAGTCAGAGTCCTGGAGATAACCCACCTGCACAGAGAAAACAAACTCCATACAGAAAGGTTTGAAACTGGGGCGCATGGTGGTAGCACTGGTCCTGGTTTTGAACCCAGGACCTTTAGTGCTACATCTGCACCACCATGCGCCCCAGTTTCAAAGTAAGTGTATGATATTGCAACGTTATTACATAAGATTTTGGCACGTAAGGAACCAATTAACTGGTTGGTGCTTCAGTTGATCTCGTTGCCATTTATTTTATTAGTTAAAATCGAACTGATGATTAAGTTTTTTCACTAAACTGAACTAACAGCTTGTCCATTTTTACAAAAATAATCTAAAATCACCAGCGAACCACAGAAAGACGTACAAACCAGAAGCTTTAATGTAACATTTACAGGAACTGACAGGATGAATGTGACGCTGTAAATTTGAACATTTTAAAAAATAAAAAGTCATTCCACAGTTGTATTTTTTTATCTTACATGCAAAGATCTCACTGTGTGGAACTACAGGAAAATAAATAGAAAGGAGCTGATAGGGCAGAGACAACTTCAGCTATCTGCATACTGAATATACACGACAACAGATACTTATTAATAAATGTAGAGTTCTGTATAATGATTCCACTAGTAATGGTAAATATAGTAACAACATCAAGATCCTTGTATTAACAGTTTATAAGTTACACCAAAGTTCAGCTCAAAATTCTGAGAAGATGCTTGTTTAAAGAAAAAAAATATCACCAAAATATCAAATCAGTTATTTAAGCTCATATGAACATTCTCTCCAAATAAAATGGCTAAAACTACATTTCTAGTTACAGAATTAGATGAAAAGCTTATAATTGGCTGGTTGCAATAATAAAAGTGTAGAATAGGAAAGACTTCCTACAAGAATGATAGTTTTTGATAAACACATCTGCATCATTAATGAGCTTGATAATGTAGCTGGGGGAGTTCAGCTAAGTGTGAAGAAGCAAAATAAAAGTAAACAAGTTTATGTTGACAGTAACAAAGAAAAACAGGCTCGTGTTTCTCGTAGATACAAAATCAAACTAAACAGCATTAGTGATGCCAAAACTACATCATTTCAGAGCGGATACACAGCAGCAGGAGAAGACGGGGGTCTTCAGCTGATTCCCACTTATGGTGCTGATCGCTTCTGCTGGAGAAAAACGTCTCTGAATGTTTTGAAATGTGTAAAATCTGAGTTCTGATAGTGGCTAAACTAGATTACATGCAGTCTGAGAAAAACACAATGTTACTCACACAGCGATCAAACAAGTCTTTGAGATTTTTTATTTGTAAAAACATTTAGTCTACACGCAGTCCACAGCAGCGCCGTCTTCCTCCTCAGCTCCCCACTCCCCAAACCTCATCTGTGGAGAGGGAGCTGCAGGGTGGAGGTTGTTGATATCATCCATGGCGTCTGGGTCCGTGTCATCACTGGGGCCGATTCCCATGTGGCCGCCTTCCTCGCGGTGCGTTCGGACGTGTTTCCGAAGCGCTGCCGGCTCCTTGAAGGTGCGGTTGCAGAACGGACAGCAGCACGGTCGCTCCCCAGTGTGAATGAGCTGGTGGTGTTTGAGGTGCTGCAGGCGGCTCAGGCGTTTCCCACAGATGGCGCACACATAGGGCTTCTCACCCGTGTGAGTGCGGCGGTGTTTGCGCAAACCGTCCAAGTGGCGGAAGCAGTTTCCGCACTCAGAGCAAGAGTATGGCTTCTCACCTGTGTGGATGCGCAGGTGGGTTTTGAGCGCCCCCGATTCACGGAAGCGACGGCCACAGACTCCACACGGGTAGGGCTTCTCACCCGTGTGGATGCGGATGTGCTTCTTCAGGCTGGAAATCAAACGGAAGGTCTTTCCGCACTCCAAACAGTGGTGAGGCCGATCTGGAGAGGGCTCCCCCACCGTGTCCGGAGCCGAGGGCCCTGCAGAGTCCTCTGCTCTGCCTGGTGAAACGCTCTCTCCTCTAACTGATCCTGAAGTCCTGAGCAAAGGTTTCTGTCCATCAAGTCCACCCTGCTGCAAAGCACTGACGCATTCACGCACAGGTCTCTGATGACGCAGGGCATGAGCAAAAGAGCGCTGGGGCCCCCCTTCACTCCCCATTTGACCATAACTAATCTCCCCCACATTAAGGGAAGGTCCTTCTTCATCCCCAACTTGGCTGTCGGAGCACAAACCAGATTCCTTCCTGCCAGGTGGACCAGGTCCTGGGACTGGTATCTGCTCCTCTTTGATTTCAAATCTGGTCGGACCACCCTGAGGCTGCCTCTCATCTTTAAAAGAAATAAATCAAACATTAAGGTGTGCGCTTTTACATTAGATCACAGAGATTTTGGGGAGAGAACATTTATTTTACCTGGTCTGGTGGAATCTGAGCACAGGTGAGTCGAGCTGGAGGTAAACGAGTCCAGCGTGTGGTCAGTCACAGAACCATCTGGTTGGATCGAGAGCTGGCACATTTTATAATCATCTCTCGGTTCAAAACCATGAAGAGATTCGTCCACAGAGCCACCGAGACCCAAGTCCACACCAGCTCCATTCACGTTCCTGGGGTTCTGGTGGACCCGGTCCAAACCTGCACTCATCGAAGCCATGGAGGACAATGAAGGCGCAAAGACAGACTGAGTGATGGCCTGAGAGCCTCCTGTGTAGGACACCTGCAGCTGATCTATAAGCTTCTGGGCACTACAAAGACACTCCTGCAGGGTCTTCAGCTCCCTCTCGGACACCTCCAGACGGACTTTTAGTCTCTGGTTCTCCTGCTCCTTGTGCAAAAGCTCCTGCTGAGTTTCGTTCAGCACCAGCACCACCTCCCCTAGCAGAGTGTCCACAGCAGCGGACATAGCGTTCTGAATGGTCGGAGCCAGACGGGATTTAAGCGACGTTACCGTCATGCTGCCCTGCGTGGCCGCTTTGCGTTCGTAACAAGTCTCGATCCTGTCGCTGATACTTTGTTTACGGTTTCCACCGTGAACCGGGGACGAGTCCATGCTAGCGGTGTAGCCCGTCCTCCGGGAAGACATCACTTGGGATTCAGTGGTTATTTTAACGTTAAATGCTCAGTTTTAAACTTCACAGGTTTGGATGTTTAAGAACAGAAGTGTGTCACTAATTACATCTGCCTCATTAGAGGTTTACCTGACGCATGCTAGCATTAGCCTGTTGTTTTAAATGAGCCGTTCGAGGACAAACTACTGAAAACAAAAATGCTCTAAAGAAAAACTAACAAGTTGTTTCCACAGAAAGAAAAACGAACCTCAAATTTAACCCGCAAAGACTTTTACACCATGGCTCTAAACAGCGACTCACCCATTTCCAAAGCTGCGGTATTTACGCAGAGGCCTGTCGCGTGTATATGACGTAAAATTTAACCATTGGGCTTTCATAGGCCCCGAGTAAAGATTGGAAGGCGCTACAATTTATTTGTTTATCATTGTAATCAATTTGTGAACGTGGCCGCGCTTCAAGACACGATAAAGCCACTATTATTATTAATAATAATAACCAACTCAAAAAGTATATTGTTCCCATTTTTATTACTTCTCTGTTCACATGTTTACTAAAAAAAAAAGACAATGTAAAATATGTTTTAAATAACTTGAATTAAAATATCATTAAACATATTTAAAAACAGTTTACATCCATAAAATGCATCCTTGTTTTTACACTCTTCACCCTTTGGACTATTTGAAAATACAATTTCTTATGCAGTCTCCCTTTTTTACTGACTTAAATTAGTAAGCAGAATAGATTGTTTAACTTTTATCTTCCAATATTAAATTATGATCATTGGAAAAGCTCAAACTGCAGGATGCTACCAAACATTTTTCCAAAAAATAAACTTCCCAGGCTTTAGGAGACTTGACTTGAGAGCACAGGTGTCAAACTTCAACCCTTGAAGCCCCAAATCCTGAAAGTTTAGATGTTCCTTTGCTTCAGCACACCTGGTTTGGATGAGGAGGTAATTTACAGGCCTCTGCAGAACTCCTCGATGGTAAGAAGGTAAATAAACGATTGAAAACAGTTGTGTTGGAGTTGAATAAAGATCTAAAATATGCAGTATAATGGCCCTGGAGGACTGGAGTTTGGCACACCTCCCTTATAGGGTGGGATTTCACCATAAAAGTCAGAAGAAGTATCTGGTTTGAGATACACTTCATATTGTCTTTGTAAGGACTCATCCACAAAAACATAGAAAACAAAACAATAGAATAAGAAAAAGAGACTGTTTTGAATTTTACAGGAGAGGTCTCCGCTTCCAGATGATGATGTCACAGACTAAATATGGGAACTGCAACACCCACAAGTTGTATCAGAGTTGGATGAGTTTTAATTGGTTTTTAAACTAAAAATGCTAAGTGGAATTAAACATATTTATTGTATCATCTGACTCAAGAGATTCCCCTCAAACCCCATCAGTCATTAACTCAAACTAAACACATTTAATCTGAGAAATTACTTGGAACTTCAGGAAAGAGGACAACATCCTTCATATATTGTCTGACTCATCTTCTTATGAATTACAAATCAAAATTGAACAAAAACAAAATAAAATATATTATGGTCCATAATCTAATTCATTTCTAGAAACATCACAAAGTGGAGAATAAGATTTATTTTTTTCAGTGGCATTTTTCATCAATATATCCATCATAAACTATGAAATATTTCCTTGTTGCGTATGGCATGTGTTATGTGATTATCATAATTTAGATCCACGTCAGCGTTTTAAAAATTAAATCAAATTTCAGGACAGATCAATGTTTTTTTTTTTTTTTTGTCTGAATTACAAAACCCTAAATTTGGATGTTTGAAATAACCAGATTATCTTTCATTCTGTTTGTCATTTATTATTTTGACAAAACATTTTAAAACAGATTGTGTTGCGTGTGGCACAAGAAAGCCTTAAGTTGTTTTTTTTTTTGTGTAGTGATTGATAATTAATTGCCCAAACCGGTTTTTCTCACTCTGTTAATAGATTAGTATTTAGTTGTAATAGTATAATTGTTTTACCTTTTTTACTTTTACTTATCCGGAGTTAAAAACAGCAACAAATACCAATCCAAAACACCAGGTTGAGTTAAAAAGTTTAAAATTATTAGTCTGGTGCAACCTTTTTCTTTCTGGCTTTGCTAATCCAGAGTACCAAAATATACCTTAACACAATCTGTTAACTCAACATTTTTGAGTAGATAACATGTATGTAATTTAAAACACTGTATTTGTTTGCAAAAGTTTTTCCTTTGTGTTCAGGGTTAGGGTTAATTATCAATGAAATCTGAGTGTTAACCTGACAGTCAAGATCCAGGGAGATTCTGACCCATTTACACAACAATGCAGCAGCCATTTGAGGAGAAAAGCAGCTTTAATGATGCTTTCAGAGTTTAAAGTCCCCACAGAACGTTGACCTCTTGCTTGTTTAGAATCTCCATATGTGGAAGAGATAAAAAAAATTATCCCACATCACTTTCAGCTGCAGGCTGGGTTTTAAACAGGATATTACAGCCTGCATGCTGCAGGATGCTGGCCAAACAGATCTCGGACTGTTTGATAATTTGCAGATGATCAGCTTTTTGTCACTGCAGTAAATCATAAAACCAGAATTTCCCAACACACAGTTTGACTGAAAGACATAAAACATGTTTGGAAGTTACAAATAGAGCTGTTTCGGAGTATGTTGAACAATTTTAGGAGGATCAGAGGAGAGTTTCCTAATGATTTATATTCAAGTGAGAGAGAAAAAAAAGTGTTGTATTTATGTATGAATTTAACAAATAAAAAGTTTTATATTTCATTTATTGATTATTTTTCCCCTCGTTTAGGAAGAAGGCAAGTCAGTCTGATATTTGGAGTTACTGTCATTTTCCCACTAACCAATAAAAATTAAAAAGCAATAATTAAGTCCATATAAGGGCATGAGTTGTTGTATTGTTTTACCAGTAAGTTGATTATTACCATCAAACATTTTAGATGTTTATTTTGTGCCTTTCTTTGACCTTTCAGTTTCCATCTGGGCTGTTTTCATTTCATAAACTAAAATTATTAATTCCTCATGGAGTCATTTCTGATTAAGAAAACAGTCTCCTGATCTCAGCCTGCAAGCTGCAGGGTGAGGGGTGGGGGTGGGACTGATACTGTCCGCCTGGGACATACGGGGCAGCACGTCATGCTGTTGAGCAACAATATTCCATCTAGCATTTACTGTTCACTTCAATTTGTGTCAGTTCCATTGAAGCACTGACTGAACTTCTGTTTTTTAATTACTCATTTTGGTATTTGTGCTGCATTTTTTCCCTCCAAAGAACATTGTGCATATAATGTTTTTATTGTGAGCATTTACAAGCCCACGTCTGAGTCACACAAACTGAACAGTAAAGGAAAAAATGAAATAATCCGACGCAGCCCGTGTGTAAAGGTATTAGACTGGAACACAAAGGCCTGTGTCCATATAACACCATTAATGAACAAACCCACACACATCCTGCATGAATCTCATTCACACTTACACAACCACACGCTCTCCTCACTTACCCACAAATACTCTGGTGCATATGCAGAAAAGAGATAAACAACTAACAAAAAAACCATTGAAATAAAGATAAACGATATCCTTTCAGTTACATGTCAAGAATTGGACATTTTAAGTTAAAATGAGCTTGATTTATCTGGTTCTTGTGAAGAGGAAACATCCATCCAGATGTTGTTCCTTTTTTCTGAGGGAACAGCTGGATGTAAAACAAGGGCAGAGAACATTTAAACAGAATCAAAAAGCTGTTTAATAAATGAAACATGGGCACAGCACAACTATAACATAAAATCACATCTTACAAAAAAACTTGATCAAAGAAATAATTTTTAAGGTCAATATGTTCTAGATGAGCAGCCAATAAATACTTTGGAACATTTTTATGAAAATTGATGCAGTAATTCACGAGATATTTTGCTGACAAACAGAGTTGGATTCAAAAGTTGATGGCAAAGTTTCAAGGAAAGATCTCACGCAATCTGTTTGTGTTCAGAGCATGTGTGAAAAATGCCTCTGAGTGACTAACACACCAGATGTTAGCTCAACATCTGTAAAACTGGCTGAAACAGGACCATTTTTGTGACAAGTTCTTTTTCGTCTGTCCGTTCACAGAGGGGAAACCCAGACATCCTTCTCTTCAGCAGGATGTAAAGTCTCTCCAGAAGGTTAATCAGATGTCCAAATCAGCTGACTTCTTGCTTGACGACGAACAGCGGCTGTACTACAAGCTCCACCTAGGTGATGGTGCTCCTAATCGTTCCTCCAAAGGCTGAGCCCAACCAGCTTCAGCTGTGGTCTAATGGGGAAACAGGTTGTCCTCTGATCGAGAGGTTGGTGGTTCGATCCCCAGTCCTGGCAAGCCATGTGTTGAAGTATTTGTGGATGAGATACTAAACCCCAAACTGCCCCCGGGTGATGTAACAAAAGCAGCTCTCTCCTCCCTGCTTGAGGATGGGTTAAATGTAGAGAACAAATTAATAAATCCTAAAAAAAAAAAAAAACAACATCGTTGAGGGTTTGAACATTGACTGATGAGTAAATGGAAAATGGCCCATTTGTTTTGTTTAAACAGGAGAAACACCCTCATTGCTGCAGACAAGGTTCTGATCTGTTGGTTCATCTCTCACTCCATCATCCCATCACTTCAAAACGAGACTTCCAGGTATTTGAACTCATCCCCAACCCAGAGAGAACACTAACCCAAACTAATCCCAACACAGATTAGTTTAATCCATATCTTAGGTAATTTTATAAAAATAAATAAAACCCTTAAATAGTTCCATAAATTAAAAATAATCACAATAAGAGCTCTTTCAGATCTTTTTGGGACTTTTAAGGTTCAAGATAAATTCGGCAGCTGTTTATGTGAGAAATAAATGTTTAGTGTTTCATGTCTGCCGCCTGTGATTAAACTGAAACTGAACATTTGGGGGAATAATTCCCCCCTGAATGATGGGTTCCGATGAATCAAGGCCCAGATGACGAGACGTCTCATACCTGTTTGATTTTCTTCACTCCTAAAAAGGAGAAATGGCTCTCATTTAAAAATGAGCCATGCTCTGAATAATCCGCAACCTGTGTAAGAATGCAACACATGCTTGTGCGGTTAAACTGCGATGACTTAACGAACAGTGTGGTACAGCCTGAACTCAGTCACAGTCACGCTGCTCAAACATTAGGCAAACAGGGAGGTGGAGCTCTGCAGAGAGGTCAGGAATGAAGGGGGGGGGGGGGGGGGGGGGGGGGGGGGGGGGGGGGGGGTAGAAAGAAGGAGGCGATTGTTGGACAGGAGGGAAACATAAAGAGGAAGAACGAGAAGGAGCAAGTGAAACGAGGACGAGGAAGGAGATCCCTCAGATTTGAATGACCAGCAGCAGGTACGTTCATGGCTGTTGATGCTTTGCAGTTTCACGGTTTCTAAAAGTTGGTGAAGTTCTGCTGAAAACACTGAACTCACTGTGAGTTCAGCAGAACTCCTGACTTGTTTTCAACGCTTTCAGTAAAATGAGAAAAACATCTGAATGAGATTCATTATATTTCACCAGAAGAAGCTCATTCAGATCGAACATTTGCTGTAGATGTTTTTGCACACAGACACTTTTCCAGTAATCAGATCCATCTGACTCAGCTGGTCTCTCTCTCTCTCTCTCTCTCTCTCTCTCTTTCCCTTTTGGGTTTGTACCTGTTGCGTAATCCTGCCTGGAATGCTAATTTAGACTAAAGTAGGTCTAAATGTTAACAATCATTTTCAGCAGTTCTCTAAACAATATTGTAACTCATTAATAAACAAGTCATAGTCTACATGTCTCAATGTTTATGCACAGAGTGGTCTGATTCTGTTTGCAGTTTAGTAAAATCAACCATGTGGTTTATTTGATGCTCTTTGCTGTCAGAACATTTTGTTCTTATTCCGGCTCATTTGTACAAGATAAACAGAACCTGAAACCCTGTTCATTTAGATGATTCTACTTTTTATGATTTCCAGTATGACGCCTGCCGTGAGGAATCTTCCTTTTCCGCTCATGATCATATGCCTGGTTTCCATCAGAGGTCACTGTCTGCTGCCAACAGCATCCAGAGCCACAGGGACGCCTCCTGATGGCGATGATTATGACGACTATGACAATGATGCCGTCACCCCTACAAGACCAGTGTTTCCGCACCCCCGCCAGCGTTGTGACTACAACCCCTGTCGTGAGAACCAGCGTCCCTGTCACATCCTGTCAGCCTCTACGGGCTGCTTGTGTCCAGGTTTCTCTCTGAACACGGATCTCCCAGATGTTCCTGAACTAAAATCTGTGTCCTGGAATGGATCAGGAGTTGTAGCCAAGTGGTGTGCACCGTATTCGGCTGTCAAGCTTTACATTGTGAAAGTAGAAGGGCAAGAAAAGTTTGAACTGGGCAGTGACATAAGAAGCTGTATAGTTGATGATGTGGACCGTGAACTGAACGTGTGCGTGTTGGCCAGGAATGACGCCGGAATCAGTGAAAGTTCTTGCATGATGTACAAGCCCGAAGATAACAGGCTGCATCTGACAGCCGGGCTCATCGGCGGGGGGGTGGGCCTCCTGCTGCTCCTTTTGCTGGTGGTCCTGCTGTGGAGGTGCAGGATGCAGAAGAAACAGGAGACCAGGAGTGTGTGAACCACACAACCGAGACATAGTGAACACAGACAATAAGACTCAGATCCACGAGACATTTATTCACCTGAAACAGGGTTCATGAACGCATTGTTTTAAACCCAACAAGTTCTGGTTGTTTCCTAAACGCTGGTTGATTTTTACATACACACTTCTTCATTTTTTTTTTTTCTCAAAAGAAAAAATAACACACTCCCATGGGCCGGTCCAAACTGTTAGAAAATAAAAGCTGTTTCGATTCTGTCTCTAAAGACATTTTATTTATGTGGAACGTTGGTTCATGGATGTAGGAATGAAAACTGTAAGTGTAAACCCACATGCTGAGCTGGACTTGTAAACTATATTTAACTTATATGAAGCTTCGTTTTAGATCTGATAGTGTTATTTAATAAAGAAAATGTTTTTTTTTATTCTCTGCTCCTTGAGTTTTCACTTTATTTATTAATTGTGGTGTCAGGTTAGAAAATTAAGTAGCTCATGTTCTGTATTCATTTGTTTTTTGGATTTAGATCTTGTTGCAGCGACGAGATTGAATCTGTGATAAACGGCTGTGCTTGTTTGTTGAAAAGTTTAGCCATTAAAAGCCAGTAAAACGCGACCGCCCATGCGTTAAATTGTGTGTTTTTTGGACAGCTGTTAGATGGGTGTGTATTTCCGTCTGGTTTGTGAAGCGCTGTCAGATGTGCAGCAATGTTCTCTGCTTTTCATTCCAGCTTTTTGGAACTTGCCACATCTTGCCTGAGACTTCCAGTCAGCCCTGAGCTGTCGAGAAGCTGCGGGGTTTCCTGCCACGATGATAAAAAAAATTAAATAAACAAAGTTCTCATAATTTAATCCTTCCAGTTGAGCTCAAGCCTCCATCTGTCTGTCTCCAGGTCATGTTCCGGTTCCTCTCTACCCTGGCGTGCAGTTGTTCCACTCCAGTTCACATTGAGCTCTGCTGTCTTGAAGTCATTTAATATCTGTAATTTGGAGACACGGCCGAGCGCTTGCTGCTGTGGTAGAAATCAGTGGCCTCAAGATGTGGTTCGAGAATGAAACGCTTTACTCACACCCAAATTAAAGGGGATATACCCGATTTCAAATTGTCTAGCTTAGAATGTCAACAAATTTAAACAAAGTCACAGAACTCTCAGCCCCTTCCGTCAGGTAGAATTCTGAAGCCACGCCCCCCCAGGTTTGGAAACACGCGTAGCCCCAGAAGACGACCGAGTGCAAGACACTGGTCCGAAGTTCATTCAAGTACCGTAACATGGTGGAATCACCGGTAAGTGAAAACAATATAAGAACGAACAACCGACATTAATTGTTACTTTGTCCTGAACCTGACGCGGAACCAGCCGGCGGCTGTTTCTCCTGCTGTGACATGGTAGAGTGCCGTACACTGCCAGCAGTGGTGTGCTGCAATAATATGTCTCAGTTTTTTAGGAGCACAGAAGCCAAATAAATGCCGAAGTCCGTATGACTGGAGAGACTGTCCAATCATTCCTTTCAGGCCGAACCATTTGATTGGTTGATGTTTTTAGACAACTACAAATAAATTCTTTTTTTTTTTTAATCTTCACAACATATTTTTCTCCATGCTGTGTTAAAATGTTTTTAATGGGCATGAAAAAAATATGTTAAGCTTATTTGATATGCAAATTAAGTTAAATTTAAAAGGAAAACTTTACATGATATGGAAAACTAATAAAACCCAAGCAGCTGGTTTAAAACACACAGAGATTATCAGCAGTTCCAAAACTTTTAAGGACCCTAAACTCAAAGTATTACTGACAAACATTAAAAATGAGCTTTGAGTCACATACAATATGTGTAAACCCTGAACAGTATCAGTGCATAAAAGGACTAATTTAAAGTGTCTCTGACATCCGATTTCTGTTTCATTTCACTACTTCATATCAATATTATATTTCTGCCCTGTGGAAACGTTTCCACATAAACACGATGCGCAGATTTCCAGTCACAAACTTTCAATCATGCAGATTTATAGAATATCGCAGCACAAGTTCGAGGAAGGCACATTTACCGTAAGTGATGAAACGGTAGAAGAGACGTAAACAAACAAAAAAACTAAATCAAA
Source organism: Pachypanchax playfairii (assembly GCA_006937955.1). Taxonomy (NCBI): domain Eukaryota; kingdom Metazoa; phylum Chordata; class Actinopteri; order Cyprinodontiformes; family Aplocheilidae; genus Pachypanchax; species Pachypanchax playfairii. The sequence continues at coordinate 2,569,192 of SSNP01000015.1, read as the reverse complement.
TGAATTGTAGGTGTGAGGTTGATAAAGTTCCTCATGTCAAAAGCTCATTTCAGAGCGCACACAAAGATCCTGTTGATCTGAGAGAAAAGACGTTCATTTTATATTTTTATAACATTCAGCTCAGAACTTTGCGTGTTTAGCGTGTGACATTCAGAAAAGCAGATTTCTGCATCGTTCTTTGCGCATGTTGCTGCTTTTTTCTGTGCAGGGTTACAGGTCAAGATGTTCATATGATTTCTGATGTTTGACTCGAGGCTCTAATTCGTGAAAATGATCGATCGTGACTTTGCAGATAAATTCAAAATCCAACCCACTGAGTCAGAACATCTACGTTTGGTCCATGTAAAAACTTTTATTTCTGCTTGAGTGATTTCATCATTCTCTGAGTCTGATTTAGGGAAATACGTTCATGAAGCATGTGACTACAACCACCGGATATATTGAGTCCCCATTTTATCTACGATAAGCACAAACTCACAAATACTTTTCAATATAGACGCAAAGAGCTCCAATCACTTCCTGTTTTATAAGTTTTAAAATCAGTCTTGCATGAAGCTCATAAAAATGTTCATATTTACCTTATAAGTGTCAAACACACAAATTTGCACCATAATTCTTCTAAATGTTTTATTTAGTGTGTCAGCGACACTTCGATGACGTTCAAGCTGATCTCCGAGGTCAAGAAACGTCACGTTCTGATTATATCTGTCTTTTCTGGAACCATAATGAGCTTCATAGAAGAAGAACCGGGAGGCTCCACCACTCAAACTCAGCATTATTATTACTGATCCTTTAATGGTCTTCAAGTTTTTTTGTTTGACATGATCATCTTTGTTGTATTTTAAATGTTTCAGAACGATCCAGTTTGCTGAGACACAAAAATGTCTAAGCAAATGTTCTAATGAGATTAGAACTGGATCTCTATGGAAACCACTAAACGACCATCAGCTGTTTTCCTGATAGAAAACAACTGGACAACAAATTACCTTCAGTTGTTCGTCATGTCGCAGGAATTCAACTGAAGGTTTTCTGAAAGTTACAAAAACGAAGCTAAAAGAGTTTGAAATCCTTTTCCACTAAAGCAGTCTTGATGCATGTTCACAGGTGGATTGTGCAACGAGAGCAGGAGCAGAACTAAATGCTGACACTGGAAACGAGTCACGTTGAGTCAGAGCCGTCTCATTCAGCGGCCTGCTGAGTCATTTTACTTTCTGGTTCAGAGGTCACGGTGAATGTGTTCAGCTGACTGTGGTTTTTAACAAAAGGAAACAGTTTGTGTCGACCTCTGTCTGCCGTCTCTGTTACTGTAACTAAATGACTAACAACCAGACGCTTTGCATGAGCATTTTATCAGTTCAGTCCAGTGTGTTTGACATGCTTTGTGTGTGAAATGTGGGATTTTTACAGCAGGTGTTGAATTATGTAGAAGTAAAATGACTCATCTTATTAGCTCGGTTAAATATAAAAAGGTCACTTTGACCCAAAATTCTGAGGGATTTTGATAGTTATTCATCATAATTTTCACCATCTCTAGTTTGATAGTGACACATAAGACCAAGTATTTTACTGAAGCAGATATTAATGAAAGGTACTTAAACTATCTTACAACAAACAGGAAATAAGAAGTTTCATTAAAAGCATTTTGTTTAAAATTTTGAAAAGATAAAGTCAGTTTGTCGCCCTCTGCTGGTCACAGAGAGACTCTTCGCTTGAAAGAGCACTGAAACCTGTCGAAGCAAAAATAAATACTTAAGATTATTAATTAAAAAGCTACATTTTATTTATTTAATGTTGCAGATTTTCTGATGGTTCATCATCAGTGTAATTTCTCAAAAAGGCACAAGGATGCTCACATTGTTTACAAGCTCACAAAAGTATTAAAGGTTTCAGAATGTTTTAGAAAAATATTAAAATGACTAAATAGAATCTAAAAATGAATTTACATTTCAAAATAATAGCTGAGCTCAAGCTCTTCCTTTGATATATTTTATATTAAAATGAGGATTTTTATTTTGGCATCCAGTAAAATCCCCCCCAAAAATTGGTAAGCCTTTTCATTTAGACCTGGAACATTTCTTTATTAATAAAATGGGAAGAATTTGTTGGATATCCAACATTTACTGAACTATTTAGACGTTGTCAAAGCAACAGAGGGGTCACATATTTAAAAATTATGTGTATATATATTTTTTTTTCTTGCTTTTCTGATTGTTAATCATAACTAGTTAAAAAGATTTGCTGAGAAAACCCATAAACATTCTGCTTCTATTTAGATTCAGACTGTCAAGATGTTGGACATTCTGAGGACATTTTAAGGACAAATGATGGACTCAGCAGCTTTTTATGAAGGTAAATATAATTTCAATCATTTTTTTATGTTGGGAAATTACACATTAAGGTTGATGTTGCATTTCAATTTAAGTTAAACTTGATACCCCTTTTTCTATTTTTTAAAATAATTCATAAAACATTTATTGTCCTTTTGGGAAAACAAACAGTTGATAATATTACTCGTGATCTACCAGCAGGTGCACTTAAAGCTGCTTGCAGGGTCGGACTTTACAGGCAGGAAACCGTCCAAGTAGGTCAGACATCCATCAGGAGCTGAATAACACTTGATCTCACTTTAACTTTTACTTTGGTTTTTTTAAACAAACTGAATCCACAAACCTCTAGATCAAAAAGCTCAATGTTGAGTATTAAAACAGTTTTTTTTTTGTGATCTGAATCTGGAGCCAGTGGCACCAGCCAGAACTCCATGTGGGTGGTTGTAGAATCTAATCCTAACTCCTCTCCTCCCGTCTCCTCCTGCATCTGCCCGTCTCACTTCAAACCGCATGCACTCGTAAATAAAAAGATTAAGTTCTGTCCTCAAGTGCGAGTCTGAGAGTTGCTGTCGGGATGATTACAGTTTATGTAAATGCAGCAGAGCGTCTGGTGGATCGTGTGTCTTCTTCTGGCACGATCATAAACAAGAAGAAAAACAAGATGCACACAGACGTTTGACACCGTGCACGACAAGCTGCTTTAGTTTTTACAGGATCCACTAGAGGTCATTATTGCAAAGAGCACAGGAGAGCAAAAAAAACATGCACTCAATGATATTGTAGAGAAAATAGAAAAAAACTTTGCAGTATTAATCCTACAATCTGCATCACCTGCAGGTTTGAGAGGTTTGAAGATGCAGCTGATCGTCCAGATTTCTTCCATCATGCAGGTTAAATCTCCTCTGTCCTTCAAGCACCCCGAGTTGACTCTGTGAAAGCATGTCATAACTGAGAGCCCCCCCCCCACCCTCCACCCCCAACCTCCGTTTGCTTGTATGTGAAGAGCTCCAGTAACCATGACAACGACACAGAACAGAGCTGAGGAGGTTGAAACTGAGCTCAGCTCGGAGAGGAAGGTTATCAATCACTTTGGCATCAGTACTGTCTCTCACACGCACGTGCACACACACACTCGACGCACGTGCACGATTCACCCTTCACATGACAGTTGTCTGAAAACAAACCGAGTCACAGTTGGATCTCAGTAGGTCACATTTTGATACACAAGGAACTTCGTGGAAAAAGAAGCATTAATGAGAGAAAAGCAACAAAAAGTCCGACTGGAATTTGCCAAAACGCAAAACGACGAGAACCAAAGCTGCTTCGAAAATATCTCTGGTATACAAATAAATCCTCGCCTCACGCCTTTCTCACATTATCTGGCTGCATATTAAATAAAAGGAAAAACATGGAATCAGCTTTTTACAGTCATGTTTCGGTTTGTTTGACCAGTAATTTCTCTTGAATTAAAATTTTTCAGTTCAGGTAACAACAGGAAACCTGCAGGGACCTGAAGCTGCAGCTGTATTTAACCCTGTGAGGTCAACTTGTTATCCCAGAACACCTGAACTGCTCCAGTTCTCTACTTTTCTCAGCTGGTCCAAAAAAATTGGCTTAAGACTAATTAGTTATATGAACAAAAAAAAAAAAGAGAAAGTTTGTGTTTCACTTTTGCAGAATAATTTCTCTGTTGAAAGCTGTGTGCCGCCTGCGTCGTTCCGTCTGTACTTGCTTCTAATTTAAATTCTTTACATTTCTCCTTCTCATTGTCAAGGGGCACTGGAGCATATCCCAGCGTGCACTGGGTTGAGATACACTTTTGACGTGCTGCTCATCTGCTAAATCTCCAATTCGCTTTAAGTTCATAAGAAAGGTGGAGAAAAATAAAATGGTGCAAACTGAACAAGCTTTAACAGCTGTTTGCATTGATCAGCATCACAGCAACAAGACGACAGTATTAAATAAATAGAAGACACAGAGACGTCAGTTCATCCACATCCTGTCTGAGCTCCAATTAAATGTGCCCTAAGAAGAAATTAGCTTTCAGTTCAACCAAGTTTTGCATGAGATTACTGCTGATATTTTTTTAATGTGATGCATAAACTGAAATCTAGGTCTGATGAAAGGCCAGATGTTGAACAAAACAAATCCCAATTAAGCTCCCCCCCTTCCCAATCTGTGACGGTGCAGGAACAAGCTGTGAAACAAGAGATAAATCAGGGAGAGATTATTCAGGACACAGACACGAGGGGATAGAGAGCTCAGTAGGTGCAGCAAGGACTTGACCTTTTCCAGAATATTCATGACTGAGAGAAGAAAAAAAGAGATTTACCCCTTTTTTGACACTTTAAACCTCCGTCAGGTCAAAAAGCAGGAGCTAGAGAAAGATTCAGTGCAAAAATAAATATAAAGAGAATAATGATAACAATAAAAACAGGGTTTCTTGGCTGTCTGCCAGCCAGGAGGATCAATAACCATTAACAGCAATGTGCTTACAGTGGGAGAACAGCAGGGGTGTGCGGCTCCGCAGACCATTTCATCATGAAGGGAGGTGGATCAGTTCTTTAGTTACAGTAACCACATCCAGCCAGCTCCTCGTTGCCGAGAGCGACGCTCTCTGACTGACAATGTCGTCAGTGTTGTGTGTGCGTGTGTAAACACACACAGCAGCCCAGAGAAACTGGGTCATTTTCTCGCCTTGATGGGAGACGAGGGCTCGTAGTCTGGAGATACGAATGTGTGGTGCATTCATGTGTCAAGAGTCAGGGTGTAGTGCACGGACGCCTCTTTTATCTCCCTCATGAATCAAGAGAACATGCCTCCAGTGGTGATGAAATCCACTGAGAAACACAGGTGAAGCAGAGGGAGGGAGGAGAGGGAGGAGGAGGAGGAGGGGCGAGCTCCTGAAATTTCCTGCTCTAATTCTTTTTGCTTAGTGCCGATGAAATGCTCTTTATCAACATGCAACGCTTCAGATTTTGCGACATATAATCCTTCATAACATGTTGGAATAATTTTTTTTTATTGGAATTGGTTTTACTCTTCACAAACGATATGGAAAGTGTATCGAGTTTACTTGCGAGCACTCAGTTTGGTTTGACAGCAGGAAACAGATTCAGAGAAGATTCAAGTGACGAGGCAGAAAAACTGAAAGTTCTGGAGCGAAAACAGAAATGAATCAGATCTGAATCAGTGAAATGAAGATGTTTGTTGATACAAAGATCCTAAAATAAAAAAGCAAGAACCTGCTGCCTGTCAAAGCAGATTGATCAGTACAAGCAGAAGTGCTCTGAGCCAAGTGCAAACATCAGCATGCCAACATGCTCACTAAGTGGCAATGCCAGCATGTTGATGTAATGCAGCGTGAAATGCTTACCAAGTTTCTCATCACTGCACAGTGCATCATAAAAGCAACGTGTGCATCTGAAGCGGAACTCAAACCAGAGAGAAATTCTTCCTCTGGGAACTTGGAACATCTGCATGAACATATATACACCACAGCACAGCACGATGGGAGGCTTTTTATTCTCAAGCAAACATGTTGGTACCACTGGTGACAAGACAGATCCATATGCACTGATCAGAGTCAACGTAAAAGATTTAATTTAATACAACAAAAAATGAACATTTTTGAAAGGTCTCTAGAATTTACTTGCAAGTTTTGACTGAACTTTTGGCATCCTAACGTGACAGACTGGCTTATGAAAGATTTGTTATTAAAATCAGTAAAAACCCACTCCAATGAAAATCGTGTTTTTCTGATAGAGGACGTATCTTGAGAAAATGAAGCCCAAAATTGCATTTTTGAGTATTTCTGTTTTTAAAATCGCTGTGACTCATTAGCAATTTGAAAATTGTGGTTTGAAAAAGAATAATCTTGTGCTGTATGAAGTGGATTGGGTGGGTCTATAGTGCTAGCATAAACAGAGGTCTCTTAGCAATGGAGAAAGGGGCGGAGTTATCCTCCACACCGACGGTTCCGCCCACACAGAGGTGAATTGTTAATCAGCTGCTGCCGGAAACTATTTCATAGAAAACAGCACAGATTTTGTGATTTGGGGTAAAAATATCATAATTGTAATTTAATGACCACTGAGAACGTTTTAAAATAACTCAACATATGATCAGTGGGTCTTTAAAGTGACAGTAAATCAAGATCAGTCCCAAAAAAAAAAAAAAGTTTGTCCAGGTGTTGATTTCTGTTTATTCCCCTCGTTCTTCCATTAATCAAATCATTTTATTTCTAATATATTTAGGTGTAACTTGTGATTTGATGCTGACTGTGCAGGTGAGTCTGCAGGACTCAGCAAACAGACTTTAGTTTAAAAAAAATCCAACATGGCAACCCAAGTTAGCAGGATTTTTAAAATTTAATTTAACCTTTATTTCACCAGGAAAGTCCCATTGAGGTTAAAAACCTCTTTCTCAAGGGAGTCCTGGCCAAGAGGCAGCAAAAGTTACAGCCAATTTACATATTACCAATTATAATTAAAAACAATTACAACTAAAAGAGGACATCTCAAAATCTCTCACTCTGGACTTAAAACCGTTTAAAGAAATAAGTTGCGATAGTTTCCAGTCTCTCTGCAAAAAGTTCCAAGTATATGGAGCGTAATAAATAGGATAGGATACTTCTGATGTTCAAAGATAGAGACCGAACGAGCATCTTTGAATACAGTTAATGAGACAAACCAACACTCAGATAGGCTGTGGTACTAATGTAGTTCAGTTGGTACTAAAAGCCCAAAGAGTACTAACAAAAATATCCTCAATGCAAATCCTTATATGACCAGATATAAAAACATCTCAAATTATCTTGTTTTTCAGCTTTTATAATCAAAATAATCTGCAACGATTAAATTATGGAACGATTACTTGAATTATTCTGCTTCATCTGTTATCCTACTTCCCATTTCACAAATCTCATCAGATTTAGGAGATAAAGAGAAAATGTCTTTCATTTAATATCAAGGCCGTGCTTTCATTTGTATTTCCTGCTTTCTACAAGCTGAATTCCATCAAAGCGAACTGCCTTCATCAGTTTCTTGCTTTTGTAACGTCATGAAATGGATATTAAAGCAGCTCACAAAGGAATGTGGCAGGTTAAAAAAAAAAAAAAGCTATTTTGTTCTCCTTCTAGGCAAAATTTTTAAATATAGTCACAGTTTTCCTGACCAGACATTAACACCCAAAGCCTAAAGTAATTTACTAAAAATGGAACATAATTTATGTAAAAAACAAAACAAAAGCTGTTATACAAGATTCTCTGAAGCAACACTGCAGCATCTCATTAACAGAATATAATGAGGATATAAAACTGTGGAACAAACTCACCTGATGATCACAAACCTTTTGTTCCCAGCAGCAGCGTGATGAAAACACTGCGGACGCCATATGCTGCCATTAAGGGAGAGCGGATGGACAGATTGTGGGCGATGTTACCGTCTGTTTCAAAACACGACAGAGGCGGGAGAGTCAGCGCAGGGCAGCAGCACCTTTAAATCACTGGAAGGTCATGATGGTTCTCTGTAGAGGACGTCAGCACAGACTACTGGCTTTAAAATGACTCAATGATTAGGGTTAATGAACACTGGACTGGATCTGGCTGCAGCAAACAGCTCAGACATTTCAGAGATATTCCAAAGCAAAAGATAAAGAAAGCCATCCTCCCTTTTACAGATGATTAATGAGCATGTGCCTTAAACTAGGGCCAAATGAGTTCCTGGAGATCAACAATGACTAAAATCTAGTTAGTTTAAAAGGAATGTGTGGGCGGAGTCTCACTGGACTGCGACTGTTTCCAACTCGGAGACAAATTGCGAGAAAATTCACTAATTTTCCACTGACATTTGAATGAATATCGTAAAATTCCCAGTTTGTTTTCAGTTTGCCCTGATTTTAATTTACAATGCTGTGGCACTCAATATGTCTAATTGATAATCGTGATTCAAAAGGTCCAAAGTTGCATCACTTTCCCTCCAAAATCCGTGTACAATCTGTCGCCAACAGCGAGACGCTAACAACCCGTTCTCATGCTGGTTATCTCTTAAAGAAGCACATATACCATTTAAAACTACCAGTTATAAGAGCCTGGAGGGTTGGCTCGTGTTTGTCAAACAGTAATTTACAACAGTTTTTAAATACTTTCAAAATCATGTTTATTAAATTTAAAAAACACCATTTTGTTAACAGTTTCATATCAACAGCAGGAAAAAAAACAAAACAAGTGAAACTATAAGGGACGTTGATGGGGGCCCGAGCCAACCCCTGAGTTAAAAACCATCAGTTTCTGGGCTCGTCTGTCACTACGCTTTCTCTTCTGTGGGGTCACCTGTGTTTTACCTGGCATAGACAGGAAGAGAAGTCGCGTGGTACGTCAGAAGGTAGAACACCAGAGGAAATGTGACGTAAGAAAACTTTGTGGACATCAGGTAGAAAAGTTGATTTGCAAAGTCAAGTTTCAAGTAAAAGGTATTTCCTGCCAAAATATACCAAGTATGCAACATTAACATGTAATTAGGTTGCCAAACCGTGTTGCTATGTAGGTTGAATCACTCAGGGAGGGGTTCTGCACAGCTTTAGGGGACGTGGACTTGGGGATACGTAGGGATGCAGTAAAGATGTCCAAAGAAGTGCAAACAATGTCTGTGTTTATTGAAAAGCTTAAAGAAGTGGGTTAAGGGGGTTTGAGCAAAACAGGGCCACCCCCTCAATACTCATCAAGGTGCTGAGAGGGGGGACTCCCTGGAGGGTGAGCCTGAGATATCCTCAGGGGGAAAAACTGTGAGTGTGCAGGCTCGGATCCCACCTAGCGACTCGGGCAAGTCAAAAACCTTCTGCCATTCGTCTTTCTCCGGGTCGTATTTCTGTACTATTTCCACCATGCAGCGATTGTTCCACGAGTACCCGCCCACTACGTAGATCTTGTTCTCAAACACGGCGACGCCCACGTCACTCTGACCTCGCAGCATGGCAGCAATAGGTGTCCACAAGTCAAGGGCGGGGGAGTAGTATTCGCAGCTGAGCACGTCGTCATAGTCACTTGTGCCACGAAAATGGTTGCCCCCGATTACATAGAGACGGTCGCCCACTGTGCACATGCAGTGGAGGCCACGCACCGTCGTCATGGGCGCTTTCTGAGTCCATTTATCAGCATCTGGGTCAAAGCACATCAGCTCCTTCTGGAAAGTGTCATGAGTGATTCCCCCTGCAGCAGGAAGAAAAGGGGACAGGAAAATTAGCCTCAGTTTGGGGATGGACCCGTTTGATTGTCAAGTCATTCACCCATGTCAACATTTTTCACCTTGTCGAGGCAGAGCATCACTCATCATACTGGAATGGTCTATTTGCTTCAGTAGCCCTGGGCTTGAAATGTTCAAAGCTCACGTATGACTCCTGCATCTCGTTTTTAACCACCATCACAAAGATGAAACACTAATTATACAACGAGTTCTATCAGCGGATGTTCAGCCTCGTTCTGATTGCATGAAATAATGTTCATACAAAAGAGGAACGCCATCACACAAAGCATCTGGTAACATATGCACAAACAGACTGTAGACACCAGGACACAAAAAGCTTAGGAGAGGGGTGGGGGGGAATACAGGACATGTCTACAGGGAAGGCTTAAAATAAAGAGGAACACAATCCCAGCATGCATTTGGGTGAAAGCCAGCCTACCCCTCCCCCCCAGGCAGAGTAACTAGGAGCAAACGCAGTGAAGATTTGGAGAGCGTGCGGCGTACAGGCAGAATCTCTCTTTAGGTGCTGCTGAGCGATTGTGTGTTTGGTTCATCACTGAGGCCTAAACTGTGTTTTCAGCCGCTATGAATCAGATCTGTGATGCTGCACCTTCATAACTGATCAAACACAAAAACAGCCCGACTACCTTCTTTCTTTAATCCACAAACTGTACGATGCAGTTCTACTATTTAAATCTCAACAAGAGAATCGTGCTGGAGTCAAAGTACAGACCTCTGGGTCTCTCACGAGCAGCCATGTTTCTCTTTTGATTCAATTCAAGGGGTTTGTCCTTTCTTTGGTACAGTGACGTCTGATCAGCATCCCAGAATCACAAAGTCACTAATCAGAGCCATCAGTGGGACACCGAGAGAGAGCAGATTTTTGCCAAGCTGATTTAATCTTTCAGAGGCAGACTAATAGCCTCTGTCCTTCATTAGACGGCACAGGACAGCCTGTGTTATTGTTTATGCCATGTGTGGTAAAAACATCTCCCTCTGCAGCTGTGTGGACACAAAATTACTGCAGCGTTAACTTGAACAACCAGTGACCTGGAACAATCAGGGGAGGCACATGTGGGATCCATGACTAAAGACACAGCAGGTCTGGATCAGTTAGCAGGACCCGGAACTTCACAACACACAGACAGATCTGTTTATGATGAGACCGACTACCAGTGTTAATTTTGTTGACTAAAATGTTTCGACACAATTTTAGTCACGAATATATTTTTGCGGACGAAAACGAAACGAAAACTAAAATAGACGGCCCTATATGATACGACAGCGACGAAATCCACTCAGAAGAAAAGAAAGATGCAGAGAGGAATCAGTCAAAAAGCTAACAGCTGGGGCTACTGTGAAAAGAACCAATCAGAGCTCGGCTTATTGAGCGGTGAGCAGAGGCTTCCGTAGTTGTTTGAGATGCTCCCAGGAAGACGCCAGATGAAGTGTGGAATGGTAATAAAATGTCCATACTGTATTGCAGTTGTTAAATTAATACTTCAGAAAATATACTTATTTTAGTTGACTAAATCTACAATTGATTTTAGTCGACTAAAACTGCCACATATTTTTGTAGATTAAAATTAGACTACAATTAAACTAGTTTAGTGACTAAAGTTGAAAAGAATTTTAGTCAAAAGACTATGACTAAAACTAAATTAAAATTTCTTGCCAAAATTAACACTGCCGACTACACTTGTTTTTACCAAACAGAAGGAGAAAACATCTGAATATTGAAGTCTCACATTCACCATTTTACATCAGTGAGATTCAGGTGTTCTGCAGCTGAAAACACCCGCAGATGGAACAGAAATGGCAGAGATGCATATTTTAACATGGTAAATAGTAAATGTTGTGTACTTGTTTAGCACATTCTTCAAGTCAGAAGACTCCCAAAGTACTTCACACTACAATTTGTCATTCACGCACACGTTTGGTGATAAACTACACACATGTTTGTAGCACTAGTGATGTAGTTCATAACTGCAGTTTCCAATTTGTAATATTTTCAAAATAAAACAACAGCAGGAAAAAAAATGCTGGATCACATTAAAAGGTTTTCTGGCATGTGTTACGTTAAAAATGTACACAGCTGCCTGAAAATGCACCACTGTGGTTAGGAAAGTGCTTAGCAACAAGCTGCTAATACACCACATGGTGGTGGGAATCTGCTATCAGGTTGCTGTGAGAAGAAAAGACAGATCCTTACTGAAATGATAAAACAAAGTATTTAAACTTGCAGATTTTACTGATACTTTACTGATATTTACTAAGCAGGAGAATTCTCTCCTCTCCACATAATACAGACAGATCTCTAGGCAGACTTTTCATAAGAGACAGAACATGATGTAAACAACTAGTGTCCATGTTTTTGAACCTACATACATTAACACTGAAATATTTCAGGATTGCAGCATGTGCATGAAAACAGCTGAAACAACCTCTCCAATAACTATAACACTTTCATTCTTACTGTCATTTATTTCACAGCCTTCTGACACATCAGACTTTAAAACGTGAGATCTAAAATTCTCACCCTCGTTGAATCATCCACTGTGAACCACATCAACACTGTGAGCTTGTTAAAAAGCAGAATCAGTGATTCCCGTCTCACTGAATATTTTCAGGGGTGATTTAATTGGACCTAATTGGCTTGTTCTATCTAATTAACAAAGAGTTTTATTCCTTGAAGGGAAGTTATCTACTGTACACGTGAGCAGTCAGTATCTCACCTGCAGCAGACAGTGTGATATCGGTTTGGATAATTGGGAGAAATTGTGGGATGATTCTCAGTCTAGCTAACAGCTGCACAGAACGGGACTCATTCAAGGTGCCCTGCCATAAAAACCTTTTCATTTAAATGAGGCAGGTGGCGGATTCAGATGAACACACCTGAGTTTGAAAATCCTATCAGTGTGATGTCACAACAATTTTGCTCATTAGAATTCATCGGTTGAGACCACACCTGCAAAGTCAGCTGTTACTCTGCATGTCCTAAAATATTTTAAAGTCTTTCGGATTCATCCTTCGGTGTTGTGTGTCGATTCCGTCTCATTGCAGCTGCGCGGCTAAAAGCTGTTAGCATTAACGCCACGTATCAAAATCCTTCGTGCGCTGTTGCGCACGTGCAGCGTGGGAGGACACAAGATAGTTTCTTAGCCAACCTGAGTCCAGCAAATTAGCATATTGAATATTAATGAGTAAAAGCCCAAATCAAGGTGAATTTTCAAGCAGTCAAATTTCTCTGAGCTTGAAAGTCTGGAAATTAGTTTTTACTAACGTTTTTTAGAGATAAAATATTTCATATTAAAGGTCAATACATTTAAAACTTAAATAGAAACAATCTAGCAGGTATAGCAGGCTAGACAGTCACAAAAATCTGGGCTGCACGCGCTCATTCGCTCTGAGGGGTCTGGCAAACCCAAGCAAATGGGGAAGATAATAAAAATCCAGCAACTTTGTTTTCAGCCAAAAGAAATTAGGACGAGGTTCAGATGATAATAAAGACTGAAAGAAAACTCCTTTGCCTCCAACTCCTAAAAGAGTTCTTGAAGAAAATGAGAGTTTTCAAAATGTATGAACACAATCTACAGATGCTTCTTGAGCTCTAAGGAACACAAGAATACAAAGTAAAAATATCTACAAACAAAACTGTCACAACAGCATTTTACTGTCTGAGTTTTGAAGAAGAGCGAAGGATGAAAACTTCTCAGTTAAAGAAGCAGCTGACTGATTCACTGCTTTAATTAAATCAAGAAAAAAAAAAAAAAACTCTTTGCCCTCACATCTAAACGTCTTGTCTGCAGGGAATTGGACATTGCTACACATATTCTATAGCAAGCTAACAGTGAAACATGGAAGTGTCAAATTTTAAATCTGCTTGAGAGCAGAGGGTGACTGTCTTAGAGTGGTCCAGGCGGAAAGCTGCCTGGAAGCCAATTAAAAATGAAAACGGCTGTTGACTGACAGCCACCATCCAAACTGACAAAGCTCACGGGCATTTGCAGAGAATAATGGCACAAAATCCCCAAATCCAGGTGTGCAAAGCTTGTTGTTTCATGCTCAGGAAGACTCAGAGCTGTAGAAGCTGCCAAAAACAATCCTACCTCCTGCATAAAAGGTCGAAACGCTTGTGTGACTGAGGAATTTATTATCAAGATGGTGCAGGAGATTAAAAATATTACTACTGAAAAGAGAAACTTGTAAACAGCTCAAAGTTTAGTCCAAAATAAGCTCAAATGAATCCAAAAAGGATTAAAGAATTTATAAAAGCAGTAAAATAAATAGCAGTTTGAAGTGACTCCTGCATTTATACATACGAATCAACACACTAGTGCTTCAGTATTAAAGACGCCGTCGTTTAGCGTTTAGTACTTGTGTCTAAACCGTGCCAGACCACTTCAGCTCTGATGGTCTGTTGGCTGAGTGCATTTGTCAGGTTCATCCAGCTGACAGAATCCCTTCAGACAGCACAGCAGCACCGACGGAGAAAGTGACCTGATGTGCTGTGACAGACAGACACAACGACTCTCCAGCACGGGTCACCTTGCACTGTATCCCACGAGACCGCGACGCCTCACAGCAACAAAACTCATATCTGTTCCATTTTTATTAAAGCTAATATTTCACTCGAGCTGCTGATTCCTTTAACAGCTGAAATCATAAAACTGCTCCACCAGCTTTATGCTGCAACATTTTAACGTCCATTTTAACTAGCGCATATTTTTAGAAGGTACAGGTGCAAAGCCGGCAGTTACAAAAGCAAAATTTAGCAGACTACTGACCTGAATATCTGAAACATGAAAACACTATTTTTAGCTGGAAAGAACAAAAATACAAACGATGAGCAACAACCACGAGGTGCAGCAACGGGTTGAATTATCACAGGAAATTACAGATTATCCGAGTCTCTCACTTCTGCTTTTATTCTAATCTTCGCTCAATAAATTTGCCTCCATCACTGTAACGTCAGCGTCTTCTGGTCTCTGTGTTGTCAGGCAAATAATCTAAATATAAACGTGTCTATAATTAAAAAAAGAGCAGGTGTGTTCAGGTGGTGACTGATGTTGTCCACATTGGGGTTAGTTAATCTGAGACTGTATATTTAAATATATTTCATATATTTCAACAAGCCAAAAGGTGACTAACTTTTTAATTTATGGAATCTTTAAATTGTTTATGAATAATTGAGTGAAAAGTAACTGTACAGTCATTAAGTCCCTCCGATATGTAAGTGGGCATGTGGTAATGTCTTGTTTTTCATTATGAACATAGAAATAAGTTTACAACACATATGTACCATTTACCATCCTAAACTTCACCTTAATGTGTATTTAATTTCAATTAGTTCATTTTACTAACATAGGAATTAAAACTGCACTCCATGACCTACTTAGTACATTTTAAAAACCTATAAAATTGTGTGATTTTCACTCTGTTCTGTGAATTTTTTTTTTTCATGGCCTGAAAACTTACCATAGGCTTTCATATAACCTACATAAATAATAACCATGCTTGGTTTGGGTGAGGATGAACTATTCTTTCTTTCTTCCCTCTCCTGGCAGCCATCAGGGTGGTTTTGTTTTGGATGTTGTTGAGCACCGCTGTTTATTGCTCGTATGTTACACAAGGATGATTGTTCTTGTGGCTAGGAGGGATTACTGGTGTCTGTTCTGTGTAACACCTCCTACACAGGCTTCAGTCCTATACTTTGCTCTATCCTTCCAAATTCCCCTCCGTCACCACCAACCTTCCCCTCTTTTGTAGCATTGCTCTGGATTAGTCACACTGAGAAACTAGGGCTCATCTCCATGCCGCAGGATTTGTTTTCAGTCGCAGGAACGAGCGCTAATGTGACGCCCAAAGAGCAAGTAGTCGCTGCCCAAAAGGCTCCATCTCTGAGTGTAAGAAGCTGCTCTACACGCCCAAAGACATTTCAAAATCAAGCTCAGGAGAAACGAATCGAGCATGTGAGGATGAGCAAACAACTGTAAATGTAACTTTGACAACTTTTACAGCAAGTTTAGCAGAAAAAAAATGGCAAACATTAGCAGCCTTTTAAAGATCAAGGCTCATCTAGAACTCGCTTTTAAACACACAAAAAACACTCACCTGAAATATACATATAACCACCATACACCGTTCCAGCGTGGCCGTAATGTGGTTCGTTCATTTTGGCGACGTACGTCCATTCATTTGTCCTTGGGTTGTAGCACTCCACAGTGGCTTGAAATAAATAAATAAAATAAAAATAAGACTATTAGCAGAAAGTAGGTCAAGACACAACTAAGGAGGACAAACGGCAGCAAACGAGGCCTTGGAGGGTCTCAGTGTGGGATCTGAAAACACAGATTTAAATACTGTACACATGCCCACAAACCCCCAGCAGCAATTAATTCACCGACTACGCAGGAAATTGAGAGATTGTGAGATCCTTTATCCTAATGTGCCCGAGGATGGCTTCGCAAGAATCTGAGCAAGCCAAGAACAGGGACACTGGGATTCATGAGTGATGATCACAGGCGAGCAATTGCCTGCTTGTTATGGAGTCTTAACAAGCAGGCAGGGTAAGCTAGCTTTGTACGCTCACTGAGCGCTCAGAGAAAAGGGCCGTCACACGATTCAAAACAAGTAGCAGCAGTGAATTATAGAGTTTGACATTAATAGCTTTTCAACTCTACTTCAAATGATTGAATATGAGGAATAAAATTGGACATTTTACCAGAAAACTGTGGGGGCACAAACAGATTATCTTCTTGTTGTTCACAAACCTTTAATTACAGGATTTAAAATACTTTACCTGCCAAAAGCAGGATATACAGTCAAGCACAAAGTTATTTAACACCAGGCAGACAGTGATTAAAGGGAACTGAATGATAGTTTACCTCGTATCTGTCCCAGTGCACTAAGAGAACGAGACGTAGCACCTCACAGGTAGCTCTAATGTTGTTCATTTAAATGTAAGACTGAGGTGGTGTGAGTGATTTTTACTGCAGATTTACTAATTTGAAAATTGTCCAGATTTTTTCCAATTATCTGATTGAAGATCACATTTTTCAAACATTTTCATTGTTGTCAGAAATCCTAAATCTCTTAAATAAAAGATGACTGACAAATTGTTGATATATTAAAGCAGTAAACAGGAATAAATTACATTTTTAAATAATTGTTTTCATCACACCAGTTGGCTCCAGTTATATTTGTTTCCTCAGATAAACAGAAATACAGTATAAAAATAAAGCAGCTAAAAAGATGCAATTTGTGCTCATTAAAACAGAAACTTCCCGAGTAAAACAAAAAAATATATATATCTTGATGTTGCCAAGCTTCCCTTTTAGAACCCAGGTATTTCACATGCAACAATAAAACCACTACGTTCGACCCATTCACAGTAAACAAACGTGACGGAAGGGAAGGGCACATCCAAAAATACACCAGGACTGAACTACATGCAGTGCGACTGCAGAGCAACAGAGAAGCTGGAAAAGGCAGTTCTGCAGACGGGCGGTGAACTAAAGCTGTTCTCTGTGTTTTCTAAATAGAAAGCAGCTCTCCTCCACAGTTATACGGTTGGATTTAAGTACAGGGTGGCACCTCTCTGTGGTTATGAGTGCAGGTTCCAGGCTGGGTCCTTGACAACAGCAGCCAGACTACCAGGAATACACATAAATATATAAATACATCTGTTCACAAGATTGTTGAACTGGGAATGAAGATCAGTTTAGACGAGCGTCAGATCCACCAGAACAGTTCCTGTCCCAGATTCAGGTGCGTCTGTTACAGAATGACATACTACTGAAATTATACTGGGTCTGGTACTTCTTTAATCCACCTCGGGAGGCAGCGACTGAGCCGAAAACGACTGTGATGTTGAAGAGTAAGCAGAGATTGTGGGACAAGTTTAAAGTAGTGATTATATTTAATCTGTGCAAACAGCCAGCCACGAGATTTAAACATCCAGAAAGAGGGAAGCGGGTTCAGATAAAATGTTGCGAATGACGCACAATGACTTTGTTTTTAAACGCACTGACCGCATTTGAAAAGCCAGTAAGAGAATCATGACACAGAGCTTATCCTGCGTGGAGAGAAGGATGAACTGGCCAACACACATTTTATGTGAAGCACTGCTGATTTATACGCCACGCACCTTTTGGTTGAATGATCCCAGTGACGGCTTTTGAAAGCACACAATGTCCTGTAATCTTGTCGGATTGACTTGAGTGATGAAAGCCGTAAAGGAGGAGTCGAGTTTATCGTGGAATTATGTGAAAAGGGACTAAAGGCAACTGAAATTAATTCTGTATGCATTGAAATTCTACAGAAACGTAATGGATTATATCAAAACGGGAGCATGAATCGGTCTGACCTTTAAATTTAATTCAGTTGCAGACTGCTGAGTGAAACATGTTAAAATAGTAACTGAAGTACAAGTACTTGATGGGTGCACTGCCGTTTTAGAGTGCAAGGTCATTCTCTTCAGCACTCAATAGAAAATCCTCTCTCTGGTCCAAATGAACATCTGGAACATCTGTCGGCACTAACTTCTATTTAAAATGTTCAGATTTTGCACATTCTGTTTATTTTAAGTGACAACTGTGTGAATCATTGGTTTTTGTGTTTCTCTTATATTGTTGGACCCTTTTGCATCAAATCAAAAAGACATTTGATACAATATCAAAATCTTCTGCTGAATGAATTAAAACAAAGTGTTGACATGAACTTACCAAGTTCGCCAGCAGCGTTCCTTCCACCAACAGCATACAAGTGTCCCTTGAGGGCACTGAGGTGAAAGAAGGTTCGTTTCTCATTAAGGCATGCCACCTGCATCCATTTATTGTAGCGGGGGTCGTACCGGAACACGGTGTCAACAGCCGTTTTGCCTTTGGTGTCATAGTTGCTTTGGCCGCCCACAACGTAAAGAAAGTTGCCGATGACCGCGATGCCGTGCTGGTAGCGAGGTGCATCCATGGGCGCCAGCGCCTTCCACTCATGAGCCTTCTCATCAAATAGGCGCAGCTCCTTACTAACGACGAGCTGCTGGCGCAGAACCCCGCCCAGAGTGACCAGGTGGGCACTATCTGAGCGGATAGCTGTCCGTTCTGACTGCATGACTGGCTGCATATAGGGCATCATTTGGTAGTTGCTAGCTTCCAAGAGGAGGTTGACACACGTGTTGTCCGTGCGCATAAAGTCCACAGTTTGAACATGATTTATAAGCTCTTGTGGGTTCATGAGGGGAAAACGGATATTCTTCATAAGTTTTGAGGCATAGTCCATACGACTATCTTCATACCTCAGCCAGCGACACGCAGCTTTGAACAGGTCCAACTCAGTGCAGTGTTTTAAGCTGTTACTGGACAGTACAAAAGCTAACCGCTCAAACGGGAGCTTGACAAACTCTCCTGTGCCCAACAGAGACGGGAAGTTCTTCAGGATGAAGTTATTAACATATTTGTCCACTTCCGTTAGGTTGTAAGTGTTGGCGATACGTCCCACCTCAACGCAGTTGTCAAGAGAAACCTGGAAAGTCAAAGTAAGAAATGACATTTTAGAACAAATACTGAACAAGACAAACAGAGAGCGCTGCAGGATCTCCAGTCGCAATATGCAATCCACAAAAACATTTAATTTATTGTAATTTCAAGTAAAGATGCAATTTCAAGACTTCACTGGGTTTTGACCAATACAAACCCAGATGACGTAATAACGCAAATCTCTTATGGTTAATAACAAATAAACTTATCCATTGATTTTCGCATATTATTTAAAGACATTATTCTGAAAACAAACTTCCAAAACACTTTAGTACTAGAGTTGTACTCAAACACTCAGAGAACTGATTTCTGACCATTTTATCTGGTTGTTTTAGACGACTGAACAGATTTATGTACTTTACAGTTAGAGTGTACAGTACGTCTGTATCCTTACCCCAGAAATGAGAAAGACCTTGCAAAAGTCCAAAACAGGAAGAATTTGTAAGAAACTGGCTGCCTCGAGCGTGTCTTGCAGATTCTCCATGTTGAGCGACAACTTTGCAGTGTAGATAAAGTCTATGATCTTCTTTAGGCCTATTCGGTTTACACCATGAAGCTTGATACACATTAAATCCTGTTCTTTCATCCCACCTGCATCATGAAAAAAACATTAAAAAAAACCGTGTCAGTTCAACTTATTGTAACTACAGACACAAGATTTCAACCACTGGAGATAAAGCATAATAGAAAATGGTAACAATAACAACAACAACAACAACAACATTGTAACTACAGACACAAGATTTCAACCACTGGAGATAAAGCATAATAGAAAATGGTAACAATAACAACAACAACAACAACAACAACAACAACAACAACAACAACAACATGATATGCTTTTTCAGTCTTTACAACTAAATATGAAGACAAATTAGCATAAATGCATATTAATCACTAATATTGGCAAGAAGTGGGAATATTAGCTAACTGCTAAATTTCCCAAGATGCTAAATTATAGCAACATAACTAATGATGTGGAAAAAGCAGCATACATACATGCCTCCAGTTAATTTATGAGTTATGAGCAGATGTTGTGGTCAGAGCGACGTTTTGCAGACCCACCTGTGAACATGGCTTTGAAGTAGTCGGAAGAGGAGGCCATCATTGCACGGTGGACAGGAAAAGCTTCATCTCCATCACCAGCTACCAGCGTCACATCACATAACAAACCCTCTATTCTTAACTGGTCAAATCCCTGAATCAGGAAGAGAAGAAAAGCGAAAGTCAATGAAGTGTGAAGAACACCTCAACTCAATATTTACCAATCTATAAAAGCCATATGATCATAAAGCTCTAAACGATTTGATTTTCTTTTCTCCTCAGGGAAATTGTTGATATTGGGCTTACTTTTTCCAAACTACTCATCACCTCTAATGAAACAAGTGTTTTGGCAGCTTTTACAGATAAGCTTCAAGCAGGAAAACAGATACTTTAACAAACATCTCGAACTGTCATCATCATCATCAGTGTTTGGCTTCAAAATTAACCACAAAACTAACAGCTTCCACATTCAGGATGTCAGATGAGACAGGCTAGAAAAATCCTGCTCATTCTCTCGCGATGCTCTGACAGCACAAGATTAATGAACGGTGAAAAAAAACGGCTTCTCATTTTCACAGAAGGCTGGTGACCAAGGACAACCGCTGCTTTTGCAGCAAACAGCAAAATGTCAGAACACACGCACATTTTAGAATGATTCTCACTTTACACCAATCAGTGTTGACATGTGGAGGCAACCATCAAGCCTAAAGATTAATTAATAAACAAATCTGTGATACAGATGCATCTTAGCAGATGTGTTTGCTTCTAATCAAGTCACTCTCTCATGTATTTAATGTCACAGGTTCATTGGTAAATGTAGATGTTTAGCTTTCACACTTCATCGTTAGACAGTGAATGTTATTTGAAGGCTCACCTGAAGAACAACAGAGCTGTGCGTATTGCTCGTAAAAAATCGTGTGTTTCCAGTCTTTGATGCCTGAAGATGAGCCGACATGCCCATTTCACCATAGCCCAAAGCAACTTTCATGTGAGCGTCGTCGTCCTCCACGAGGGATCTGTTAAGGGCAAAAAAGTAACAAAATGGGTTTTTACTCATAAAAAAAAAAAAAGGGAAAGTTTTTTTAATTCTAATTTTAGCTAACAGGAAGTTGGGACAAACATGTGCTCAAAGGGACAGTAAAGAAGGTGATGGTGACCTTACTGTTAGACACAAAGTCCTCTAAAAAGTTGTACTTGATCAGTGGAGGACTGTTGAAAGGGGATGGAAAAAAGAAATGTTTCCTATCAGAGACCCATAACCTTTATTTAACCGGGACATAAAGATTTCTTTCAGCTTTGGCCTGCTGTGTTTCCATTGAGTTGCAGGGTAGATCAGAAGTACCTTAAGTTACTAACGTGATTTGTTTCTACTCAGCTGCTGATCAGTCCAAAGCTAAATGTTGTTGGGAATGCTGGCAGTCTGAAATGTTTAGAGCTCTTCCTCCACCACAAAAGTTCCAGACAGATTCAAAAAAAGCCCTTTTCTGGGGTAAATATGTAGATTTTCAGTCGGAAGCACACTGAACGTGTATTCAAACAACACTTTTGTAATACATTTATCCAAAACTGGATCTCATAGGACATATTAAATAATTGAAAACAAATTTGAAGTATGAAAATATTTTTCTCGAATTTAGTCACGTTTCTTAATTCCGTCTAAATTTAGCCTCATTTTTATTTGCAATTTTGTTTCCAACTGCTTTCAAATTTGTTTTAATTTTCTTGCACTTTGACTCATGGAAGCTAAATTGAGAAGGGTTTAAGACACCTACAATGAATGAATCTATTTTGAGAGAACATCTGACCTGAACATTTTTTTGAACAAAGCTATACAACAGTACTGACCTTTGACTCCCATAAGACAACTGAGAACACCTGAGAAGATTCCAAGACATTTTACAAATGTTTTCCAAATTTTGCTGTTCAGCCTAATAAGAATCTGGTTGGATGCAGTTTGGATGAGAAAATAACTCGCTACTATGGTTTTGTAGTATTTGAGCCAGTCCGCAATTTAAAAATCCCATAAGAGGTTGATGAAGTTTTAAGAAGTCAGTCAGTTTAATCCCAAACTGAGCCATAAAAATAGGACTGTCGTTTACATACAGAATCAAAATCTAATCTAGTGTTACAAAGATGTAAATATTATACACACCGGATCATCAAAATGTGATTATCAGTTATGGACTAAATAAAATGATCTAAATCCTGATCAGGGGTTAGAGATCAAAATGACTGATTGCATCATCATCATCTGCCTGGATGAGATACTGGAATCCAAACTGCTCCTGATGAGTGACAAATTAAAAAGGAAAACAAATTAAATCAATGATTCCTGTGATTTTACCGCCACACGTTGATTCCACGTGATCTTTCAGAAGAAAGAGTTGCTTCAGGTCAATACCTTCCTCGTTTCTGACACTAATGCTTTCATGAAGATTATGCAACCCCGTTGCTATGGCCTTCGAAGTAACAGTTTACACCCAGTTTACATGAGTCTGTAATCTGCACAACCATAAGAACACCATATAAGGAAATATGTTTTAGCAAAATATTTGCCATAAATCCAGTGGAGCTTTAGAGACTTGAATAATCAATGAAAAGGGACAACAAAGAAGAAGAAGAAGAAAAAAGCTGTTCTGGAACCAACTTTATTTAGACACTAAAGCGTAATATTTTTATACTTGTCATCTGTCAGTTCGGCATAACGCAACAGCTTTTCTGCATCATCTGCAAAGGCAATGAGCAAATAGATAAATCACTAAGAAACAAGCTTCCCTTTTTGTTCTATAACCATACTTTAGTGTGCTCCATCAAAACACCTTTTGTACTGAAATTCAAAGTATTTGTAAAAAACAAGCCTGAAACTGAAAAGGCTGGCTTCAAAGTGAGGCTTGAAGGAAATGTAGGTAGCGTTAGAGGGAAAAAAAAAATTGTCAAGAGGCATATTGATAAACATGCCATTCTTCTGCCTTTTCACATGTGGTGACACCTCTAACTCAAGCAGAATACTAATGAGTGCGAGATCTTTCTGTTTCAATAAGCTGCACATTCGTCTGATGCATCATCTCAGACTTAAATAGGAAAACAAACAGAAACGCTGTAAATGAGCCTCACAACACTGAGATGATGATTATTTTGTTTATAGTGAGTAAAACACATGTTACCTGTAATTATTATGTTTTCAGAACTTCTTGGGGTGCCACAAATGAGTTAAACTAAATTGTGAAACTGTGGTCTTGCAGTTTCTACTAATAATTTATATATTCCCATATTCAATGACAGTCTACCTAAAAGCATTAAAAAAAAAGGAATAAAAATGATGATACAAACTGTGATGTAATATGGTGCAAAGTCTAACTGCTCCACAGAGAATAAATGTGCAAAAGATGCCAAATGGGAATCTGTGTCCCCAAGGATGCGGGGGTGGGGTACTCTCTGGATGTACATGCATTTTCTGCAGATGCAACTGAAACTAAAGGATGTAGCTCATTTTGGTGGAGTAATAATCTACAGATCATTGAAAACACACCGGCTTTAATGCTTATTGTTCTTTTAAGCAACATATTTGTAAGAAAATAACTGTTTTAATCTAGAATTAGCTCCTTTAAATGGGAAACTGACCTTCATACAGTTAGAACTAGGCTTACATGATCATCTCTCTTTTTAGGAAATATATGATCACAACAGAATAATCAATGAAGATGACACTGGTGGTATGAAAGGTGTTCATTTCCATGTGAAGACTTGTCTGGTTTTATAAAATATGCTTTTATAACAACGTCTGGCTCATTATAGCGTTTAAATGTGTAGCTTCAAACGGGCACGAGAGCGGGCAGCTCCTGTCAGATGAAGGAGACTAATGGGTTCTGAATAGACTATTTTTAAAATGAAGTAATTCAAAAATCCTCATCTGGGTGAACATTTGTTTTGAGAATAGTTTCACCATTTGTAAAAGTTTTGTGCTTTGAAGGGACGTTATTCAACTAAATTTTAATCAGTTCTAGATTTTAGATGTAAATTAGTGTTAGTCAAGCTTCTGTAATTCATTCTTACTGCACTTTTATGTGGTACAATATTATCTCATCTATTTCTGACAAAATTGTATCCACACACTATTCCACCAATTCAATAAGAGTCAAATTAAGAAATGTAAGAAAAGGCACAAGTAATTTTTTCCCGATGCCGCAGGTGATACAAACCTTATATCTTTATACAACGAGGCCGATGTGAACTGATTTAATTTTTCCTCTACTCAGGAGACTAACGCTCTGACATAAAATATTCTAAATAAGTACTTTCATGTAACATGTTCTTCTCACTTTTCTTTCCCCCTAAAGCCAGGAACATACTTATTCATGTCTTCTGCGTGCATCTAGGTAAAACAAAGTTCTCATATTTATAGATCCATGAACAGGAAAGCACCACAAGAGCATTACAGTTTTCTCTACAGTCAAAGAGCCGGCGATAAAGCACTGATCTACCAACTTTCTACTCAGAAGAAAAGGAGTATGAGCAGTTTATTATCAGGAATTTGTAACAATTTGTGTCTTTGAGGCCCAAGTGATGAATTATCCAAATCTTGGTGACAGCAAGTATCCTCACTCTGTATTTCCTAAACACAAGAGTGTGTTTTTATTCTACTCATGTTTTTTTTTTTTTACATTGTCTGCTGATGGAAGATGCAGGTACTGCTGTAACAAAAAATCTGGGCGACCATGGCTGACGAGTAAGATGATGAAGTTTCTGTTGCAGGTGGTGCAGATGTAGAAGACATGAATAAGTATGTTACTGACTTTCTGCCCTTTTCACCCTGGCTGTCTAACTCAGTCTCATTTAACTACATGACTTATTGAAACCTGTCTGGAATTAAACCTTCTTCATGGCAAAGATGCTGCTCCATGTATTGAACAATTAGGTTTATTCCTGTTAAGTTCTGCAACTCAGAGATGTTTTCCTTCACATTCAGCAAGCTGACAATCCAACCGTGCCTGCATCGAACGCTGGGCATCACCCTGACATGGCTCTGAATGAATCAGGATAAAGCTACATGCCGCCATGGCAGCATAACTCTACCAACACAGGTATCTCGGTTGTTTTCACAACCTTGTCTCCATTAGTGTGATGTAGGAGTTTAAAGGTCGAAGCCTCAGCACTAGGCCAGTGCAGCCAAGCCTGCTGCAAAATTTACACAACTAAGCCATGTTAGTGTAAGTGAGCCCACATCATGAATATCCTGCCACTTCATTCCAAACTCCCTCATGTACCCTGATACACTGCCACCGCAATGATTAACTACCATGACCTCAACATATCTGAATCAGGTACAATTTGGTATACAATAAAAGTATACAATATGAACAGAACGGAAAAAGCAAAAGCCCCTATTTTACTCTTATCTTAGCAGTCATAAAAAAGGAAAATCATAATTAATTTGACATAATGTGAGAGTTAAAAAAGAAACAAAGGTCAACTTGTAAACCATAAAAAATCTGCCTTTTGCTACATAATCTTGTTAAAATTCACTGGTCATAAAAAAGCAGACAAGAATATTCATTTTTTACATCTTAGTTCAAATGAAATAATTGTTTAATGTTAGACATCAGGGGAAAAAAAACTTTTTTTAGTTTTAATATAAGCTTTACTTCAGGGCTCAGACATGCTGAGGAGACCTCAAAGCCAACAAAGATTGACTGATCAAACGGTTTGTGCGTCACCGCCTCTTCCTTCACATCGCTGAGCTCAAACTCATCAGGAAAACTTGAGCAGACTTGAACTAACTGCGCTCTTTATTCCAGACTTCACTATTAGCTGACAGACCTTAAAGATATCCGATGTACAAACATTAGGAGGAGATCAGATTCAATCCATCTGTCATTCCACTGACATGCTGAACGGGGGAACAGTTAGGAAGAACAAAAAGGATTTATTCATAAGGAAAGTTCACAAAAACACCAAGTAGAACTACGACCCGACCACACGTGCTTGAAGTCTACAACACAAAAATCTTGATGATCAACACTTAAATAACATTTTTAAAATGACAAGAGGATGGGACTAAGAAGAACTCACTTTTTTAACAAAGAAATGATAACGAACATCTAGAGGGAGTGTGGGAACATCACCACCACTAAACATTAATGGTTGAAAACAGCAGTCACAATCACACCGACACAGACCACAGGCAATGTAGTTGTACATTTACCCCGTCAGGTGGTAAGTCGGACAGGCAGCGAAGAGAGAATGGGTTGTCCACACCATAAAGGAGTGTCGGTGGCTGCCGAAAAAGAGAGAAAAGCTACAGCATCCAACACAAGTGCTCAGCTTTTCCTGAACAGTGATGAAATTAATTACCACAGAGCATTAATGATGATTTGCTACCGAATATCCAAGAGATGTGTAAAAGCTTAGAAATATATTCCAAAAAAAAAAAAAAAAAAAAAAAAAAAAA